>QJOB01000042.1:0-364367 GCA_004155035.1 Monosporascus sp. 5C6A | reverse complement strand
GTTAAGACCTATGGAAGCGATTGGCTCGAGAAAATCGGGCTGTTGCGGGATGACAAACGACCCGGCAACCGGTACATTTCCCCCGCCGTCACTCTTTACCACATATGGGTTCTTCAAAGCCTTTCTCCGATTAACAGGCCACATTCCCGTTGCTCTGAAGCCTTATTTGATGTATCGTAAGACCCCCGTGACCTCTTTCCAAGCCGTGGCGAGCGCCCATAAGAAGTCCGTCTTGTCTGTTGCCTCCGAAGACCTTCCGTAGCAGCGTTCCCGGAACCAATAACGGAACCTGCGCTTCAGGACGGAAAAGACGCCCACGTCAAGCGGCTGCCAGGCGTGCGATGAATGTGAGGGCAAGAAGACGATGTAGATTTTGTTGATCAGGCAGGTCCACATGAATTCTTCAGTGGTGTGGCTGTTATGGCCGTCGATGATGAGGAGCCTCCATTCCCGGGGGTTGGCAGGCTTCGTATGAGGAATAAACACCTCTCGCAGCCACTTCAACCCAATATCGGTATTGGTCCAGCCATTTGAAGACGTCGTGAAGTACCAGTTTTCATACGGTTGATCTTCCGTATCGGGAAACCACTGTTGTTGTACGTTGACGCCGCTGAATATGATCAACGGAAAAAGAGCGCGTCCGTCCGCGCTGATACAGGCTACAACGGATATTCACGCACGATTAAAGGCATCCTTTAAAAGGACGAATTTTTTAAAGGCTTTACCGAGCACGAGAGAGTTATCTCCCATGCCCTCCATCACCCCGAACTCATCGGCGTTGTATCTATTCCGGGAATATATCTTCCGTATCTCCGGCAGGGCTAGGCGGTCGAATAACACGTTGCAAGTGGCCTCCGTAGCCCCGTTTAAGCGCCTATAATCAATAGCCCTACCCTTGAGAGTCCTGATTTCATGATGGCGTTGAAGAAATCGCGTCACCCACTTCTTTCCTAGGCGTTCGCGGCTGTTAGAGTTAACGAGAAGCCGTTGCGCGTACGCACGAAATCGAGCATGAGGAGGAGCGTACCCAAGCTGGCCCTGGGTCACGATCCATTTAGCTAAACGGTCTTCAAGGACCTCGGATACCTTCTGGCGATCCTTGTTATACTCCTCTCGGGTCTGTATGCCTTCAATTCTGCGGCGCAAATAAGTGCGTTCAACTTGGTACCGCTTGGAGGCGGCCCGAATGGACCTCCCGTCTGCAACCTCGTCAATCGCCTTAGCAGCACGCAATTGAGCAGCGATACCCATATCGTTAGAATCGCCAGAATCTGAGGATTAAAATGATATGTTTCTTTTTCTAAGGAGACGTTGTTTGATTGGTTTAAATAATGGTTGAAGATGGGGTCAGGGTTTAGGATGTCTCGAAGTTTCGGTGGGGCGTGAAGGGGGTGGTGCGTGAAGGGGGTGTTTGACTTAAAGGCAGGCCAAAATCGTTTAAACATTCGGCTCAACGATGTAAGTGTATACATTATGTGTTATCCTAGATTTTGTACTAGTCAGCAGCCTGCCGAACCGTGGAGCCAGCGGGCATAAGGTTCATCAGGGTCGAAGCTTGTCGGCAACCACTCGGATTCAGAGTGAGGCTACGGAACTGAGGTATACAATCTATCCTAGCCGTGAAAACCATTGATCAGTTATCGTGTTCGAAGATACTGGGTATAGTATCCATCGTGCAAATTATATCGTGTAATGATTTTCTGTGTATTTGGCTCAGCCTGGAAAATAAGGCTTGGACCTATATGAACCTTACATAAAAGATTTTAACCTATGTAAACTTCGGGTTTAATTCGCGTTTACGTAAAAAGGCGCGTTTTTCCCCGTTAATTATTTTTAACACCGTGAAAGTAACATTATAATAATACCCTGTCCATAATAGGGGTTGAAGTTAGTAATATTTGCCTCCATTCTGCCAGCAGTGGTCTCTTTTGTATATGGCCGCCCAGAGCAACGCATAAGAGCATACGGCTTCCTCCTATATATCCCTCGACCTAAACCAACCGTTCTGGCTTTTACCTCTGCTTCCTGGTTTCGCTGTTGCCCCCCTCTGCCAGACTTGCCGGTATCCACACACTGGTAATAAAACGTTGACAGTAATTATGATCCTCTTACCCGTCATTCAGAAACTTACTCCATTCCTGAACCTGTTTCGCGAGAATGGCTAATCAACATCTAGTTTTGGTAATCGTTTCGTTTTTTGCCTGTTTTACGGTCTGTCCGAAACAAGGCAAGCTTCGTCACGTCCGCCTTCTAAGGTTTATTCGTGCTCGCGTCGGTTACTTTGGTCGAAGGCCGTATTTTCCAAAACTTGTGTGGCGATATTACAATGTCTAATTAGCTCTAATTCGCCCGCTGGTCCCTGTTCTTCACGAATAATTCCCATTCCACGTTATAGCGTATCGTTAGTTCGCCTTCATACGAGCGTTCTGCCTCCCAGTCAGCAAATAGCACGAAAACCGAGGCACTCCCTGCAGGCCGCAGGCGGCTTCTTGGGCTTGGGGCTACATGCTAAAACTCCTCGCTGTCGGAAGTTGAAAAATGAAAATTCTAAGGATCGCTCGCATAGTCGTCACTTGGCCACTCATTCAAAAGCCTAGCTCTGATTCGTGGTCGTTAACACATCGCAAGGCACTGCATGGTTCTCGCAGGTTCGTTCTGGGCTCCAATAAGCCACAAAGGACACGTATCCTTAACTTTCCCTTGCCTTTCATGCCCTTCTATAGCCTTTATATGCCGGGTTATAGTGAGTATTGTAATACCATTACAGTAGAGTTCAGGTCCATCGTCCGCTCAAAGCACCGTTTCCAAGGCATGCTGAACAGTCAGCCCCAGGCCACGGATGATGACTCAGCCTAGGACAGCATTGAATTGGTGATGGCCTTCTCTGTACGGTAGCATCTACTTCCATAAGCTCCCATCTGGACTAAGAAACTCCATGTATCTTCGTCTTCAGGCTCCTGCAATTCAGCATCGCCTTCGCCTCCTTTTTGCGCTTTAGCTATGTCACAGTTAGGCAGATCGCGAGGAACTTGTGCATAGAGTGTGGGAAGTGTGAATTGTCTTGATGATTCTACGGTAGTTCTAGAGATCAGTGATCAGGAAACTCGATATATACTTGTGGGAGCCTCCCAGAAGCGCTCCTGGGAGCCTCGGAGGAATGCCTCCGGGGCGCCCTGAAACAAGGAGCTAGGGAAGTATGCTTCCGGTGTGCTCAGGGGCTTGATGACTAAGCACGTGACCCCTATTCCGCGACAAGCTACCAAAAACATGGTCGAGCCCCTCAAGTCACGTGCCGCCCATCATGCAGCCCAACGTAACCCCGCTGCACCCCATTGATGACTGCTACCGAGGGGTTCGATACCTCGCGCAACTCTATCACAACGTGCTGTCACGCCGGGCACTAACCAGCATGGAGGGCATCAGCGTTGCTACCAGCGTGATCGCTGTGGTTGACTTATCCGCTAAAGTAACCTCGCTATGTTTTCAATACTCTACCGCCGTCGCAAATGCCCGAGCCGATATAAAGCGTCTCTACGAGCAAGCTAAGAGCCTGGACATGACTCTACAATACGCCAGGCGTCTCCTCGAAGAATCGAGTAATCAGCCGCTGCCCGCATCTCGTCAGCTAGTCGACCAACTCCAGGCATGTGAAGGCGAACTAGAAAGGCTACGAACCAAGCTTGAACCCAGTACAGCGCGTAAGACGATGCGGCGGATTGGGTATCGTGCCCTCAAGTGGCCCTTCAGTAGCAAAGATACTGAGGCCATTATGACTGCCCTTGAGCGCTACCAACACACCATCGCGCTCGGCCTGCAGATTGACCAGACGTATGCCATAACCTCCGCTAATGCCCGAGCACAATCGCGATAGCACACTTATCTTGTCTAGAAATATTCTTCTTGGCATCAACAAGAGGATTCAGAGTTTGTCCCTTCAACCGAACGAAGACGCATCAATAGCCCGCAAGCCTCACTTCATTGTGCCTTTCCCTCGGGATTCAGATTTTGTCGAACGGCCCGCTATTCAATCATGGATCAGAGAGCAATACGCGGGTCCTGCCAGTCGAATAGCCCTCGTTGGTCTAGGTGGTTTTGGGTATGCCTAATTTGGTCAGATTACGATCTGGAACTAACATAGCAGAAGGAAATCGCAAGTGGCCATCGAATTCGCGCACGAGGTCCGGAGCACGTCGCCAGACACTAATGTGTTCTGGGTACATGGAGGTACGAAGGCGAGATTTGAGGAATCATACCGGTATCTCGCAGACATACTTGCCTTACCCCGTCGTCATGATCCTAAAGTCAATACTCTCGCGCTTGTTCGCGACTGGCTGCAAAGGGAGGATGTGGCGCCATGGCTGATGATTCTTGACAATGCTGATGATTTGGATACCTTCTTCGATAACACCGGGCCAACACCTATGGCGTCGTACCTACCGAAATCCAGCCATGGAAAAATACTGGTCGCATCTCGCAACGTGGGCGCCGCGGAGAAATTGACGGGTGGTCATAACGCTATCATGCGGATCCCCACGATGGACAGCACACAGGCTCTGCAGCTTTTTCGAAAGAAACTGAACAGAAGCTTAGACGAGGACAAGGCCGCGGATCTTGTCCATGCTCTAGACTTTATCCCGCTCGCCGTAAACCAGGCAGCTGCCTTCATCAACCGGCGCACGCCTCGCGTTTCGATTCGCTCATATCTGGATAGTTTTCGGGAAAGCGAAAAAATGAAGAATAGTCTTCTTAATTTCGATGCCGGCGACCTCCGGAGGCATGAGAATGTATCGAATTCCGTCGTTGTGACATGGCAGGTGACTTTCGAACAGATTCGTCGAGAGAGACCGACTGCCGCGAACCTGCTTTCTCTTATGAGCTTCTTCCATCCACAAAGCATCCCCGAATATATGTTGTCTGGATATACTGAAGCTGCGCTAGATCGCATAGACGGAAATGATGAGGTAGCTGAAGACTTTGAGGATGATCTGGATCTCCTTAGGGCTTACTCTCTTGTCAATATATCCACGATATCAGGATTCTGCGATATGCATCCCCTGGTTCAGTTCTGCACGCAGAGGTGGCTTTCAACATTTGACGACTTGTCGCGGTGGAAAAGTCTATTCTTACGACTAGCGTGGACCCATTTTCCGACTGGAGATTTCGAGACGTGGGCTACGTGTCAGATTTTGCTACCTCATGTTCAGGCTGTCTTACACGAGCAACCCCTAGACGAACCAGATATTCTTAAGTGGGCATCATTACTGAGGAAAGTTTCTCTGTATATGCGGGGTATAGGAGACTATTTCAAGGCAGAACTTACAATTCAAGAATCTCTTGACGCAATAACGAGGGTGCTTGGGAAGGACCATCCTGATACGCTGACGAGTGTGGGTAACTTAGCATCAATATATAGGAACCAGGGCCGGTGGGAGGAGGGAGAGAAGCTTGAGGTACAAGTGATGGAGATTCGTAGGACGAAGCTTGGGGCGGACCATCCTGATACGCTGATGATTATGGGCAACCTGGCGTCGACGTATAGTGGCCAGGGACGGTGGGAGGAGGCAGAGAAGCTTGAGGTGCAAGTGATGGAGACTCGTAGGACGAAACTTGGGGCGGACCATCCTGATACATTAATGATTATGGGCAACCTGGCGTCGACGTATAATGACCAGGGCCGGTGGGAGGAGGCAGAAAAGCTTGGGGTGCAGGTGATGGAAATTTCCAAGACGAAGTTTGGGACGGACCATCCTGATACGTTGATAAGCATGGGCAACCTAGCATCGACGTACAGGAACCAGGGCCGGTGGGAGGAGGCAGAGAAGCTTGAGACGCAGGTAACGGAGACTTTTAAGGCGAAGCTTGGGGTGGACCATCCTGATACGCTGAAAAGCATAGCTAACGTAGCGTCGACGTATAGTGACCAGGGCCGGTGGGAAAAGGCAGAGAAGCTTGGGGTGCAGGTGATGGAAATTTCCAAAACAAAGTTTGGGGTAGACCATCCTGATACGCTAAAAAGCATAGGTAACCTAGCATGGACGTATAAGAGCCAGGGCCGGTGGTAGGAGGCAGAGAAGCTTGAGGGGCAGGTGATGGAAACATTTAAGACGAAGCTTGGGGCGGACCATCCTGATACGTTGACGAGCATGAACAATCTCGCGCATACCTGGCAAAGTATGGGGAAGAGCTCAGTGGCTGCTGACTTGATGCGCGAGTGTGTTCGTCTTCGACGACAACGGCTGGGGCTAAACCATCCAGATACGCAGTCCTCGATTTGTTTCTTAAACGAATGGGCGAATGGAAACTAGGGGGGTAAATTATCTACCCGGTGTCTATATTACATTCGTCACCGTAAAATGAAAGTAATTGGTTAAGAAAGTAGTGAGACTGTAGCGTTTCCTTCGTAGATGCAAGATACTTGCGCATATTGGAGATGCTCTCGGTATTTTAGGGTGAATAGTGTCACGGATTGAGAAAGATTTCTGGAGGATCCTTGCAGCGGAGGTTAAGGCTCGATTTGAACTCGACCATCCGGGATATAAATATTAACCCCAGCGGCATACGGACACCAAAGGCAGAATGCCGACGTCCAAAGATACTACTAAGAGTCTCATCGCGGCACCTACAGCATCACCCAGCCTCGTGGCAGACAGTTCCCGTGTATCCCAGGGATCTTGGCTATTCAATGCACCAGTCAACGTTTTTTCTCTACCCTTGGTACAGCTCCTCGCCTGGTGCAATGGACGATCTCAGCACGCCCTACGGAGACTCACCTGCAGATCGCGGCGGCAATCCTTCGTATGCTCCTCTCCGCAACAATTCTATGACTTCACTCGGGGACTTTTCTTGCCTTAGGCTCATGGTGGTGTCGCAGAATAGGGGTCACGTGCTTGGTCATCAAGCCCAGAGAACAGTTGGCACCCGGGGAAACGGTGTTCCGTGGCTCCCACACTATATATAGAGCTTTCTAGCCACTGCTCTCGAGAGCCTGAACTAACCATGACAATTTTACACTTTCCACACTCTATGCACACGTTCCTAGCGATCAGCCTAACTGTGGCAGGTGGTAACAGCATCTTCTCCAGTCTCCTATTCTCTTGTAACTCCGCCAACATTCTCAATTGAGTCTCTGAGACCTACTCCGACCCTCTTTTCCTGGACCACGATACCATTGCTTATGTCGCACGCCTAGATAATGGCCCCCGGCAGGTTCCCCGAAGGGATTCTAGCAATTCGTCGGACGACCTCTATTTTGCCCAGGTCAGCCGTAACGTTTGTCCTAAATCCCAATGGCCAACGTACTTCCCTCTTTCCAAGAGCAGCACCGGGCGTCTCGGAACTTGACTGCAGACGCTTTCTAGGACATCATCGGAAGCATATCGGGGTATCAGGTAATACTAACATCCTCTTTACGGCTATGATCTATCACCCTTACGCCAGGCGGCACAAGACCTGGCTTCGTAGGCTCAAGCGACTTAGGGAAGTGGCCAGGTGAACCTGACACTTCCTGCTTACTATGGTAACATTTCCCACGAATTCTCTCAGATTCATATGGGGGCCTTCCACATGAATGGGACCATGGATGTTCCGTTGGCGCACCAGTATCGTGTCTTTCAAGAGTCGGGTGACAACCGGATCCCATCTTTGCCCACGGACCAATTTGTCTAGAATTAGGTCGTTTAGGGCCAGGTCATGCTGAACCGGGCCGTGCAGGGAGAGGACGTACATAACCAGACCGCCAATACCCATCCTGTATCCGTAGATAACATTCCTCCCTCCGTTGCTTCCAACGACAACCTTACCTGGTTCGACTTCGGTACCTCCCGGTGCTCCCGAAAACGACGACTACGTGAGTCAACTTTGACCTGGACTTGACCTGGATTGATTTTGACTCGTATCTTAACGAGTAGATCACTGGGGGTGTCATATTGATAGCCCTATGTACCGAGCAGACGCTCTAAGCATCAATCATATCCTCGAAAAGCGTCGCCAACTACCCTACATTCTTTTTACGCTTCCCAGGATTAACCAGCAGGAAAACCAATCCATGCGTTGCTTCTGTTACCCGATGACAAATGGTGAGACATGATGCTAATTGGATGTGAAAGGTGTTTAGAATATTCAGCCACCGAAATAGAACGTCTAAACTCCGAGGACTATTCTCGTGATTACCCTAGTCTTTTGCTTATTGCCTTGTTACAATCCCAAGGAGAGAAATCAAAGACTGGACGCGTGATGGAACTGCTAACCTCAATAAAGCTTTACCAGTCGGAAATGTCCACTGCTAAGAACTAGGATGGTTGCTGATGAACAGCCTTGATTTTCGTCATACCCACGCCTCATACGTTACGCAGCCGAGATGACATGTACTATGTGTGAACAACAGGTCCCCTAACCTTATTCGGATCGCCACTGAGATGTATGGGGCTCTTAGGGACCTCGAGGGCGGTGCTAAGCAACTGCATAATTTTAGCTGGTTCAAGATATATATAGCATCAGGTTACCACACCCGAGACGGCCCATGATCTATGGTTGAAAATTCTTTTCAAATTCACGCTCCATGGTTCACATGACAAGAGGACAACCCAGCAGTTCTCCAGGAAGAATAGTGACACTTGTATATTAGTGCTTGATTTCGAGGCAGAGTAAGGGTTCCTTCCAAGTCGATTATATGCTCCAAGGTATGTGCTAGAAAGGGATATCTACTAGTATTCCCCTGCGTAACCTACAACGGTTATTTCAAGTAGCCTACCGCCCCTTCCGTCACCTCCACGTGATCGTCGGTTATAGTGTCATTGTACGCGCTGACGTCGCGGTAGTATAGCCGCGTGCGAGCTGAATTAACGGTGTCCTCACCGGCAAGCCCGCTAAAGGAAAAGACCTGACGCGTTTGTCCAACACCCGTGCTATAGCTGTTGTCGGCGGGCCTGTAATAATCGGCGGTGCTGTTGCGCCAGGTGCTGAGCACGGAGCCCTGATACTCTGGAGAATAATCTGTGGCGAACGCCGCGAGGCCGGTGGGGAAGACAGCATCGCCGATGACCTCGAGGTTCAGGCCTTGGTCGAGCACCGCCCAAAGCGTCAGGTTGCCCTCCGGAGCGTACGTCGCTGTGCTGTTGCAGAAGAGCGGGTAGCTGTAGCTGCTCGAGTAGCTTATGCCGGGGCCGATTGCTTCAGCGGAGCCAGTGATGTCGAATGTGTTCAGGTTCCCGTACCCCTTCGCGTAGACGCGGCCGGTGTTAGAGTAGCTGAGCGACTGTGACCATTTCGCTGTGCCTTGTCCATATTGCGTCACGACGATGGAACTAATGGAGAAGCTGCGCGATACTGCGATGTTGTAATCGAGGGTCTCATTCCCGCCTGAGGAGTTCTGTGTGATACTCTGCGAAAACTCGATGATGGGGTTACCGGTAGAAGCGTTCCCCACGATACCAGACGTGATGGATCCCTCATCGTCTAACCATAGGAAGATCTTCCCTGTCACGTACCAAGAGCTCTCAGTTGTCGAGGAAAGAGTGGCGCTCGATGCCCCATCATCCACGAGACCAACGATTTTGATGGTAAAAGAATGGACATTTCCATCACAGAGAAGCGGCAACCAAGGGGTGATATCGATCTCTTGCTCCCGGAGGTCAAATGCTTGAATCCCAACAATTGGACGATGGAGGTGTGGGACTACACCCCCCGTATATATCACGGGGAACGGCCAAGACACACCAGCAAGTTGGCCGTCAATTAAGATCTGGACCTCACGCCAAGGAGAGTACCCAGGATAGGTGCCATACTCATCCTCGAACGTGTGGACAGCGCTCTGGGGTACGTTACTCCACCAAAACTCTTCATTGCCTTGACCCTTGACGTCGACCGAGAACACGGCCCGATTTACGTTTCGCGGGAAGCTGACCGTGTTAGTTGCGTTCTGTTCCGGAAACGTGAATTGGCTCGGCTCTCCTGCAGAGCCTGTGCGTTCCGTGATGGGAATGATGAGATCAGCAGGCGATTGGCGACCTGCCTGCACTGGGCCCTGAAAGAACGTTGCCGTGAGAGTCGTATTGAGGATCCCGGTATAAACATCATTGACAATGTTTTCCAGGTCGAAAATGATGATTTGTGGTTCTTTCCAGAGAGACAGAAAGGGGGTCATGTCTTTGAGCCAGGTCCAGCGAATACCGTAAGGAGTCGGCTCAGCGGTTGAGGTACGCCACACTTCGGTGTCGCCCAAGTACATCACACCCGTCCGATCATACTGCCGACCCTTAACTAGTACCGTAAAGTTGATAACCACGCGGTCGAAGTCGCATTCGGGGGGTGTATAGTTACCTGGGTACATGAGTTCTGTGTATGACAGGAAGGGAGTTGCCCGACGTACCAACGAAGGGATAGCCATAACTGTTAACGAAGGAATGCTCCATCAAGACTACCGTGCAAGCAGGTTCGCCGATAACGCCAGCGCCATCCTCACCAAGAGTCAGTTCGCTAGGGGTCGGCACCGGTTCAGCAACTTGAAAGCATTCAAGCGGTGGGCTTGTAGTGTCAGGGACTGTGCTAGTGGTTGACGTCAACTCAGTCTCCAACGCAAGAACCTTGTATTTAGCAAATGGGTGAGACTCGATTGGGGCCTTTCCACCGACAGCGAGCTGCGGGTACTCCACGTCGGGATGCGCCCAAGCACTCGCAACGAGAGCCGCCGCTAGGATTGACATTATGCTGGCGCTGCATAAGCTATCCAACAGACTAGGAAACATTATTGATGCCGAAGGAAGCCAGGACAGAAACTGCAATTCATGCGTTCAAGAGCGAGGAATCCGTATCCAGCGTCAGGGGACGCATCTTCCAGACGCGACCTTGCAGGGCGAGGTCGTACCGGATAGAGCGCCGGTTATCAGAATGGTCCACAGACTTGCCACACCCGTCCAGTAGTCTAAATCCCCAACCTGGATAATCGCGATTGATAAGCAATTAACGTTCGGATAACTACCGTAAGTACTCACCACTCAGATGGATAAACAGCCGAAAATAGAAGGTGACGCAACCTCCGAATACAGATCCGGCAATATGTACGGTCAAGCCACAGGATAGCCACAGGCGTGGCTTAGCCTCCTGCGGCTATTTGGGTCAAGTCTTCTCCCAGCACCCAAGACGGTGCATCACTACTCGACCGGCATATCTTTGTATGGAACAGTGAATGATTAGGGCCTTGGACGCGTGATCTCCTAAATAATATAGTGACATTGATCAACAAGCGCGCAGTTGCTCCAGACCCCCCAGAGACGATGACCAACCCCTCTTCAAGGCTTAGGGGGAGACGTATTAAGCGGGGGTATGCCCTCACCATAAAGGATCAGCATTGACTGATATCAATAGCCGACATCAAAAGGGCTGGTAATTCATCGGGTTAATGGTATATTACACAAGGAAAGGATCACGGTATCGTTCTAGGTGCTAGCCAGACGGGAAAGGTGCTTAATGATCCACAGCACGCTCAAGGAGCGATTCTCGCCTGTGCTGTCCCTTTGGTAAAAGAACAGCGTTTGAAATGTTGCCAGGGAAGGCAGAGGCAAGGTATCCTGATAGATAGAACGCATAGGTATGTATAATTGGCTGAAGTATGCGGAGACATCTTCTAGTAATCCGAAGGTTTCCGCCAGAAAATGGGGCTACCCCTATACGAGGTACAAAGTTGGGACTACCTTAATACGAGGTGGCTAAAGATTAGCAAGACTTTTAACTTTCCATAATTCATCTCTTAATCAATTACAGGAACCAGATAATAATAAACGAATAACCTGCTTAATCATACGGTTATTCACGAGTATATATAGCTAAACATCCCCCAAGCTGTTTCAGGAACTCCATAGCTTTGATACAACATCAATTGAGACATCTTGAGATTTCTTCCGTCTTGATTGAGACTTTCCCCATACACTTCTGCATACAAAAGCCTCATTCCGTCCTCCAGGGTCGCCTCACATTCTGTCGGAATCCCTAGACATATATCCTTACACCGCCATTTGCATCAGGTACCCCCGGCAAGAAACGTTAACCATATGTCTGAGAGACCATCGGAGATTCGAATGCCATCTGCTATGAAGGGGGAGAGGGAGTAGGAATAAGCGAGACCGCAGAGCACCATCTGAACTTAATCATGCTGTTGAAAATATGATTACTCTGTCCAGCGTCTGGCAGAGGTGGATATAGTCCATCTCTGGCCGTACTTCATATTATGTGAAAGTCCGAAGCCATACTCACCATATTAACGGAGCAAAGGTCTCGTCCGAGGTAAATATATAAATTGTAGGAAAGGATAAAAAGCAAGAACCTGTTAGTAGTTAGTGTGTATCTGGAATATGCTAGAAGGTTGTAGTGAAGATAGTAATTCCTCAGAAGAAGTGCAAATTTATTTCAGTTTCAGCCTCAGATAAACAAAATATAATCATGTAGAAAGCTAACTATGCGCGGTGAGGTGGGCTCGAACACCGCACCCCATAGTGATGTGGTACATTTCTGATCTCGGTGGCGGAGGCCCCCGAGACGTGAGCCGTCCGACTTATTGTTGGAAGTCATCGAGCTGTGCGTCTCTTGTATTGGCAAGGGCTTATGCCGGGGTGCTGGAGGGCTCGTGACGCTTGGTGCAAGCCATGTCGTCGAAATATCGTTCTGTCATCCTGGTTGACGCACGATGACCATCGCTAGGGACGATGGGAGGGGATGCGGTACTAGACGCACTGGGCCATATATATATACCTTTCGCATCTACCAGCAGAAACTCAAAGTGAGGAGATCCCGTACACCGGATCTTGGCATCTATAGCAGTTAAAAGTCATGGGTATCTAATATCGTGGCACCCATGGCAGCATTCAGGGGCTAAACTCAGGGCTTTATATCTAGATTTAAAAGATTAACATAGCCATCACAGGAACCGCTGAGCAAGACGCATATCTAAAACCAGTTCAAGACATGAAATTTACTAAAGTATAAGAACTGACTGCACTAGCATGCCCTTTGGGTATGTCGAACGATATCTCCCCTATTTCAAATACAGTTCTTTGTTCCATCAGTTGCCACCGATCATCAACACAAGAAAGGAGGTCAATAGCCGCCATCTTATTTACTGCTGTTTTCTTTGTTTTTTATTGGGTATAAGGTCGGCTGGGGAGCCTTTACAGTAGTTCTCGAGTGGCAGCGCATACGCTCCCACTGCGCTGCGTTGTGGGATATGGATAAATAGCAGTTTCACAGCGGGCTACTATTAACCATAGCCGCTGTAAACAGAACACTGCATTTCTCCTACCAGTTAGGGCTCTAAGCGCGGGTTGCCAGCGCTGAGACATATGGACCAGATACTAATGCTTCATCACTAAATCCAGTCAATCCCGAATTCCATAATACGATCGGACATGCCGAGATTTCAAGATATGTCTCAGGTTTGGATATTCGAGAGTTAGTTCTGGCGTTCGCGAGTATCAGTATACCTCACCCATTACCTACGAGCGCACCATGTCTCAATCATCATTTGGGGAAGCGGGCGATTGCGGACTCAACAGCAGAGGCCGGCGCACGCCGACACCTCAGTTATCTCCTATACTGTCTTGCGGCCTTCGAGCTAAGCGGCGGTACTGTGGAAGAAAAAATCCAGCTTATACTGTAATTGAATAGCCGCATGCATTCACTTGTGAGCGATGTTATGGACGTATATGAACGCGTCGCGCCTGGAGAGAGTTGCGAGCAGAGATTTGTTTCGTGAAGACGGAGAGCGAAGGCCCCGCCGCCGGGCCCTCGCGGAGTGGTGCCAAGAACCGGAAGTAATTGGTTCGCAGCAGTCGCCGGCCAGTCGCCTAAGCGGCGGGTAAGACCGGCCGTGTCGCGCTTCCACCACCTAGCCCATAAATACTCCAAAGGGCTTCGGGCCTGGAATTGAGACCCACAAGAGGGAGACGGATGAGTGGGATTCTTCTGCGTGGAGAGGGAATCTTCGACGCTAACATGTCAGACACGAGAGGTGTGGGCTGGTCATAGCGTTAGTTACATTAGGCGCCTCTCGGATCTCTATTTCCGCGCCCAGCAGCCAAGAGAAATAGATATACGAAGACTATTTGGCCAGGAATCGGATTTATCCACTTCGGAATACTCCGCGATTGATATGCGTTGCAGACGGGCCATGGAGGGTGGGTAGGTGAGCACATGGCCCAACATGCGTTCCGGGAACATGTTCAATCATTTCTCTAGTCAGCTTCGCGCAAAGGCAGCCACCTAGAATTCTCATAAAACATCGTAGCGTCCCTTTTCGTAGAACAAGCTGATCTCAATCGTTCCAAGAGGGAATAGAGAGCTTCTGATACTTATTTCTGGGTACATCTTCCTCCATGCAGCTGCAAGTCGACATCCTCCATCTCACCTGCGAAGAAAAATCCGCATCGGGGAATTGCAGGTATATGATACCACCGCTCTGATGCAAGAAACGAAGATTGATATGATGGGCAAGGCCGAAGAAACCTAGGTACAAGAAGTGAAAATGCTCCGGATTTGGAGAGCATAAATATAGACCAGACTAGCCTCTGCCAGGCAAGATGGGAACTCAAATACTTTCGACTTCCAAGCAGAAGAGGCCGAAAACCCGACCAATGATGGCTCATCACCTAAGTCCGGCAACGAAGAGAAGCATACTGATTTCCAGGGCGGCTGTTGTTGTTCCCCCGTCCATAATGCGTGGTATCCGTCATCAGTCATCAAACAAGAAAAGTGAACACCGCTAGTAGTGCAATTGGTGTAATCGTAATAGGTGGATGATAGCTTCTCGTTGTGCAAACTGCGCTTGTGTACCAGAAAGGTAACTACAACGGGGAATGTAGTTGGTCTCAGGTTTCCTGAAGCGATCAAGCGAGTACCCAGGAAGGGCTAGTACGGACCATCACAATGTTTAGACGCCCTTTACGGTAGCCTGGCCCAAGGGGGCCAGCACGTTCGTGGCGTAGCCGCCGCCAACGTTGCCTGGAGCAGTAATAAGTATGGTTGACAGAAAACCGACCGAAGGACAACATACCTGGAGGACCATAGTTGCAAACCATGTACCATGCGTCCATGTCCGCGCTCATAGTTCCCTTGGGGCAAAACTGAACAGCACAACCGAGCTTGGTCGAATCCTTCCAGATTAACTGGGTAAAATGGCCCCAATCCAAGAAGTTTGTCATGTCAGGCGTGTCCTGGCCATAGTAGCTGGGCAAATATTTGCTGAACTCGCCATTGTACCACATATCTGTGGTCGCCATCTTAATTGCGCCCCCCGCACCCAGCTCCTCAGCACCACTGGAGGTAGCCCACATGGCAATGTTTTGGCCATAGCCGCCGCTACCTTGCTCCCTACGAGGATAGTTAGCTGACGTCTTCTACGAGCAGGAAGGCATGTACGTACATGTCATGAGCGAAAACACACGTAGCGGCGGTGTTGGAAGCGTAGCCGGCGATCTCGCTGTCCCATTGCGCGTCAGGGCACGAGTGGTTGGCGCGGTGCACGTTGTGATGGTAAAGAGCAATGCCCTCGAAGTCGTCGTCGGCAGGGGCGGTCGGTTGCGAGGGCGCCACCGAACTAGTAGGGACACTAGTCTCCTCTTTAGTAGTCGGAGCTACGACAGTCGGCTCCGGCTCCTTTGTGGAAGGTTCCGCCGGAGGCTCAACGACAGTGACCACAGCGGTGGTCGGCTCGGGCTCGGGCTCAGGCTGACCCACGTAGGTGGTGACGACGACGACTTCTGGTGCCTCGGTCGTTGGCTCAGGTGCCTGCACCTCGTATGTGGGCTGCGGGCGCTGTTTGACTCCGACAAGAGGGGTGGGTTCGGATATTTCCACACCCTCCGTTACCGTGACTGTTTCATAGTGCATCTCAACAGTCGTGACATACTTGCGCTTCTCGACTGGGCCAGCCAGGGCCAGGGCGGCACTGGTGGCTGCGATGAAGATGGAAGTTCTCATTTTTCTCGATGTAGATGCTCGATGCACAAGGGTCACCTGACTAGGAGATCAGTTAGTAACCGGATGGTAAATGAACGACTTCGAATAAGAGTGTTGTGTAAAAGAGTGTAGCTGCGGTCAACGCTTCAAATTGCTTATATCTGTATGGGTGCTTCATGGGTGAAGACGCTGAGTATCCGCCAAGTTAAAATAGAAAAGAACGAGCGCCTTCGGCAGGCCACGCGATCCCAAAATCACTTTCTCATTGTTTAATTAAGTGGAAATGTGATAGGAACACGATCTGGACCGGTCGGGGACAAGCACCATCTTTGTCCAAAAACTCGGCCTCGTTGGCCTACGGGCTTCAAGCTCTCAAGGCGCCTTTGTCGTCCTCTATTGGAGCAAGGGGAATGCCACCAGACAGTAAACAAAGCGACTTGCAGACCCTACCACAAAACGTATTTAGGCTATTAAAAAATAGCAACGTACCTTTGATAATGAAAAGGGAAGTTGTCAAAGTCGTAGCACTTATAAAGAGCAGGCGGATGGTCGGTAGTGATCAGACCCAGCTGGCAGCAGTATCAAGAACTTAGACTGATGTCACCGCAAAAGTATACCGATGTGTGGTTAGACAGTGGCGAACTTGTTCGATTCGGCTCAAAGTTGGACAATGCCGTATGTGTTAGGAGCGCTTGCTACTAGAGCAGATAGGTGTCTCGTGGCTCAGATGAGTTCTGAGAAAGGGCGACTTGCGTCCAGAAGGAATGAGTCGAAAGAAGGGAAGACCAAAGAACGGATAGATCGAACAAATCGATCAACGGTGAAGTATTGAGCCGTGAGACAGGTCGTCAACCACGAGAAAGAGAGATGTGGTTCTGGGAAGGAGTGCTACAGGTAGGTATTTTAAGGAATGCAAGTACGCCAAGGCGATTACACGAATGAAGGTGAATAATTGAAGGGTCTCACGAGCGGGTGAGAAGGTGGCAGGCTAGACCTGAGTTGGAGGAGAAAGTAGGGGGAATGGATGTATGGATTTGGGCAGGGAAATTCCTTGCGTTGTCCGGGTTTGTGCAATTAAAAGAAATACGGTCGACTGGAAGGAATGCGGCGGTGATTTGGTTGGTTCGATTCATCTCCTGCCAATGCATCTAAAACGGGGAATGGAGAAAATGTGGGGAACGAAGGAGGGTGATTGCCGCCGGGAGTCCCAGCTGTTCGATGGGGCTCCAATAGTATACGCGGCATGTGCAGTAGTCAAGCACTCAACAGGCAAGTAACTAGCTAGAGTAGCTCAAACGGTGGCCGCCAGCGTGGTCTCAAAACATAAGTGCTATGTATGTATGCATTACTTTAAGGCAGCACGCATGGCCTTGTTTGCTTGTTTGTCTGCAACACTCAAACTACGTAACCTATCATATACTCATGGCACCAATCTATTGAAATCAGCCACCATCACCCGTCCGCGCCTTGAATGCTGTCAATAAATACGTGGCAGAGGTGCAGATGAAAAAGGATTGCCAACGGGCTAGGGCTCTGTCCGTATTTGCTGCAGGCGCCGTGTATGCATCAGGCGTGTTCAACCGTCGGTGTTGTTGTTACATACTTCATACCGGATAACAACACCTATGTGCATACCACTCAAGACGCTCACTTGCTCTAGTTCACAAGTAATGTGAGTTTGCTGGCTATGAACACATCCAAAATCCAATTGGGTGCGATTTACTGAATTCCTCCTTCTGAACGCGAGGTTTGCTCTCCCAGTAACTCGGAGAATGCAACCATATAACTACCTACCTAGGTATATACGAACATGTCCTCCGATGATGTCAATTTCCATCCGCGGCGGCTGGGCATTTGGAGGATTCTTGCTGCATTTCCCACCGAATTGAACCCCTGACTAGACTAGGCAGGTGGAGGCTGCAGCCTTGGTACCTTGCAGCAGCTTCCCCTTCCAGTTCGGATACATGCATAGGACCTCGTACATTTCGTAGGGCGACAGGGATCAGTACCGCGGCTGCTAGGAACATCGATTATTTGCTGCAGGGTCCCTGTTCCTGGTGTGTGGCTTGCCGCAGATCCATCAATTTAGCACTTACCAACAAGCAGATCTGGCGAGTAATTCCCCCCGTCGGTGCGTCTTCTGAAACAAGCCTAATTTCGGGGTGCCCTAAGCCAATAGAACGGTTCCGGGGAGCCTTTAAAGCCGCCACTAGGCCCGCCGGCCTAGAATTTCAGAGAATATCTAATAACAACGCATCAAACCAGCCAAGTCCTGTTAATAAATGACGGGCTTGGCCCTCGCGACCGAAGCCATGGCATCGGACTTCGAACTTGTTCCATGCATCAACACATTTTACGTAGCCATGGGGCCACTTGCCAAATTTCGACCCGATGTGTGATCTACTCTTCATATTGATTAAGTCTGACCGCGCCTTTCAGCCTCATCTCAGAGGTCCCCCACCATATCGAAAAAAAAGCGGGAAGAGATCCGAAAATTTGCTCCAGGAATACCAGCATTGCTTGCAACCTCCACTGACCGCACCGCCGGGTAAGCTAATAATATCGATCCATCTACTATAATCTACCTCTCGAAAAGTCGGCGAGATCTCCAGGTCGGCGTAGGATTCTAGGTTTCTCCATACGTAGGGTTGTCGCACAAAATTAGAGCGGCGGCCAGCCCAGCGCCTCCCCGTCCCCCAGCACTAACCCTTATAGGCAGATCGGCCTGAGGAGGACGTCGATATCATTGAATCCTCACCAGACTAACCGCCGTATTAAACCGATGATTCTCGTAGTATAATTCGCGTTTGGAAGCACTATTCTATATCTACAATATGGGAAAATGCTTGGCGGCTATCATACAGGGTTCTCATTAAAGAACTTGGTGCCGAAGTGCCAAATCAGGCGCGGTGTTTTGGCTCCATATGGCGGAACGGAATAATTGAAATCATTCTCTGGTGAAGGCGACGATCCCTAAGTAAATCGGGCGGATATACATCTGTATAGGCCTCGTGTGTATGCTGAACATCTTTGGCCCCCTCACCGCCTCGGCTGACGGTGGAAATCAGGAAGTGCGCCAGCCGTACCCGACGGATTCCCGCGACTGGTGGACGCAACCCGGCCCAGTCTGGGAACGGTGCGACAGGGATCGACTGGGTGGCTGGGCAAGAGCGGATTCAAGTTTCTCACGGACTCCGCAACCGGGTTGTCGACTCAGTGGTGACCACAGAAATAAATGCCTCTCGTTACCTGGTTACGTGTGTCGCACAATACCAATGTGACGGGGTTGGACCTTGCACGTTACAGAATGCAATATCAAACCGAAACCGCATGTAATTTACTATGGTATAGCCATCAATTGGCCATTAGTATTGACCCCATTGGCCCGACCGTGACTGAGACACCGTACTCAGCAATCAGTATAACCAGGAGAGAGACTAGCCGGAACCCGTTGTATGCGGACGCTCCGTTCTTATCAGAATTGGAGACGAGGAGGGTGGGAATGGTCAATACCTTCGCTGGACATGAGTGCGAACTCGCATGTCGCTTCTCCGTCTGGTTGAATATGACTCGATACTGCTTTCCTTTAAGCTGCTAGCTATTCTAGAGAGATGTGATCAAGTCAGACGAGCAAATCATGTCACAGGTTTTGTCAGCTAGTTTCACAAATCGAAGATGTCTCTCTTCAAAGGTGAACAGGCTCCTTACAGAATCTGGTCCTACAGAAGCTTTCGAGGCCACCACAATGCCTCATGGCTGTCTCAAGCGCCGGTGGGATGGCGACTTCATGACGTTTTTTCTGGGCTCTAAATCCCGACATTTATGTCCCCGCCGTCGAGCTACCGTGGTGACTGTTTCGTGATGGCGTTGTGTCGGTCTACGGCATCTCTGATTTGCGGCGGCAGAAACTCGTACACGCTGATTCCTCCATCATGTAGAAGGCTTGACGTCAAGAAAATGGTCTGCCTCATGGTAATGAATCGTGTAAGGGCAGTCTACTACACCACAGAGTTCTGTATCCTGCCTTAAGGAGGAAAGCGTCAGTAATATTCAACGATTGTCCTACCCTACAGTGTCGGAGAAGGCAGTAGTAGTACACTTTTTTGTCATAGGCCTTTCCTACAGCAAGACGACCTCTTTAGCTCTAGCCTGTCCAACAAGCTACCTAGCTCTAGTTAGCATCGAGCTAGAAAGTGTACATCGCCGCCTATCCGCAACAGCCCTAACACTTGTTATACCAGATATTAGTACCCACCATCACCACATTTTCCCGTGTAACAGAGTCACATTCTGTTTATACCTTCGTCGCACTTCTCGATTAGTCTTGTGACAAGGCGAATTGTTCCACACCATTACCCCGCGTTTTCTACGTTAAGTTCTAGCTCAAAGGTTCAGATCGTCTGCTTCCGCGCTGCTGCCCGAATGACCATCCGGACAACACCAGCAAAGGGAGCTGCTACACGACGCACTTGGAATGGCGGTGGATACCGATCGAACCCGCTCATGCCCCAAGCAGATGCTTTCCCTCCCTTTTTTCTTTTTCTGGGATTACGCCAAAGGGCCCCACGGTACAGTCAGGCAAAGCGGCCGATCAAGGTCCCCTGACAACCGGGATCAACGTTGTGTTCCCAGAGCGTACGTCAGGGCTGACGTTGTCATGGGAGGCGCAATTGCTTCTGTGGCCCGTCTCTGTAACGACAAGCGGTGAGACGTTGACACTGTTATGTGGCGAAGCAATTCCCGGAGCTGACGGCAACTTGCTATATGGATTTCGTTAGTAAGCAGTCAATATGGTGGTCAGAAAAGGACTGTTACACTAAAACCCCGTAACTCCGGTGACCATTAGAAGTATCCGCGCCACACGCTGATATCTATTGCTACTAGTCTTGGCTTACCCATCTCACAACTTATGGATTCCGTGAGCATGGGACTGAGGAACGCGAGTAGACCTTCGTCGGCTTGCCTGACCTGAACAAATGTGTCTCTATCGCGATGTTCCTGAGCCCTGTATATCCGGAAGCTGGCTTTGATTCAAACGCCAAGCCCCTGTCGTCTTGCGTTTCAATATATTTGACCAAAGTGAACTACAGGACCAAGCGTGTTCTCATTGGTAGAGACGCAGGGTACTATTGCTAAGTACGCGATAATCCTGCATGCAAAACAGCTTGCTGCCATCTTCCTCCGGTTTACCACGTTGTTCTTCCAGACTACCAGCTAGCTCATAACTCGGCACTTCTACGCGCTCATTCCGGTCCGCGTCGGTCAGGGCATCCAACAAGAGGCCTGGGCTGCACGGGTTGCATCTAACACTTACTCCGCAATCCATATATCCACGACGCATAATGCGCCCTGCATGCAGATACCCGCCTCGCTTATTGGGTCGGCACGGCGATGGATGCCCGCAGATGCCGCAATCCTATAGCGGCGGGTTACGGCCGCGGCCGCGGCGTAGATATCTCGATTTTCTATCTGCTGAAGTGGCACGCCACATGGGTCATGCCAACACCTGCGGAGATGCTACGCGCTGTCAGTGGCTGGCTCGTTGTGTATGAGGCCATGACATCGCACCGTGAAGCATTTGAAGCTGAAGAAGAATAAATTATCAGGCTGACCTTCGAGAGGTCCTAGCTAAAGAAAAAGGGTAATGATGCCTCCTCAAACATACATAGAAAGAGCTGTAACAGAGGAAAAGCGGTACCGGAGATGGCTGAAAGCAAGATCCACTAGCAGCTGACCCAGCTAAGCCAAGGCCTAGCTATTGGACCTAGCGTTTACCTAGGTCTGACATTGTGGCTTTAGTCGGCAACGACCAACGACCGATGACTGGTGAGTGGCGTTATGAGAGCAGGAGCTGTCGTGTCCGTTTTTACTTACTGGCCTGAGGTACTGCCAGTCCCAACGGGTGTTCAACAGGCCCCGTGGACCCGCGTATAAGATTGGGAACGAAGTCTGTGTTGAAGCTGCTATGCGGTAGGAAGATGGCCAGCATGCCCCGCGCGATCTGCCCCGTACCTACCTGTCTCAGAGGTCAGCAGAGCAAGTTTGGACCGCGAGCGTTTTTGTACGGCCCACGCGGAGACTAGATGTCTAAATCGACGCAGGGGATGCCACTGTCGTGTGGCTGGGTACCTGTAGCTAGTCGGCCAGGGGCATGCGGGTATGCGGTACTCGACTATCCGCTGCCCGTTGCCAGTGACCTGAAATCCATCCCAATGAAGCGCCTTTGTGCCCGGCGCAGCTTGCTCGCCCGCGTGCGCGCCGGCTACCGAAAGCCTTATTCAATGCAGACAAGCGGGCTTGACGTACATAGGGATAGTGCCTGCTAGTATACTCGGCTAGCTATCAGGGTGGTGTGTGTCTTATCAGGATCCTAAGCAGGGTCCGTTGACAGGCCTCAAGTGGTTGCTTAGATATGCCGGAGTCTTGGAAGAGATGGCTGGTTTCTCATGAGGTCCGTCGGACCCAAAGTCTGGGGACATGCGGGACCCCTGGGGTTTTGGGACGGCAGCCCGACTCTAAGCCAGCTAATGGCGTAGGCCGCGAGCTCTTTGTAGATCTCCATGGGGACTTCAGAGTTCGGTCTTAGACACCTACGAGACTTCCTACCACCTTCCCGTCGTAGACCTTACCCGGTGTAGAAAACGGAGTTGTGAAATATCCGCCAGCGGTCTCCTCCGCAGAGATAAAAGGCTGGGAGGCGGAGTTTGAAATTGTGTTGTAGAATCCAGATGAGCTGCATAGGGAGCACAGATCGTTACTGGCGGCAGGTGTAGTAGTAAGCGGCCGTCTCCGCATATGGGCAACTTTTCAGGGGTTCTTAAGTTAGAAGTATTACATATCTTCAGAGTGAATCAAGCTAGACTCGATAGGCGCATCATCTCAAAAGCTTACTCCCCTGCCGTCCAGCAGATAAATATACCGGAGTTGCCCCTTTCGCTCCCTTGCATTGTTGAACTTGCGCGAGTCCCTCGTTGCAAGGTGGTGGATGCAGATAGCATTCTATGCCCGCTTCTAAGACACAATCCGTTGATCATGCCCTCTTTGTTTCAAGCTGGATACATACTTGAGTTACCCCTGGACTGCATGAGTTGGCGGGGACAGACCAGTTGCGGTCAGGGCCGAGTTAAAATCTCCATGATTAAAGCTCGGTGCTTGATTTACTCTATGTAACGCAGATTGTTATTTAAGAGTCGATATTGTCAGACCGCCATGAGTGAGGGAGCCACGAAATACTAACAGCCCCCTCCCATTCTTAAAAACATTCCTCTGTTGAATTCCAAGAAGACGGGTGCTTGAACCTTTGTTTGTTCGAGCTATATATGGTTGCATTCCGACATCCCCATGAGCTTGGGAAATTAGCTCCATGACCTCCTCTCAACGTCATCCCACGTTAGAATGACTCGGTACCTGAAATGGACACGTCTAACGATATTAAGAGGTCCCTCGTTTACCCACCTAACAAATAGGTGACAACCTACACATTGAAGCTCTGTGAGCTTGAATGTGTCTCTGTATTCTGCTTGCTGGTCGAGAGCTGCACGTCTCGAGCAGCAGTAGGGGGTCCGTTTCATGTTCTGATGTGCATATCCTGGGTTCCCCTATCGTGAATACCCGATTCGAGGCTGGGAGACCTGTCCTTGAAAATGTGAGACTCGCCGGACTTGAGATCCTTGGACCTGTAGAAGCGTTGCACCACAACAAAGGCTTGGGCCAGGCCTAACGTATTCGCAGCGCGGAGCCGAGAGCCAGGCTAGTTTCGTTAGCAACTGCTGAAATTAGTAATATGATAAGTTCCATTGCGCTGTTTTCGGCATCTAATTAAGTAGGCGTTCTATGGCAACCGCACCGCCGACCTATTCCTTTCTACACATATGCACTGGTGTCGCAGAATAGGGGTAACTGCTTAGTCATCTACGCTATACGCGCCCCCGAACAACGTTGTTCCGGGGCTCCCACAATATATATAGAGCTTTCTAGCCACCGCTCTCTAGAGCCCTGATCACTCATGACAATTCACGCTTTTCACACTCTATGTAACCTTTCCTCGCGATCAGCCTAACTGTGACAACCGGCATAGTGGGTTGCTGGAGTCCATACACCAGCTAGATTTCGGCCATCTAATTACTCAAAAAGCGAATTTCACAACCACCAATATTCCCTGCAGCTTAATAGTGGGCGCGGTGCGGTTCGCCCCTGTGGTCTTGCAAAGCTCAGAATTTGTCTTAACCTTGACTGTCATGCTCTGGACAAAATAGTTGCACCACCCTTTGTGATACGCAGGAGTCGGAATATAGGCATGAAAAGTGTATATCCGACCAACACCGGTAACTGCTTATTTAATTTTTAAAAAAAAATCATCTTGGGGATATTCGACTTATATAACAGAGTTTTCGTAACTGAACAAGGATAATAACAACGGTGGGGCACACCATGGTCAGAGGTTGCTCAGCAACTATGGCCAGAGCCTGACTATAAATGCGTCTAGTTAATAGCTAAGCTTTTTAAATTGCAACACTCTTGTTAGATATATAGGATGTCATTGGAAAAATGGGGTCTAAAAAGGCTCCAATCAGACACCCCTGGTGGGCTCCACCAGGGTCTATAAAAAGGGCTTTCAGCGGTCCAAGTGGCTCGAGGAGAGCTTTCCCTCCAGAGAGTCAGAGCTGTCAATATAGCCTCAATTTCTTCTGTGACATAGGATGGCTGCTTATCGAAGGCCCAAGCACTGTCTGTATATAATGCTACTGTTGCTAGATACTGTTGTTGCAAGAAGGCGGTCAGAATAAACCGTTAACATGGTGGACAAGGTACTCAAGTGACATTGGGCGCGCTTTTCCTGAGCCGCATAGTCGCTTCCGTCTCTGGCAAGACTGTGGTGTAGGGTCGAACAGGACCGGACCCCAGTTCATCATGCTCTTTGGCCCATTCTACTCTGGGCTGGTTAGTGTTTGCGTGTGAAACGTAGGTGGGTCTGGATTCCCTCATAGATGTCCATCCCAAGATGTCTTCATCCTGGGACTTAGACCAAGGCTGTAAGTCAGAGAATATAGACACCTTTGGGAGTCAGAGGGGAAAAGGAGTTGATACCGGATCGCTGGTAACTGACTTACATAAACGAAATGCATGGTAAACATCGGATATGTATTAGCTCCTGACTCTTCTCAGCTACTCGGTTCTTATTACCATTTTGTATGATACTTAGTGATTATATTGCACACTTTATAATAAGACGTCTCGAGGCGTCATCTTCTTTAGCAAAGAAGGTGCTCCCCAACGAGCTGGAAAGTGCATGTCATATGCCCCCTTCCAAAGAAAAAAGGGAGACGTCCTCGTCTCTATCATTATCATGACCGCTGCGAGATCTACTTCCTTGCTCGTCATCGCCCAATCAAACGTTGCAACGCGGTCTCCTGCATGGCAGAAGAAGTGGATTGGGCAGGGGAAGTCTCCCTTGCCGTCTTGGCTGTCCCGAAGACTGGGCCTCTTCAAAACTAACCCGTTTTTCTCTTTGGTTTCTCGACGCGGAGGACGGGGCAGGAGGAGAAACTGCGCAAGGAGAGGCCACAGAGAAGAGGCTGCGGGTGGGATATGACATGCACTTTCCAGCCCTTTGGGGGGCATCTTCTTTGCTAAAGAAGATGACGTCTCGAGACGTCTTGGAATCACCTCTAAGACGTCATGGATAGAGAAGAGCCCAGGTAGATAAACAGAGACGGACTCGTCCTAGATAGTCTTCCTTTTAGATCATTAATTGACTGGGATTGCTCTTACAATTGGTAGCATCTGTATGGTGCCTGGACCTCCTTATATCTATATATATCAAAATTTCCGCCGAAGACAGCCCATCGGTAGTCTCGGAGCTTCTTGGAGACGCCTTGCTCAGTTGCTAGTTGATCATCGAAGACCATCTCCCTCCGTCCGATCCTCAACGCCGGGTTCGACAAGACGTGGCACCCACACGACATCTATGTAGTCGCTAATACTGCGGACCCCAACAATACGGGGTCCGTTTCTGTTCTATTTCGGAATGTATGCCGTCATCATCGCGAAACACGGCATCGAGAGTTCTTTCGAGGAAGATGAGAAGAAGGTGGACATGATTATGTGTTCTCGATACCGGTATATAAGTCTCCCGGACCTGCTCAACAAGAAGCGGACTACATTTCTCTTCAGCAAGCATAGCACTCTCTCCAGTTCTTCGAGTCTTAATCATCAGCACGCACTTCTAAAAGCAGCAGAGCATCTTTACCCCCCGAACCGGAGTCCAAACCGTCCCTCCATGACACGAAGATCCTTTTTCCAGCTAAACACGATGCAGCAACTGTCACAGTTCGGCTGATCGCGAGGAAAGGGTGCATAAAGTGTAGAAAGCGTAAATTGTCATGGATGACCAGGGCTCTAGAGAACAGTGGCTAGAATGCTCTATATAGTGTGGGAGCCCCATAACAACGTTGCTGCGAGGTGCCTACAGCGTAGATGACTAAGCAATTACACCTATTCTGCGACAGCAACACGTAGTCCCGTCTTTGCTCGGCCTGGCCGCTGTGAAGGGCGCCGGCACCGACTTCGAGATCTACACTAGGGGGCACGAACCTGTACAGCAGCCCCGAGCAGAGCTTCAAAACGGTGGGCGTGCAGATTGTAAGCGACACTGGAGACACCGAGTGTTCATCTGAAACCTTGGGCGTTGGGAGGGGCATTTTGTTTTTTCAAAATCCCCAAGACGTTGCACCCTGAGCTCAATAACAGTCCCCCCAGCCCCTCCTACCCATCGTGAAGTTTTCAGATTATCAGAGGGAAGAAGACGTTGGAGACTGACGCCCCGGATTTAATCAATCTGACTTACCGTACTTTTTTTCATTGCAGCACGACCACTCCCCGCTGACCTGCGGGGAGACGCGGAAAGTGGTCCTCATCGAGAACCCGAGGCACAACGACGCCAGCAAGCACGGCCGGGCCTGCGACGGGTGTTCCAAGTAGCCGAGAGTGCAGCGCTGGTCCATCACTCGCTTCGAGATGTACAACGGCAGGGACGCCGTTGGGGGAGTGCGGTAACCCCCACCCCTTGTTCGGCCACGCCACAGGCGCAGTTCATACGTGGTCGGACCCATCGATCCCCCTTTTAATCCCTCCCCTCCAGCCTGTGGATCTAGCTGTAAATGAGAATGGGAAGACCTCCCGCAAGGAGGAGAATCGCTAATGCGGGGCCGGCGATGGCGACGGTGAAAACAGCTCTCTACAGGCTAGGCGACCACCATAACTACTACCGGATGAGGGACAAATACGACGCAATCCTCGGACAATGTCACAATGCTGGCGGTCGGAGCACGCGCAGGAGATGGCCTGCCTGTTTATCGACTCGATCCCCTTCCTGACCCACCGATTCTCTTGTACGCTCTGCGTGTGTGTTGCGTACAGATACATACCATACGGAATGTGGTAGCGTCCATCCAAAGGAGAGGGGCTCTGATGTGTGGTGCGGCAGCCAACTGCTAACCTTTTCGAGTACTTATTTAGGCAAGACCGACGTCAAATTTCATCGCGATCTGGGTTGTTACGGCCCTGGTGGGGGTTGCTAGAGAAGCTAAGTATGAGTAGCTCGTAATTACGCCCCCTCCTTGTGCCCTCGTTTTAATGTACTGAGCTTGCGAAGGGAGTGAACGAGGATTATGGAGCCGGCTTTCCCTAGGACCAGATTTTCCCGAATAGGAAAGTAACTCATTAGGTAGGATGCGGCCCGTACCTATGGGTCCGTCCTTTAGACCCCCTGCCAATTTGTATGGCACGTACGAGAGCCCTGGCATTGCTTTAAAAGCCCTGGAAGCCTTAGCCTTTGACCTGGGCAGACGGACCTCATTAACCTTGTCGTCGACCTTATCGTCGACCTAACCTAGCCTGATCTAACTGATTTAACCGTCGAACTGACTGTTGGTTGAAAACGAGCAGCGGCCCCCCACTATTTTTTCAAGGGAGAGCGTATAATTAAGTCATCCCCGCGTTCAACTGGCTAGACAGGCTCTAACCATAATAGTTGGGCCGCCTTTGATAACCTTTTATAACCTTTTATATGAAGTAGTTAGCCAAACACGGGAATCGTATAGCAAAAGCTCAACTAATTATAATATGCTATTATTGAGTGCTGGATAAACGTGGATCATTATTTAAATTTGATTATGAAAAGAATTGCGTTAGTGAATACGCAAGACGGCGGCGGTGGTATAATACCTAGTCTCTAGACTATGTCGCCGATAACCTATTAGGGAAAGTACAAGTAGAGGATGAAATCGGCGAAAGAGATCCGTAATACAAGAACATAGTCCTTTTGCTAAAGGACAACCTCTCCGCGTACGCACAGGCGATCGTCCGGAGTCAACGGGAAATAGTATCAGGTGAAATGGAGGTTATAGATAAAGTACCGTAAGGGATTTATATAAATGTCTGGTTCCTTAAGAAAGGGCCAGGTTTCAGGTTATTATCAATATGCAGGTTGCCTTGTCACTCTGAGCTCAACTGACATATAGTTCAACATGCCTGAGCGCCGCATTAGATTACTATCTGGATGATATTACCCGGGAAACAGCTTAGTGATAAACAGATAATACCAAGGCTGTCCGTACGATATCTTGAGTCCTAGCGCCCTGGCAGCGTAGGGACTGTCGACCTTTAGCAGCACCTTCAACGCTTAAGCATAGCCGCTGTAGAATCTGTCATCTTTGCATGTAATAACCAGGAAACATCCCCAAGCCACGCTATGCATACATAATATTAAAGAGGTCCCAACCCCTTTTTCGAATTATAGGGGAGATCTGAATCTCATTAGCGAATTAGCTGCCTCCTTCGATGCGGCGCAGTGTACATAACTTCGCCTGGCCGGTTACTACCTATCTGCGATATTTCTCATGCTCTTGCTGGCTAATATTCCGGACCGATTTGCTGAGCCCGTATATTCAGCACCCCCTGAGATGGTTCAGCGGCCATCGTAGGCGATTGTCGTCTGGTCCTCCTCGTGGCCCCCTACTGACCGGGTTTTAGCTTTCCCAAGTTATCCTTACCGTAGTAGTCTCTCTACGCCCTCTGTGGTTTCGTAGTTTGTGAGATTTACAGCAGGCGTTAAGGTATGCACGGATTACCACAGGCCTGCTTAAGCTCTGACTATAAATCCCGTTTTGTTGGGGGAGCTGGTGCGAGCAGCACTGATCATGCCGGTCATCGCCGACCTTGTACGGACGGCTGATTCGTCCAATAGGTCCTCTGTGAGAAAGGGCAAGGGACACCAAGGCTCTAGTGGATGATAGGCATAGAGGACTTCTAGATTGCTCTCAAATGGAATGTCATTGTATTCACTGCCCTATGTACATGAACCACATTTCTCTTGCGGCTTACCGCGCTGCATATTCCAATCCAGCACGGGTCGCTTCACGACGCTGGCGCAGCAGCCTGGGCTTGTGCCGACGGAGGATCCACAGACTTGCCGAAGGGCGGCTGGCCACGATCTCTCAGGATGGGGTAGTGGGCGTAGATCTGCTTTGTCCGGAGATGGACGGGGATCTGGTTCTTAGGGGCGTCGGGGATTGTCTTCTCGAGTTTCTGTTGTCGTGTCTCGGTTAGCCGAACCACTCAAAAAAGGGGCGCGCCGCACAAGGGGATAGAGGGTTGGCGGGGGGCGACGGCGAGCTGACCAGGTTGTCGAAGACGCATTTGTTGAGCTTCCACTCGTCTTTACGGCATTGCCACATTTGGTGGTTGTTGTTGTCGAGGCACTGCCAGTGCTTGCGGAACTCTTCCAGGCAGTGCTTGTTGAGGTCGTCGATCCTGCGCGCATAAAAGCTTCGTTAGCCCACCTGTCCCCAGCTGCCCGTACCGTCTTCTCCTTCCATGTCCACAAACATACACGCTGGCGGCGCATCTCGTCACGCGACGACCCTCCTTCAGGCACTCGAACTCGCCCTTGCCGGGGTTCTCGGTCTTGCATTGCATGTAGTCGTCGTTGTAGGGTCGGCATCGGGCGCCGATGAAGAAGGAGGCTGAGAGAAGGGGCGCGGAAGTAGCACCGACCTCCTTCACCGGGGGGATGGAGTCCGGGAGAGGGGTGGTGTCGTAGAGGACCTGCTGGTTGAAGCTGCGAAGATAATCGATTAGCGATTGCTGCTCAGACTGTTGGAAGCTGATACGAGACCAATCGGTGCATGCACGCAGAATTGCCTTTAATTCATCGAATCCAAGGGGCGCTTACACTGGCTTCCGGGCCGCCATGGTTGGGTTGTGGTGTCGAGGTCCTCTTTATCTTTATCGTTAACAGACCATCCGTCGTTGGTTTGAGGAAGCTTGGAGACGGGGATCATTCCCAATGACGGGACTTACAAATTGGCGCTGCTGATTGGCTTCAGCCACAACGCCGCTTCGGGTGTGCTTTGGCACCGCCACAATTCGACTAATGTTGTTGGCTAAGCTAGAATAGGTTAGTGCTGTCATCCATGCCTACATAGTAGGACTACCAACCAGGAAATCTGTTTTGAAAGCTCCGATGGGTGGGTGTACTGTAGCTTAAACTGCCCACGCAATGGAAGCTGGATGCACATGTCCGAAATATTCAAGTACATCAACATTAGACAATCGCAAAGATAGGTACGGACACTTCCCAATTGCCAAACATACACATGACAAATCGAATGAGCATTCGTTCGCAATTGCTCGATTTTCTGCGGGTAGAGAACTAATAATATACCTGCCATCAACAGCCCTTCAGACCGCAGCATGAGCTGAGACTGAGAGAACGAATATTCTTTGTCTTCTGCCCGGACCAGCCCTGGACCATTCGACTTCTCCTTCGCGAAACCTTTCATAAGAAGACAGCATTTCCTTCGTGGCGCATCTTCCCGGCATTGCATCCTTTGCACCTCCCCATCGCAAATTGCTAGCCATCTACACCAGCCACAATGTCGACCTCACTATTTGGGGCGGCTCGGGGGGGCACGTCGCTCTTCGGATCAAACGCCGCGACGACGACAACTCCCTCTCCCTTTGGGCAATCCGCTACCAATACCGCGAGCAACACAAACACTGGAAGCCTGTTTGGCCAGCCTGCAAACCAACAACAGCAGCAGCAGCAACAGCAACAGAACCAGAACAACCAGCAGTCTACACCGTTTGGCGGAAGCCTGTTCGCTCAGTCGCAACCGCAACAACAACAGCAGCCACAACAGCAAGCCAACCCTGCCGCCTCGACTTTCTTAAGCGCAAGTCAGGCCGCAGCACCCCAACGGGCAAGCTTGATCTGGGAGCCCGGCCGCGAATCATCTCATAGTAAGCTCGCTGCTCCTTCCTCGCGGTTGGCCATTTGTATCACATGCTAATCAGCACGTCGCACTGCAGATCAGAAGCCCATTACAGAGCAAATCGAGGGAATATGGAACAAGTGGAACCCGAGCAACCCCAACACCGTATTCAAGTATTACTTCTACAACAAGGTCGACCAATCCCGCGTGCCCTTCTATCAGCCATCGCCGGGGGAGGATCCGCGCGAGTGGGAGCAGGCCGTTCACGATAAGCCCGCGCCCGGTTACATGCCCGCACTCGCCACGGGATTCAAGGCGATCGCCGACCGGCTGCTGACCCAGAAGACGATACTTGCCCAGTACAACCAGGCGCTGCACCAGATCAACGCCCAGCTCGACCAGATCCTGTCCCAGCACGACCTCCAGACCAGCGTACGCGCTCTGAACGCCCGGAGGAAGCACGCGATACTACGCCAGAGATGCTTGGCGCTTGCTAGTAAGGTGCAAGTCCTGCGGAACCGCGGATATGCTCTGGACAAGGAGGAGGACGAGCTGAAGACCAAGCTGGATTCCCTCGATAGGCACATGTCGGACCCGGCCCTGAGCGCGCGGACCGAGGAGCTTTGGAGCCGGTTGATATTGTTGCGAGGCTATGCCGACAGTCTGCGCAACGAAATGAACAACCGGGGTGCCGAAGCCCAGGAGGGACTAGGAGAGGAGGTCGAGGCCAAGGCGAAGAAGGTGAGCCATATTTCCGATAGGATCATTCCAGTTATACAGGCGAGAGGACTGACATGTGTATGTTCTAGATCTTGGAGGACTACGACAAGCAGCTGCAGACCCTCAAGGCCCAGGTCGAGACGATCAAGAAGGACTACGAAGAATGGGAGGGCGATAGGAATCCGCCCACGAAGTGATAAGTCATGGTACGAGGTCTCCATCATGGCTGCGATGATACCATGTACAGAGGAGGATGAGAAGGAAGTCCGCTAATAGTGAGCTTCTTCCTCTTTTTGGAGGCCTGGCCTATTATGCGAGGACCCGGAACTGGCTTTTGTAGGAAACCATAACAAAAGCTTGCCATTCTAAGATGCTAGCGTGGACACGCACTGGGTAAACTGGTTCCCAGTAATTATTGTATACAGCATGGAGCATGATCTGTTCGTCCTGCATTCCAACTCGTCTCGAGTGTTTTAAGATGTTGATGGTGAATCGGAATTGCGACGGCTGACATGATCGCCTTTCCCTCGTTATGTACTAGCCGATATGGGAGATTTCTCCTGTCCGTCCGTCTATTCGTCTGTCTATGCATATTTATCCCGGGAACAATGCCCCCGGCCGAGCACCTACATCCCTTCCGTACTCATGCTGTACGTGCAAGCCCTATTCTTATCAAACTGCCGATGCGTATGAACAAGGCGTGGCTCCTTCCACCATTTCTACAAGCCGACCGACCGACCGACCAACCAGGCTTAATCATCATGGCGGATGCGGGGGTTGCTGTGTCGTATGGGGAATTTTGTCTTATTATTACATCCCCGGCGCTGCTCGCCTAGCTTAGAAGAAGTTCGACACAGTGTCGATCACGAAAGGGGCTGCAGAGGGAGAAAGAGGTTCATGGTTAGTTTCAAGCACGGGTACTGGCTGCCCGGACGGGGGTGCATGTAAGGGCGAACAGGCATATAGATCAAGGAAAACCTACAGATGTAGAGCACGACAGCCGCTGTCAGGAAGTTCCGCACCGTCGAGTTCGCCTCAGCCTCCAGTTGGGCCATCTCCTCCTTGGAGAGCTGGGGTGGTGCGACTTTTCAAACAGTTAGTTTTCCTCTTTCGGCTTGCCTTTTCCCATATATATATGTATTCACGTGCGGGACGACTGAGACTTACACCCGGCAAACATTTTCTTTAACTGATTGATTAATACACGCGAATCTTATGAACTTCTCGAAAGAGCGTTCCCCGGTTATTATCGCTGGCTGAAGGGTGGTGTGCGAGCGTGGGGTTTTCTTCTTGATAAGAGAGGATAGATTATGCGAGGTGATGCGATGCGATGATATCAACCAGAAATTTTCGGGACTGGGTTGGAAGGCTGAAAGCTGCGATAAATTATGTACTTACCGGGGCACAGAGCTGGAGGTACGAGTACCTACCATAGTATGTACAAGTACCATTCAGCCGCGTTTATGCAATTGCAACCAAAAGCTTTCCGGGTTGCACCGTATTGATTGGTCCGAGGTCCCATTTCCCTCCCGGGCGTTCTCGTTGCCGACTGGCTACATGACCCGGGGAAACAGCTGCCCGACTGGTATGTGGACCAAAAATCCCCGTTCTTTTGCCACCCTCCTACCTATACGGGCTTAGTTACATGCCCAGCTCAGTAAAGCCCTAAAACAAAAAACAAAAAATGACGTCTGTTCGGTTTATCACCTTATCTTGAACCCTGGGTTCCGATGGACGGACTACCCGGGGTAGGAGTTCCCACCAGACGCTTCCTATTACCTAAGTCCTTTTTCGTCTTCCGATTTGTCTCTTCGTTGAAGTCTAGAACGGACACAAACTGGCAGTGAGTTGCTTGAGGGGTGCAGCTCTACTCCGTGGTCTGGTTGGTATTGGGTTCTTGACGTTCAACTCTGGTTTGGATAACCCTTGAGATTTACCCCTTCACGCTCAATTTCCCCGTCACTCGGCCGGCCATTGGAGTGAGGATAAGCATCATTATATAAAGCTCAATCTCAAGTTTGTTATAAAGCCTGATAGGCGTAGGTCGCTCACGAAGGACACTCGGTGGCGACAGGCATGGCAAGCTCTGCAAGGGCTATCCCACGTCTCCTGGGTCAACTAGCAGTCCATTCGCGGGTGACATTATCACAAAACCCCCGGCTGCCGCTCTCCAGATCATGGATATGCCACCAGTACGCGTACAGAGGAGCCCTTGGGGGTCGGAGGGCGTTCTCGAAGACGTCTGCTGCTCGCGCTACCGAGAATGTTAACGCGGTACCTCACTCGGCAGCAGCGGCGGCTTCGTTCGCGGGACTCGACACCTTTCCTCGGCGCCACATCGGTCCAGACGACAAGGACACGGCGGAGATGCTAAAAGCTTTGTCACCGCCGGTGGAGAACCTGGATGCATTTGTAGCCCAGGTCATTCCTGCGGACATCCTCTCCCAGCCCAAGCTATACACCGCCGCTGACGGCCGGACATTCACTGAGTCAAGTCTACGAACTATAGTCGACACGTTTCGGGAACAAATCACAATCAAGAAGAGCTTCATAGGGCAGGGCTACTACGGAACTCACACCCCCGCAGTCATCCAGCGCAATGTTTTGGAGAACCCGGCATGGTACACGAGTTACACGCCCTACCAGCCCGAGATCAGCCAGGGCCGCCTGGAGTCGCTGGTAAACTTCCAGACCATGGTATCGGATCTTACGGCGTTACCAATCGCGAACGCTAGTCTGCTGGATGAAGGAACCGCGGCCGCCGAAGCTATGACACTGTCTATAAATGCGCTCTCATCTTCTAGAGCTAAAAGGGAGCGCAAGGTATTTGTGGTCTCGAAAACTCTCCACCCCCAGACCTTTGCTGTCATGCAGGGGCGGGCCGAGGGGTTCGGCATTGAACTCTTAGCGTTGGACCTTTCGACTCCCGAAGCCACTGCGGAAATAGAGGCGCTCGGCGAGGACGTCGCCGGCGTCATGGTTCAATATCCAGACACATTCGGCAACGTGGCGGACTTTCGGGATCTAGCCGCCTTGGTGCATAAGCAGGGTGTCTTATTGAGCGCTGCAACCGACTTGTTAGCGCTAACGTTACTCAAGCCTCCTGGAGAGTGGGGCGCCGACATCGCCTTTGGAAGTGCCCAGAGATTCGGAGTGCCCATGGGTTACGGAGGGCCACACGCTGCTTTTTTCGCCGTGAGCGAGAAGTATAAGCGTAAAATTCCAGGCCGACTAGTCGGCCTCTCCAAGGACCGACTCGGAGGAAAAGCCTATCGCCTAGCCCTCCAGACGCGGGAACAGCACATTCGGCGAGAAAAGGCTACTAGCAATGTGTGCACGTCACAGGCGCTGTTGGCAAATATGAGCGCCTTCTATGCCATCTATCACGGCCCCGAAGGTCTCAAAGCTATCGCTGAGCGGGTCGTTCGTGGGGCAAGGGTGGTCCAAGCCGCCGCGGAGATATATGGGCTTCGTACAGGATACCATAATATGAGTATAAGGCCCGAGGGTCCTGTCTTGTTCGACACGGTCGTCATCGATTTCGGATCGTTGAAACGGCGAAAACAATTCGCTGCAAGGGCTTGGGACAGAAACTTCGAAGTCCGTCAAGTCAGTGAGAGCGTGGTTGGAATCTCTATAGATGAGACGACGACTTTGGAAGACCTAGAGCAGATCGTACGCGTGCTTTGGGGTTTCCGACGAAGATCTATTTCCAAGACGAAGGCCAAATCCCCATCGGTGATTCTAAAACATCTCCTTTCCCAGCAATCCAAGCCTCTGGACATCCCACCTGCTTTCCAACGCACCACCAGCTTCATGGACCATCCGGTATTCAACACACATCACTCGGAGACGGAACTGTTACGTTACATCTACCATCTACAGTCAAAGGACTTGTCTCTTGTTCACTCGATGATACCCCTGGGATCATGTACTATGAAACTCAACGGCACAACTGAGATGTCCCTTATCTCCGTACCCGAATTCTCTCAAACTCACCCATATACGTCAATATCACATACCAAAGGGTACTACACGCTACTATCGTGGTTCCAAACCCAGCTGGCGTCTATCACAGGGATGGACAAAGTCTCCCTACAGCCCAACTCCGGAGCTCAAGGTGAATTCGCCGGATTACGGGCAATTGGGGAGTATCTTAAATCTCACGGTAAAGGAGACAAGAAGCGCGACATTTGTCTCATCCCCGTATCTGCCCACGGGACTAACCCTGCCTCGGCGGCCATGGCCGGTATGCGCGTCGTCCCCATCAAGTGCGATGTCAAGACTGGGAACCTCGACTTAGAAGATCTCGAAGCCAAATGCAAGCAGTACCAGGATGAGCTCGGAGCGATCATGGTGACCTACCCAAGCACGTACGGCGTGTTCGAACCCGAGATCAGGAAGGTTTGCGAGCTCGTGCACGAGCATGGCGGCCAGGTGTACATGGACGGCGCTAACATGAACGCGCAAATCGGTCTCTGCTCCCCAGGCGACATCGGTGCCGACGTGTGCCACCTCAACCTCCACAAGACGTTTTGCATACCGCACGGCGGAGGCGGCCCTGGCGTGGGTCCTATCTGCGTCAAGAGCCATTTAGCGCCGTATCTGCCCGGCGATGCCCATGCCCAGCCGCAGAAGCGCGCCGAGGGCTGGGCAGTGAGCAGTGCCCGATTCGGAAGCGCCAGCATCAATACCATCAGTTGGGCGTACAATACTCTGATGGGTAAGTAGTCGATTGCATGCTCACCTTTCTGGGTCTTATTCCCGTGTTTATCTATCACACAATGTAAAAGGGGTGAGTGGGGTGAGCTGACTTTTTTTTGTACCTTGCCAGGACCGGACGGCCTGACCCACGCGACCAAGATCGGCCTCCTCAACGCCAACTACGTGCTCTCGCGGCTCCAACCGCACTACCCGATCCTGTACACCAACGTGCACGGGCGGTGCGCGCACGAGTTCATCCTCGACGCGCGACCGTTCCGCGAGTCGGCCGGGGTCGAGGTCATCGACATCGCCAAGCGGCTGCAGGACTACGGGTTCCACTCGCCAACGATGAGCTGGCCCGTGAACGGCACGCTCATGATCGAGCCGACGGAGAGCGAGTCACGCGAGGAGCTCGACCGCTTCGTGGACGCCCTGATAAGCATACGCCAGGAGATTCGCGACGTCGAGGAGGGCCGCGCCCCGCGAGACGGTAACGTCCTTAAGATGGCCCCCCACTCAGTGCGCGACATTGTCGAGGGCGACGATGGCAACGGCGGCTGGGACCGCCCCTACTCCCGGCAGCAGGCCGCATATCCCCTGCCCTGGCTCCGCGAGAAGAAGTTCTGGCCGGCCGTCGGCCGCGTCGATGATGCGTATGGCGACCTCAACCTCTTCTGCACTTGCCCCCCTGTCGAGGACACCACCGGTGCGGATTAGGAGGGAAATAGCATGCGACTGGCGACCTTCTATTACCATCCCGGACGACATGTCTGTATTCATCAGCATGCCGCTTTAGCATTTCGACCCCATCACGGCCGGTATCCAACCCGGAGTGCATCGCAAAAATAATGCCCGGTAGCCCGCAAGGCCGCGGGTGGATCCATTTGATTTCAACATCTTGATACGAACTACGACAATAGGAAGAGAAGCATATTGGGAGGGGCGTGGAGAGGCGGACTTCAACATCAAAACATTAGGAGCAAACTACATTGCGAGGATTTCGTTTTTCTCTGCCGGCTGTCACTTTTCGTTGCATCGTCAGCAAATTACTTCAACATTTCGAGGAACAGGCGCTCAATCAGTCCCTTAACTGGACTTGATGGTTGGTATTTGGGGGTTTATATAGACGGACCATAGATGGGTAAATTCTGTCTGCCATGGTAGTGGATGGGCTAGGCAAACCGCTTGTTGAGTGTAATGGAAGGGCGGAATGTGTGAAGAATCAGGAATACCTTGTGACTGCGTAAATCATGGTTGTGCGTGTCTTGTGTGTACGCGTAAGAACACATATAGGGTATGTGGCATGCAGCAGACGACCTCATTTCACCGACTTAAGGCGTTCGATGCATAGATGAGAGATACGCTCCCTCATGAGCGCCACGTCGAAAATACAGGTGATGGATACATTCCCTTATGATCTCTTTGCACGCCTATCCACTAAGTGCACGCATGTATGCGGCTGTGGTTCAAGTTCACTGAGTACGGGAACATCATCACCCCTACGGTCGTGCGTTGTGACGGATAGACGGACGGACCGATAGGCGACCCCGTGCGCAAGGCGCGTGTTCACGGCTCGTGCCTGCTAACCACCATCCTTGGGAGCCATCCTAGCTGATTGTCGTAAGGCTGTATCTGAATCGGCATAGCCAGGGAGAGCGAGCATCTGCTGGCTGTATCGATTCCCGGTTTAAATCTGGTTCCCCTGCGCCGTTGTTCCGGGACGCCCTACGACGTCCTCTCGTGTTGGGTTTTTAAAGCATAATTATTCCGCGTCCACTCGGACCTTTTTAGCCAATAATCCCTGGACTTGCGTTTTCTTCTCTAACTGGACGTCATCCCACGAGCAATACGAGACTTATTACCTCCCGGTCGGCCTTCGGCAACCCGCCCCACCCCCGTCCGTGCTCGTCCGCCCGGATGTCTCCAGCCCGATACATCTTGGACTGCCATGTCTGGGATAAAATAACCGTCACACCGCTTATATCACCTTATATGCACTAAACGTAGAAAATCAATACGGTGGCTTCGATACGGCATATCCATATCATCTGATTGCCTGCTAATTCGCCCTTTAACAGAATGACATTACCAAATGTGAAGACATGGATAACCCATTCGTCTACAGTATTTCATGGAAGTTAATTCCAGCCTCCGGTGGTCGGGCCAGATGAATGTGTCGATTGTCACTGTTTCTCCGGATATAGCAGTCGGGTGTCCAAGCGGAACAGATCATTTATCTCGGGCCGAGAGTGAGGGTGCTCCTTGAATTTCACAAAAGGAACGCTATCCGCCGTGGATGCTACGAATTCCCCCAGTCTCTTTTCGGAACTGCTTCTTGTACGCCGCGCGCCATCTCGTTGGTCAGCGTACTGCCTGGGGGACGCCGGCACGCAGGACTTCGATAACAGTTGCGAGTTGCGGCGTCGAAGATAGAGTGAAATATTGTTCGAGCCTGACGGGACTAGACTAAATACAGGAAGCCAGAATCATGTCGCATTGGGGAGACCTTGGCGGAATCCTTTCCCGTTGGCTGTGATTTCAGGCCGACTTCCTTTACAGATCCATCAGGCCGCATCCCGCTGAAGGTGCAGCCAAATGATGGAGACTCGCAAGGCCGATGGCCGGACTTTCACCGCGTCTGACACTCTAAAAGGCAGGCAGGTGCCTAGACTAGTCTAGTTACCGGACGAGAGGGCAAGTTGATATTACACATACGTCAACTTGAAAGCGTTTAGTTGCCCCAAATGGCAAAAACCGATTGGACAAATCTGCTGGACCCGCCTCCTAGTTCTGGGGTCTACGGGGTAGTCTAGTGTGCTCCGTCCACCGTTAGCGGCTATTAGCGCTATCAGCCCCCAGCCTGCTACGCCTGGCTTACCCAACCACCAGCCTGGCGGAGCTCTGAATGGGCCCCCTGCGACCCACCGGAGGAATGATGTTATGTCAGCTATTCCTTCGTACAGTAAACGCCTACAGTACCGTGCCTGCCCTACACAGCACACTTGGCCATATGTGTACTGTACCCATCAAACCGCACTGCGAATTAAACATGAGACCTCCACCCAAACGACAACACACCGTATCCACAAAGTAGGATACTTTCATCGAACGAAGTAAGAAGCGTCTTGAATACCTTTGCTCTCAGAGGGGAAACACATCTCAACGCCGGGTGTCCTACTTTGTGTACGACGACCGGCACGCGACACGATCAATCGGGATTTCCGGGACACAGTTTGTCCTACTAAGCCAACATATATTCGCCACCCTGTGCCTCGTTCCCAGCGCTTGCGCAGTGTTGACCTGCCGCGTACAGGAGGAAAGGGAAAAGATAACCGAAGAAAGCGAAGAGACGGTGTCGAGGTTATGACGGATTACTCAACCATCTCTCATGGCCACGATTCAGACGCAGCATCTGGGAATTCGGGCGATATGACAAGGTGTGTACGGCTTATGATGGAAGCCAACACAATTTAAGAAAGTCTGTATTGCTGACCGTAGCGATGATGCGCAGACAACGGCGAGGTCGAGGATACCTGAAGGATGGCGGAGGAGGCGGTCAAGCTTCCATGATTAGCAGCATCATCAACCTGCTCAATACGAGTACGTCCACCTACGAGCGATCCCGAGCTTCTCTGTGTACTGACGGAATGCCTTCCTTCGAATGTAGTTATCGGCGCAGGTACTCTGGCGATGCCCTCGGCCATGTCGCACTTTGGCATGACTCTAGGCGTTATTGTCATCGTCTGGTCCGCCTTCACTTCCGCCCTCGGCCTCTACCTCCAATCCCGATGCGCCCGATACCTCGACCGCGGCACTGCCTCGTTCGGTGCCGTGGCCCAGATGACATATCCGAACGCCGCAATCATATTCGAGGGCGCCATAGCCGTCAAGTGCTTCGGCGTGGCCGTCTCGTACCTAATCATCATCGGCGACCTGATGCCAGGTGTCGTCGAGGGCTTTGACAGTCGCGCGACCGAGATACCGTATCTGATGAATCGGAATTTCTGGATTACGATATTTATGCTCGTTATCATGCCCCTGGCTTTCCTGAGGCGCCTAGACTCGCTGAAGTATACTAGTATCGTAGCCCTCCTGGCCATTGGTTACTTGATCGTGCTGGTTGTTTATCATTTTGCGTCGGATACGTTGGCTCCTCGGGATAACGTTCGCTATGTCGAGTGGGGAGGCCCGGTCGAGGCACTGAGCGCGCTGCCAGTCGTAGTCTTTGCTTATACATGCCACCAAAACAAGTTCTCCATCCTTAACGAGCTGAAGGACAATTCCCCTCCTAGGTAAGTTGCTCGATTCAATGGGCACTTCATGTACGCCTTCTGACCATGATTGCAGTATCATGGGGGTCATTACAGCGAGTATTGGGTCTGCAGCTGCGGTGTATGTTCTGGTCGCTATTACGGGCTATATGACCTTTGGCAATGATATCGATGGCAACATCATCTCGATGTGTAAGTCATAGTCCGCCCTTCGAAGCTTCCTTGTGTTTGCCGGATGCTCATCATACCACGCCCTACAGATCCCGCTTCCACTGCGTCAACTATCGGCAAGGCAGCTATTGTTGTCCTGGTCACCTTTTCCATTCCTCTCCAGGTGCACCCATGCCGGGCCTCCATCTACGCGGTCACTCAATGGCGACCGAGAGGCTCGTCCCGTTCGCCGACTCGCCCGAGTTCTCCCGGATCTCGATCTCTACTACCAACGAGCCAGGCCCGGAAAAACTCAGACCATGGCTCTGGTGCCGAGATCTCCGACCTAGTCTTCGCAGGTCTGACGTCGCTCATCCTCATACTGGCGTACATCACGTCGCTCACGGTGTCCTCGCTCGAGAGGGTGCTCGCCTTCGTCGGCAGCGTCGGCAGCACCAGCATTAGCTTCATCCTCCCCGGCGTCTTTTACTGGAAGATATCCCATCCGGATTCGGGCCACCAGCAGCGACTGGCCAAGGAAGACGATGACGCGACGGCCCACGGCGCCGAGGACTCCGACGACGGAGGCGACGACGAGGGGCTTCTGGGCGCGAGCACGGGGAGCATCCGCAGCGTGGGCAGCGGTGCCAGCGGCCGCGGCAGGAACGCGAAGTCGCCATGGCGTTGGCGGGCCAAGTGGCGGTGGGACATGGAACACCTCACAGAGGTCTTCCTCAGGCAGGCGGCCGGGTTCCTGGCCGTCTACGGTGTCTGTGTGCTGGTAGTGTGTTTGACGCTCAACATGGTTGGCAGCATCAAGCATTGAGCGGGTTACGCTAGCATCTCGAATTGTTCTACGATGTCCAAAACACATTTGGGTGCATGATCGCGGTAGACATGTACTCGCATCCATATCCCGGTCATGTGCCTAAGCATTACTGTCGAGCTCCGTAGCGCCGAGCTCTTATTCCTCTTTTGGGCATTGGGACGGTTGCATTTCCAGGGTGTTTTTGGAGTATGCGGGCGTGTTTTCTGTTTCTATATACTAAGTAGCTAAGGGTAGCATTGATCTGCGCGTGTCAGTCCGGGCCTTCTTTCTCGATGGAAGTCCATGTGTGAGTTTGATGATAAGCTATAACCATTGTAGAGATGGTCTAGTCGCATGTAAGCCAGGTGTTGGTATCTTGATTTACTGTCTTAGCCTATCCGTTCGATACTTCTCTTTCCCGTATCCGGAGCGATTGTACCTTTGTATGCCTGTGGGTATCTCCTTTTTACCCGCTACCGGGTAGATTGGGGAAAGTGACGGGCTTGAGGAAGGTCTTGGCTGATGAGCAAATGGCGGGGCAAACTTTTCAGGGTCGACGGCGGGCAAATTGCCCCACCATCCGATTAGAAAGACATCTGATTATCAAGCAGTAACTTCTCTTTCCACGACCCATCCACTGAACATAAAAAGGGTCGCTAACCTCAAGGCTTCTCGATATACCTCGTTAATCATCTGTTTTGCCCGACACGAAGTCCAATTTTACGGCATCCACCGAAAACCCTTACCACATACATACCTCACACACAAGACCATCATGGCTGCCCCGCAACGGCAACAAGAAGAGGACATCGACGACATGCCCGAGACGCTCGACGCGGACGAGGCGCTCGAGGAGTTCGAGGACGAAGGAGGAATGGAGATCGACGACGATGACGAGGACAGGGAAGAGATCATACTGCAGAACGACAGCATAGCCTACATGGACGCGCACAAGGGCAGCGTGTTCGCCATAGCCCAACACCCGACCGTCCCGTCGCTGGTCGCCACGGGCGGCGGCGAAGGCGACGAGGACGACGCCCCCGGCAAGGGCTACGTGTTCGACACGTCGGCCGCCGCGGGCCGCCCCGTGCTGCCCGCGAGCTACAACTCGGACCCGCAACAGCAGCAACCGCCATCCACCGAGCTGGCCCCGCTGTTCGCTATCGACGGCCACACCGACAGCATCAACGCGCTGGCATTCACGCTGCCGCGCGGCGAGTACCTGGTGTCGGGCGGGCTCGACGGGCGACTGCGCGCGTACCGCCTCAAGGTCGACACCCAACACAATAAGGCGACCGCCTTTGACTTCGTCGCCGAGGCCCAGGAGGTCCCCGAGATCAACTGGGTCGCCGCCTGCCCCGCGCCCGAATACCCCAATGCCGTCGCACTCGGCGGCTCCGACGGCTCCGTCTGGGTGTACACGGTGGACGCCGAGGCCGACCCAGCAAATCCCCTGCAGATCGTGCAGACGTACTTCCTGCACGCGCCCGCCCCCTGCACCGCCGGTGCCTGGTCCCCCGACGGCGCGCTGCTCGCCACCGTCGCCGAGGACAGCTCGCTGCACGTCTGGGACGTCTGGGGCAACGCCGCCGCCAAGGGGCTCACCAATGAGAACGGACAGACGGTCGTCTCGCTTACCGACGCCGACGCGCGGTTCGCCGTCGAGGGCGGCCTGTACAGCGTGGCCGTCGACCCCCGCGGCGCGTTCGTGGCGGTCGGCGGCGCGGGGGGCGCCATAAAGATCGTAGGCCTACCACGACTGGGAGACAACAACCAGTCGGCGCCGCAGAACAGCCGACCGAGCAAGGCGAAGGCGAAGGGAAGCGGGGCCGGAAGCAGTAGCCAGGCGGGCGCGATCCTGGCGGACATTGCGGTGCAGCGCGACGGCGTCGAGACGTTGGCCTTCAGCCCGACGCAGCCGCTTCTGGCGGCAGGCAGCGTCGACGGCAGCGTGGCCGTCTACGACACGGCGCGCGGCGGGTTCGCGGCGCGCAAGCTCAACGAGGCGGCGCACGATGGCTACAGCGTCGTTAAGGTCGAGTTCGTGCGCTCTGCAGGAGAGGGCTGGCTGCTTACCTCGTGCGGCATGGACGGCGTCGTGCGCCGCTGGGACGTCCGCGGGCAGACCGCCGTCCCCCGGCCCGGTGCCGGTGCGGAGCCAGCGCGTTTGGTCAATGAGTGGAGGGGCCATCGCGGGGAGGGCGAGGGCGGTGGTGTACTCGGCTTCGTGCAGGGTGATGCAGGCGAGAGGATCGTTACGGCCGGCGATGATGGCGTTGCCCTGGTATTCGAGGCGTGAGGGGAGAAGGGATGCTTATAGAAGGGAGGGGAAGGGAGGTGGATGGATGAGTATAACGGCATTGAGACGTGATAATTATTTACGATGCGGAACAGGAAGGGAGGCAGGCTTGTCTTGAGTTCCCACGTGTGTGCATATATCGATGAGCGGGACGGGAAACAACATCTGGGTTTAAGGGCCGATAGAAAAATATGAGATTACGCTTAATGACAAGCAATTGTGTTAGAGCACCAGGTGTACCACTTTGCCTGGCTCTGTCATTACGGTGCGGTCTTCTACGATTTCACTATGATGGGCTGAAATAATGATTTGCCATGGCTTTGGCCAGCCTTTGCTTGGAGGCTTCAGTTCTGCTTATCGATGCTAACATATACGACTCAGATATCTTGAGTAGCAATACCTGGGCTTCCTACAATAACCATCAACCTACATCGAAAATAAAAGAACTATATATTCTTTTGTGTCTTCTGTCAGGGCATTCAAGTTCGATCAGGTAGGAAGATTCTCTACCTAAAGTTTCGAGTGAGATGCGCGGCCAGATGAGCCCTTGTGCTTCCATCCAGCGTCTTCTTCATGTCCAAGAAAATATCGCTGATAAACTTGTAAAAAATAAAAAAATAAAATAAAAGAGCGAAAGAAAAAAGACGGAAAGTGAAAAGCCCCGTGGGGGATTCACCCGGCCCTGCCGGTCTCCTGGAGCGTACGAGCCGCCTTTCAAGCTGTATCACGTCCTATTCACCCAATATTTCGATTGTTTGTCAGGGCCCTTCCGAAACTGTGCTGCCAGTTACCATACAGGCTTTATTGAAATTCTGGTTTTTAACCCCCCCCCCGGAATCCATCAACTGTAGATACCTTTTCACCACTACCGCTATTCTTCTGAATAAATCACCTCTCTAGTCCCTCTCCGTAGGCTAATGTTCATCAAGCCCAAGGATTAAAAAAGATCGTGATGAGTCGATGGCTCATCTAGGGGGTATAGGCAGAGCCTATTTAGCCGGCTGTCCATACATATAATCCGGGAAGACGTACCCGGGTTCCGTCAGAGAACTACGACTGTGGCTTTCTCGGGCTACGGATAGATATAATTAGGCTCGAAGCCCCGCCATTACCCCGAACTTTAAGCCCTCCATCAGCGAGGCTCAGGCGTCCTCGACTGTCGCCTGGAAAACGCGCAGCCTATGGTCCGGATGGAAGCCTCGTCGGGCAGCGTGGCGACCACCACCTCCGGATGTTGGACGAATAACATGTCGCCCGGGCGGCGCAGAGCCTCATTCTATCTGCAGCTAAGAGCGGTGTCGACGAACGGGATGGAGTCTACCCCGCAATCCACGCCGCGGTGGCACATGGGCACCATCTGCCGGGTCAGCTGGATACCGGTAAGCCGTCGCTCCGAATGGCGATTGGTATCAAAAGGGTCGGAGGCTTGAGCCTGGCGCCCTTGGTGAGGCAGTAATATCGTACAATATGATATGACACGTTTGCGTGCATAAAACGCGAGGCTGAAGGCGCAGAGAACTATTAGTGGATTGCAAGGTGAAATGCACGGCGAGATTTGGACCCCCCTCTGATTCGCCGTGTGTGTGTAACTGGATCACTCGGGTGCGGCACCCGCGTGCTCATTGAGTGTCGGATGCGATGGATTACGGCCCAATCGCCCAGGGTGAAGCCTTAACTCATTCAGCACCGAAATGAGTATCCCCTGGTCTCTCCTTTCATTAAATACCGCCGGAGCACAAGCCTCCAAGTCATATCACAGCCCCGATCGTCCCACTCCTCGGTTCGTTCTAGAGCTTACGGTAGGATTGCGAGGAGCAGAATAGGAATCAGTCCAAGGAAGTCATGGGTTCTCGATACGTCGACGAGCTCCTCGTCTCCCTCAAGGAGTACGTTATGCCTGGAACCTACAATGACCACCACCCAGTGACTGCAGTGGTGGCTAACTTCCTCCACAGGCTCTTCAAGACATCCGCTTACTCCGACCTTATCATTGAATGTGGCGATGACGAACACAAGGTCCATAGGGCCGTGGTGTACCCACGGTCTAAGCGGCTGGCCGAGATGTCGAACAATCCTTCTAAGGCAAATCTGTCACAGTCCTATGCAACCATTACGAAGCTAATAGTGGAAATTTCCAGGAGAAGGGTGACCATGACACTCTCGTCCTTGTCGAAGATGATCCACAGGCCGTCAGCCTCATGCTGCATTACCTTTACCATCTCGACTACCCCGAAGACCCAGGACAGGACAAGAAGGGTGCCAATGGGCAAGAGGCATCGCAAGCCAATGTCGTAGCGGATTTCGGTCCCCTAGAAAAGAAGGAGACGGGGGCCGTCATCAATGGGAATGCTCATAATAGCAATCCTACCACCAACGGGCAGCCCCAGCGCCCGATGGAATACTCCATCGAAAACGAGCAGTTCGTCGACACAGCCTCTTCTCCTACGCTGACGGGAGACAACGGCGCCGACGCCGCCTCGAAGAGGTCGAAGAAGAAAAAGCGCCGAAACACCCAGGCCGAGTCCGATTCTTCTTCCGCCGCCGTCGTGGTCCAGCCCCAGCCCCAGCCCCAGACCCAGACCCAGACCCAGACCCAGATTCAGGAGCCATCACCGGCGGCCGCCAACGCACAGCCCTCTAACCTAGCCGTGCACGCGCAGCTGTACGCGCTGGCCTCGAAGTACGCGGTCGAGGGGCTGAAGGCGCTGGCGGCGGAGAAGTTCGAGCGCGGCATCGGGCTGCACTGGGAGACGGAGGACTTCCTGCGCGCCGCGCGCGAGGCCTACACGTCGACCGACAGGGCCGACCGCCGGCTGCGGGACGCGGTGCTGGGCGCCATCAAGGCGCACCCGCAGCTGCTGGAGAGGACGCGGGTCCAGGACGTCATCCGTGGCCTGGAGCTGAGCTTCGACCTGCTCATGCACATGCGCGGCGGTCCCAATGGGGCGGTGGCGGTAGGGGGTGCTGCGTAAAAGACAGTGTTGTGGCCGTAGGTAATTATCTTGTTGGCGACGTCCTAGATGGGCCATCGGCGTTATGGCTCATCCCAAAAGCAAATCCAGTTGTTCTTCTCTGTGGGCGATTTATCCTTAGGGCCGTTCGGCATTCTGTAACCGGTGTGGAGATTCTAGGAACTAGTTGATAGCAGAAGCTGTCGCGGAGGAGGCGCTATTCCAGTGTGAACCAAGGGCAAATGGTATTCGTAACTTCTCCGGCATCCGAGCTGAAAATCAATTTATTGCTTGGATACGAAGTATTCAAGACGGACGAGGATTGGTGACACCCAGCGTCCTATGTCAACAAGAACACGAGAACCCCGCACACATCTACACACACAAAATCAGGCCGCAGGGTCGGTGGCCAGGTGGGGCATAAGACATTCGTTCCTCAAGGAAAAAAGGTGCCGTTGTTGCGGTGAAATAAGTGACTAGACGCAATGTAATATCAAAGGCTGTAGCTGGCTAAGAGTGGCTTGGTTTATCTGCACGAAATGAGAACGACGGCCGCTGGTCCAATCAAAACTCGTGTGCATAAGCAAATTGCCATTCGGCCGCATCGAACTGGTGAGGGGAAGGCTGTACGGGGATTATGGTGAGGATGCGGCTCATCACATTCTGCCTGATATTTTGCACCGCCGTCCGCTCTGGTGGCACATGGGCCTCTGTACTCTGCGTCTCGCATTTGAGTCGGCTAATTGTGATGCGGCAAAGCATGGGAAAATGGACGAGTTTCTTTTCAATGAGCAGCTTGAGCATTGTCATATCGTCCTGGAAGAGACTCATTATTTGGAGATATTGAATTACTCGGTATGCAGGTGATGAGGGAAGTCCTCGGTCTCCCTGGTCATATTGGCATTTGCCAAGATAAGCGACAGGATAAACTAACGATCGTCTCTTAGCATCCAGACCTGAACTGCTCCGAGTGGCATTCATTGAGCCCAGAAGACTTCGATAACTTCCTCACCCGGAAGGTTCTTAATTCCCGATTGTCTCAACACCATAGTGTGTATACTCTAACGGTGGCTTCAACGCTTAGGGTGTGTTCGCGCCGCCAGAGTTGGGGAATGGTGTCACCTTTACAAGTGGCCTTAGATTGGTGTAGGTCATGGCACTTCACCGGAATCGAAAGGTCTAGATACTGACACAGGTTTTGCACCGTGCAGACTCCATCAACAAGCGGTGGGGGCGGATACCTTTTCGCCGAATGTTATATCATTCCCAAAAGAGAAATACCAGGCTCTGGTACGGGAATGGCATTTACCGACTAGAGCAATCGAGACTTCAGCCGCGGTTGGCCCATTTTTCTGGTGTGTCTATGAAGGGCACGCCAACGATAGGCACCTGCGTGGGTATCTCCATCGTCTTCTAGTCACCTGTTATCATATCTATGCCCTAAGGCTGCCCAGCTCTCATACCTGGCCTAGAGTGATCCAGTTTGGCTAAGAGATGGATAGAAATAATCTTCCGAAAATCAGACGTGAACTGGAGAGGGAATACCAGGGGCTGGGAGATGATGCTCTCGTACTCATTCGAGGCTAGAATCCTATCCGGCTACGTAAAGGGTAAAGAGGACGCCGATGTCAAAACGCTTATCTCCCAGGTGCAACACTACGCCAGTTCAGTTGCTCACCCGCTCCTCCTGCCGATCCTAATCCTTTGCCGAGAGCTATCTCTGGGTAATGACAAGGCGCGGCGAGAGGCGCGAGAAAGTGTGCGCAGACTAGAGCAAATCCTGCTCAACCGCTATCATGTTACGCCCGCGGCTGGATATGCGCAAGACGAGGATTTAATTCTCGACAGTATTATCCCCAAGTTGCATAAGTTGCGGTGCCAGGAACTGCAGAGGCGTCCGCAAACATGGCAGAAAGTAGCGGGCAGAATCCTGGAAGCAACCAACGCATTCTGGGATAATTTAGAGGAGCAGCGAAAAGACCCCGTCATGCAAAAGATACATCGGACGATATTGAGCCGGTTGGACTTCATGTTGGTCAAGCTGGAGGGCCTGGAAAGTTACACGCAGGTCACGCTGGAACGGATGGACATGCTGCGGGAGCTAGTGAGGACAAGAGGAACCTCCTATTCTGCTGCAAGACTACTAATGTGCTAGCAGATGAACAGCATTATCGGCCAAGTAGAGTCGAGACTCAGCGTCGAAATCGCAACACAGCAACACCGCCTAGCGGATGCCAGCAGGCGAGACAGCATTTCCATGAAGACGTTGGCATTCCTAGGTGCGGTATTCCTGCCGGGTACATTCCTGGCGGCCCTCTTTAGCATGCCGTCCCTCGACTTCAGTGATGGTGAGTCGGTCTAATAAATTCGCTTGAAATGTTGGCCCCGAAACTAACCGGCGCAGATATAGGAAAAGGCGACTTTTCCAGAGGAATCGGGATGTACTTCGTCATCATGGTTCCCTTGACTCTCCTCACACTGGGCATCTGGTGGAAGTTCACCCAGGTTTCAGTGAAGGAGGTGGAAGAGGAACACGCAAGCGAAATTGAGATGCGAGTGTATTCGCTCGAGGACCGCATTATGAGGAGGATTCGGCAGAGGACTGGGTTAAGGATTGGCACATTGGAAGTGTCGCCAGCCTGAGAACGGGAAGTGTCGCTGCCACTTGATTTGGGGTCATTCCCAGTAACGAAAAACAATAACACGAAAGTGTTAAATTATAGCGAGAGGTGGGACGGTTAAACCGTCGTGATTCAAGCGTTATATAGTGTCGGCAGTTGAGGTGATTTGTTGGAAGGGCGGTGAAAGGAGTCAAAGGGCTTTGGTATGTGGCCCTAGGATTGCAAGACAAAGGAGCTGAAGGCTATATGTGGCTGCTCCCATCCCAGATGTAGATGAGCAACCTAGAACATCAATCAGACAGCATCCTAGACCCAATTGCAACACACATTTGCCAACATATAGAAATATATATGTATTCTGTCAGCTCATCTCGCCAATCAATTTTAACTTTAATCAGTTTGTCCTAATCAAAGTTGATATATGTAATACTGCAACTATTTTTACTATAAGGAGGATTATCTACCAGCTATCTCGCTCTAGCCTCCTGTCCGCGCAACTTTAGGCCAGTGATAATCCTAGATCGCAGTGATGCCCAAAAAGTCATCCGCCTTCACCGTTAAGCTACTTGACTAGTTCCACGCTGTTCCTAGTGTTTCCTATCGATGGCGGTCTGGCCAATCTCACTCTCGAGGTCGGTACCAGAACCCGACACTCCCAGGTGATCGGCACTTTCGGGCACCGCGTCGGGATGCGTCCTCTTCCACCTCGCCATGAACCCGACGCCGAACATCAAGATGGCCCACATGGTGAACTCGAATACCGTCGACGCCGGGTACCCGTTCCGGAACTCTGGCGCTTGAACTGTCGGGAACGTGAACAGCGGCACCCAAATCTGTGTGCAGTAGCCGAACGTCATCATCGACGAGATGATCAATCCTCGCTCGCCGTAGTTCTCCTTCAGCGTCGAGTTGACCCAGGAGTACTAACTGAGTCAGCGCACCCAAGGATGAAATGGGCTGTGAGATAGAACGTACCAGGATAGGGGAGGCCATCCCGGAGAAACCGCCAAAGTAGAAGGCGAGGAACTTGAGGGCGTCTGGGACAGTCCATACCGACAGAACAACGCATGAGAAGAACATGAAACACTGCTCAACATTAGGACGCTATTACAGTCGTCGATCTGTGGTAGATGCACTCGAGGAAACTGACGAATTGAAATGTCCATAAACCTCGCAGGCTAAGACAACCAGCCAAGGTAGTGCCGACCCAGGAGGACAAGGCGCGGATAAGATCGATGAACGTTGGTAGGATATTCACCAACTCAATCGAGTATCCCGTCGAGCGCAGCCAGAGAGCCATGTAGCTCGTCCAGTAGTTTGCCTGTATCATGCAGCTACGGACAATCGGGTTAGCTAAATCATTCGTGCAATCAACCCAGCAGTCTTACATATAGCACGGCACACAGATCCAGAACATCGGCCGAGAGAGTGTGTAACGGAACGTCTTCCACGTGATCCCCTCCTTCTCTACCGTCTTTATGCGCCTGGTAGCCAACTCGTGCTCACCTTGTGTCAACCACCAGCGCTTCGTTGAGATCGGGAGACCAGGCCAGCACGCGAAGCCGATGAAAGCAATCGGCAGTGTAATGAGGCCCTCTACTTCTTGTCAGCGGTCTTATTCTACGCATCTCACACCACCGAACTCTATCTCCTGCGAAGGGGGCGCACTTACGGATGATGAAAAGCCAACGCCAGCCGGCGCGGCCGTTGACACCATTGAGGTTTCGATATGCGGCGGCCTGCAGATAGCCTGAAAACATGGAGCCCAGCGAATTTCCCATGAACCAAACCCCTGCGCGCTTGAAGAGCTCTTCGTTCTTGAACCAGCTTCCCACTATAAATGCCGAGTTAGCAAGGCCAGGGCTCATGGTGATACGAAGGTGCTAATATACTCACGAATCAAGTGTGTGCCGCCGAACGAAGAGGCTTCGAGGAAGCCGGTCAGCGCACGTAGGAAGTAGAGGTGCCAGTTCTGTGTGACCTTGGATTGACAGAAGGCGATGATGGCCCATAGAATTTGCAGGGAGGGCAGCAGGTATGGTGCACTGCTGATGGTAAGTTACAAGATCATCAAGGCACTTGGCTCGCTCGGAAGTTGAGCTCACATCTTTGCTTTGGTTTGCAGGGTCATAAGGGGAATTTGCCCCACGACATAGGCGGTACTGTCTGGTACAGTCAGAGCTTGAAATCGATCAATTGGAGTAGGGGCCATAACTGACATGCTACCTTGTAGTAGTTGAGCTCATTCCCGAAAGCGTTCAGTTCTTCTCTCATGCCAGTAACGTAGGCATTTGTGATATTCTGCTGCCCCAAGAACCGGCAAAAGACTATACCAAGTTAGAACGTCGCGTCGAAACATGTCATTGAGTCAATGCTCTTACAGCTCAGAGAACCGAAAATCAAGATAGCAAGATCCAATTTTCGAAGCAGTTTCCGTTCTTCTTTGGGATAGCTTGAAGCTGCATCCTGTAAGCTCAGTTCGTATCATCGTATGAGTTACTTACGATACCAGTCGAACACCGAGATGACCACTGTCGCCACCTTGTTTCGTCTTATACGCCCAACGATACCTTCCATGCCTACAAGTTGGCGCTACCTTCGGACTTACTAGTACGAGTCTCAAAGCTTCGAGGATCTAATGTCTCTATATCTCAAGATCGTTGCGGGAGCAGCGCTTATAATAACCCCCCTCAATACAATAGAGTGGATACCTTGACCCTGAGCAAATACATCCAGCACATAATTATACCAAGAAATGAAACATACTTTAAGTTGGCACCCCCCTTCACGTACCACCCCCTTCACGCCCCACCCCCAATTTGAGGCTATCCCCAAATCAGTTAATTCTTCAAAAATCAATAACTTAACAACCAATTAAGTAACCCCCTTCGGCTTTTTATGAAATCGCATTACTATACAATCGGGATCATTAATATAATACTTATTTTCTTTTTTTTTCTTTATTTTGGGCTTTATTTTACAAAGTAACGGAAAAAGGTTTTTACGCGTTATTTTTTAACCCGGCCTTTACTTACTTAACGTTTTTTAGCCGTATAAATTCCTAATTAAAATCAACTTCTACCTTTTTTAGTTTTTTCGGACATATTTTTTAAGGGCTAAAGTTAATTAGCTATTGTGATTTTCGAAAGCGGTTAATTTGCTATTAAATACTTTAAATATTTTATTAACCTTACGAAAAAAAAACCGAGCGGTAATTTTCCCGAAAGCTGGGTCGATTTTTATTAAAACTTTTTTAAAGTTTTTTATATTCCTTGAAAATTTAAGTATATTAAAACTTATTAAAGTAAATAACGAAAAAAAATTAAATTATTATAAGATAATAAGTAATTCGGCAACCGGTTAATTTTTTATATCCTCGTTTTTTTTACGTATTTGCTTTTTAAAGCTTTATTCCGATTAACAGATTATATTTTTATTACTTTAAAACTACTTATTATATATTATTATTTTTATAATCTTTTCCCAAACCTTAACAAACGTTTACAAAAAATCCGTTTTATCTATTATTTCCGAAGCCCTTCCGTAATAACGTTTTCGAAATTAATAACGGAATTTACGTTTTAAAGTAACAAAAATACCCATATCAAACGGCTGTTATACGTACGATAAATATAAAGGCAAAAAAACGATATAAATTTTGTTAATTAAACAGGTTTATATAAATTTTTTAATAATGTAATTGTTATAACCGTCGATAATGAAAAGTTTTTATTCCCGGGAATTGGCAGGTTTCGTATAAAAAATAAATACCTTTCGCAACTATTTTAATTTAATATCGGAATTAATTTAATTATTTAAAAACGTTATAAAATACCAGTTTTTATATAGTTAATTTTCTATATCGGGAAATTATTATTGTTATATGTTAACGCCCGTTAAATATAATTAATAAAAAAAAACGCGTTTATTTATATTAATATAAGTTATAATAAATATCCAGATGCGCTTAAAGGTATTTTTAAAAAAATAAACTTTTTAAAAACTTTACTAAATACGAAAAAGTTTTTTTTATACCTTTTATTATCCCGAATTTGTCCGCGTTATATTTATTCCGAAAATATATCCTCCGTACTTCGGGTAAAATTAACCGGTCGAATAATACCGTATAAGTAACTTCCGTAACCCCGTTTAAATGCCGGTAATTAATAACCTAAACCTTAAAAGTTTTAATTTTTTAATAACGTCGAAAAAATCGTAATATTTATCCTTTTTTTAAACGTTTAAGGAAATTAAAGTTAATAAGGAAATATTACGCGTATAAACGGAATCGAATATAAGGAAAAGTATACCCAAACTGGCTTTAAGTTACGATTTATTTAGTTAAACGGTTTTTTAAAACGTCGGTTACTTTTTAACAGTTTTTGTTATATTTTTCCCGGGTTTGTATATTTTTAATTTTACGGCAAAAATAAGTACGTTCGATGTAGTATAATTTAAAAGCCGTTCGAATAAACCTTTTATTTATAACTTCGTTAATTGCTTTCGTAGTACGCAATTAAGCAGTAAGTCTTATATCGTTAAAATCGCCTGATTCTGGAAATTAAGAAGGTATGTTTTTTTTTTCCGAAAAGATGTTATTTAACGGAGATATATATTGTTGAAGTTTGGGTTAGTGCGTTGTGTGTCTCGAATATTCGGTGGGGCGTGAAGGGGGTGGTGCGTGAAGGGGGTGGTGCGTGAAGGGGGGTGCTAACTTACATCTCGGCTGCGGCCTAGATACCCCGATACTACGAGAAACTAGCGAAGATAGGAAGAGCATAACGAGAGCCGAGATAGCTCTTGTCTCCGTGCCATTCCCTTATAATCCTGCGTGCCAAGAGATTAATCACCCTTCCAGACGTATTTGAACGCCTGCATCACGGTTCGCGATGCAAGCATCAACTATATTCCAAGGAGCCAGGGATTGTACTACTCCAATCCTGGCCCTGGCTATCGGTTGGGGGTTGGGGACGCACCCAGGATCGGCAAATGAACAGCGACGTCGCGTCATCAACGGGCAGATGACGCAACGGCCGAAAACACGAAACTCCCCGAGAACGGTAGCATCATGTGAGGAGACAACACCGAGTTGCGGAGCACGACGTCGAAGGAGCCCTCTATTTGCTCGCCTTATCAGAGGGGTACTCTCCGCCTACCGTCGCATCATCGGCTCCGAGTGGTGTAGAGCAGGAGCATCGGATGCGTTACCACCGCAATTCGTGAGATATAAGTGCAGCAGAAAACCACATTCCGAGGTCAATGTGCATTGGCAGATAGTATCAAGCTATCACAGCAGTGTTGTAACACCAACCTAATTGATACAATCATCTAGCGTCATAAGCTCCTATCTAAAATGCCTACCGCCACTCATCTATACCAGTACCACCACGTCCCCGAGACGAAGGAGAACCTCGACTGGGCAGACCGTGAGAAATGCGATTGGCACAAGATTCAAACTCTGCGCACAATACCTAACTAAATGCTCCAGTCCACAACATCGACCTATCCAAGTATGGAACCGATGAGGGCAACGCGGAGCTTGCACAGTCCCTCATCGAGGCCATCCGCACCAAAGGTTTTTTTTACGTGACCAACTTCGGTATCTCGCAGGAGGAGGTTGACCGGCAGTTTGCGCTGGGGCAGGCATTTTACGAGCTGCCCATGGAGGAGAAGCTCAAGTATATTCCGGATCTGGATGCTGGCGTCTACAACGGATACTGCCCAGCGGGGAGACGCCTCCTTGGCGGCGGCGTACCAGATAAAGTAGAAGTGTGGAACATGGCAAGTGAGTTTCTCCAAGTTGATGGGTAAAAGGATTGCATATTGACATGTGTAATATCAGCGAATGACGGCCGCATCACTCAGCCCTTACCCGAGTTATTAGAAGAGAACAAAGTAATGATTGAGAAGTTCGCCAAGGTCTGAACATGCATACCGACTTTGAGCTATCGAGACTCATGAATTTGACTGAACATACCAGGCCCTCCATGACAAAGTCCTCGACCCGCTGAACCACCTCATCGCCCTAGCCCTCGAGCTGCCCCCTGACTTCTTCACCCGCGTGCACCGCTGGGACGTGCACGACGAGTCGCACCTGCGGTACATGAAGTACTCCAAATTCAACGAAGATGAGATCGCGAAGCTGGAGGCCGAGGATGGCGTCCGGTCGTACGGGCACACGGACCTCGGCACTATCACGCTGCTGTTCCGGCAGCCTGTCGCGGGCCTGCAGATCAAGGACCACCAGACGGGCGCCTGGAGGTGGGCCAAGCCGCTCGACGGCAGTCTCACCGTTAACACCTGCGACGCCCTGAGCTTCTTGACGGGCGGGTATATCAAGTCGACCGTGCACCGGGTGAGTTGCTTGTTTCCTCAGCTGTGCTTTTTTTTTTTTTTTTTTTTTTTTTTTTTTTTTTTTTTGGAGATAGGGAGATAACTGACGGTGTGGACACATGATTAATCAGGTTGCTCTACCGCCGAAAGACCAGAGACACGTCGACCGTCTGGGGCTGCTGTACTTCGCGCGCCCGCAGAACGACCTGCCCCTGAAGACGGTCGACTCCCCACTCCTCAAGCGTGAGGGCTTCACAAAGAACGAGTTTGAGGCGGGCGGACACCCCGTCCCGACGATGGGAGGTCAGTATTTAGCCCATTGCCTGCGCTATTTTTCGCCCGATTTGCTCTTGCTGACCAGTAGTCTTGTCTCAATTGCAGAATTCACCACGCTCAAGCAACAGTGGCAGCAGAGAAGGGGCAAGAAGTACAAGACGGACCACAGGCAGCAGATCCTGCCGGGCTTTACCGGGCAGATCTTCACGTGAAGGTACAATGGGAGCTAAGCAGGAGGCGACAAAAGTTGTTCTATGATGTCAAGCAGGCTTTACATGTCTCCCATTGGGCACAGGTAGCATTGGATGCCGGTCAACCAAAATAGGGATATAGTCTGATAGATAAGTGGCGTAGCCGTTGAATTTGGTCCCAGATGCGATCGTAAGATGGGGGTGGTGTAATATTGTTTTCTGATGAGTGGTTTTAATGCCACCAATCTCGTGTCCCAGCCGCCTTTCCTGTGTTCGGTTATGATCCGCTGGTCATAGCGTTCAAGCCAATGCATTAGTTCGACGGAAGCAGCCATGCCTTATTGGGACTACCTTTTCACTGGTAGGTATGCCCACCCAAGGAAGCCTAGGTTATATGTAACAGTAACGACGGCCCTCTCTCCCCCCCTTATCAGCCCTAATTCACGCGCCACATCGCATGCCACACATCATAGATGCCTCATCAAATACGCCTCAAGAGACGCCACACTTTGCCTTAAAGAACGAAAGGCATATTTTTCCCGGCCTCCTCTCACTCTCATGCCACACATTATAGACGCCTTAAATAAATTATACGCCTCAAGAGACGCAATACTTTTTTCAAGCTTTCATATAACGCCACAAGTCAGAAAGTTGGGATCCCTCGTTCCAAAGGGAAATGCGGGCCCGCCAGGGTACGGTCTCCTGCAGGGGCTCATGAGGGGAAGTTGGGCCTCACCTGGCAGGTAAAGGCTGCTCTACGAGCTGGCATCATCGATCTCACCTCCCCAACGCTCGAAAAAGGTGCTGCCCAACACAGGATGGATTATGAAACGACGTCTAGACCCTGCTCTCACTGTCAGAAGCCATCAATGAAGAGATGCACCGGATGCCTGGAAGCACCAACTTACGACGGACATGTCTCTCCCACATTTGACTGCAGCCCGGGGTGCCAGAAAGCTGACTGGCGTCAACATAAGTCAGTATTTCAGAAGCTTCAAGCTAGAGTCTTAGTACAGCAGCTTTACTTCTTCAGGCTATCATCTATCGGATCCGACTCTATGCATCGCCATTACGGTCCACCTCGATGCGCGTTGAAGGGTCGACTGTATACGTTGAGGGGTTTTAATTCGATGTACTTTTGACAGCCAACGACTGTTGAAGCCCTTTCCGGCTTGTTTAGACGGCAACCGAAGCCGGCCTGAGGCGGTTGTTGTCAGCTAAGTAGCAAGCTAAGATCTTGCACTTAACAATCTGTTCTTTTGGTGCAGTGGCTACGCGACAGTTGTGGTCTACAACGGATGTACGGAGGCTATCATGTATCTCCATGGCTTTGCTAAGGTGCTTTTGGGCGGAGTTTCTATTCTATCGTTCATAATATCTACCAAACTGAAACCGATTTTATAAGGCTTTTTTCCAATGTCGAGAAAGTCGACGCTAGTCTTATAAACCTGAAGCTCCGAATCTCTCCTGTCTTTCCGAATGGACATTATATCGATCCACTAGACCACATCTTCCACAATCTCTATAGAGACACAACTTCCCAATGGAGAAATATGGTCAATAGACACCATTGGGGCACAATGCGGATACCCAGATCCTCCCTGTCCCTGGCATAACTTCGAGCAACGTCTATCAGCTAGAAAGACCTGGAAAGGTCTAGATACTATACGCGTAAGCGTACAGATATTATATAACCCATCTAAACGTTATAAAGACTTTCTAAAGCCTTTCAAGCTCGTATTCACAGCTATGACGTTATACTCGACGCTATCAGAATCCTTGCGTTTCGGCGAGTATAAATACACCCATATCTTCCAACTAGGTTAGGCATACGCCGTAGGCGTAGCTGTTGTTGCGCTGTAACAAAACCTTTTAAAAAAACCGTAGCTCCAGGTAACGCGTTAACCTAATTTGAAAAGTACCTACAAAAACAACAAAATCTTAAAAATAGGGCCTGATGGTTACTTGTGATTTTTCCGATCGGTTTTCCGTATTTCTATATAAATTTTCGAAACTTTATCTTAGAAACTTATAAATATAACAGTAACCAAAATACGTTATAAAATAATAAAAATACTATTAGGTAAAGCTTTAAAAGAGGTTTTTAACGGTATATATAACTCCCTAATTAAAGCTGGTTTAGCGGAGATATTTAAAATTAAATATAAGATTTCCGTTTTCCGCAAACCTTCCTATTAGGAACGTCCTTATAATTACGACAACGCAATTATTATATATAACATTTCGCCTTAGGTTTTTTAAGAGCAATGTAATATGGGAAAAGCACGTATAGTTATTTTTTATCCGTACGGGTTGTAATTATTGCGTCGCAATTAAAAGGGTATTCCGATTAATTAAGTTCGAATTTTTTTTATAATTACGACGTAACAATTATAGCCCGTACAGCCGAAAAAGTTGAGATACGGGCTTTTCCCATATTAAATATACTTAGGAAGCCCGGTATACGATAATGCGACCGATGGTTATGTTGTCGTAGTTATAAGGGCGTTGCGGTCACCCATTTTCCAAACCTTTATTTAGCCGTATTAACTGTAATTTCGATCTAAAAAATCGAAAAAAATATCCTTATATGCATATTAGCTTATATTCGAAGCGTAGATAAAGTTGCATATTTAACGGGCTTAATTTGGTTGCGTAACAATTTTTTTCTATTTAAATTTTCGAATTCAAAAAGAAATAAAAGGAAAGTTGATGATTTTGGTAGCGATACGGAGAACGGACCCATATTTCGCATAATTACAACTTAGGCCTCGCTGGTCATTACGGGGATACGGCATTTAATTGGTTAATTTTTAGCTCCTTGGCGCAATATTTTGGAAAACTTTGAAGAAAAATGGAGAACGAGCCAGCAGAGGCCTGAGCTAGCTGAGGCAACCTACGGGCACCCGTGGGTGGAAATTTTAGCGTGGGTGGGTGGGTAATGCAAACCCTACTTCCAAGCGTTTATAGTAAGGCATGTTGCTGGCATCAGCAGCTTAAAGCATGACCAGATTTTTTTTTCAATAATCACGACAACCCCATTTGTGGCGAGAGAGCCTACCCAAGTTGGTTGCAGACCCGCGGCAGATTCATCGATTGTGGAACAAGGGCTTCTCTATATGAAAGGTCAAATGTAGGTATCTAGCTATATACAAGCTAACTCCTTCACGAAGTCACATTATACACATACACGACCAATTATACGACGCGACCGTAGAGCACCTCCAAGAACCCACCCATAGCCGGGCCGGATGAAAAATCGATATGGTTATAATTTACGGTAACAAACAAGCTTTTTACCTCCACGATAGATCTGATTGGTTCACATGACCCCAACGACTCCAATTGTCGCCGACACGGCATAGAAGCCGAAGGTTCTAATGGTTTGTGCACTGGGTTGGTGCCCCAGAACACGTTGTCCTAAGCTGGGTTCGGACTAGCTGTCTTTCGACGGCAACAGGCTGCCGAAGCCTGCAGCGATTGAAGTAAGCGACACCCAGGCTCGCGACCACTGAGCCATTGGGACGGGCTTCTCTATACATCGTCTGAGGTCGGTGTTAGTGGTTGGGCGGATCGTTTCAGCTCCATCGAACTGCATACACTAATCTGGCGCCACCGTCTGTTGGCCATTGATATAACAGGCGTATTTCATCTGGACCGTTGCCTACAGGTAGGGTGAGGGAGAAACCACCCACCGGAAATTACCCACGGACCCACGGGTACCCGTGGGTCCTTGGCAAAAGTCAGAATTAGCCGCGGGTACTTAATAGGTCCTTAGCATTACGCGCGGGTACCTAATAAGTAATACCAAAAACCCATAAGTACCCACAATTACCTATTAACACAATACTTAAAATCCGTATTATATATAAAAATTTATAAAATAATCAAAAATAATAATTAAGCTGTAAAATTAACGTATAATTATTATTAACTAAATATTAAACGTATATTATATATTGTAAGATAAAACGTTAAAATAATTTGAAATAATTAATGTATATAAAAAATTAAAAACGTTAGTTTATTTACGTTATAAACCTAACTTAACAAAAATAATTATTTACATTGCAACCAGTAGGCTAATGCTATAACGGCCTTTAATTCGGATTATTTCTAGTTTTTTATACAGAACGCCTTTATTTATATAAGGATTAAAGTTTGCGTTATTAAATACGAAAAAAATAACTTTAATGCAAACGCGGTTAATAAAACTAAACCTTTTTAAAGGCTTTATTTAGTAAGTTTTAAGAAAGTTTTCTTACTTTTTTAATTAATGTTTTAAATTTAAAATCCAACTAGTTCTTATTACTGCTATATATTTAAAATTATTATTACTTAAATTTCTTAATATAATTCAAGCCTTTTTTTACAATTTTTCGGAATGTACTTATAATAAAAATAGAATTTAAGCTTTATAAGCGAATTTTAAAAATAAGGCTTCGAAATTATACGTTAAAATAACGTATAATATGTTTTTTTATCGTACTAGATTACAAAACCGGTAATTTTTAACAATAAAGTACGGTAAACCTTAAATATATTAATCATCCTCTTGTATAACTATTAAAGATATATTAAATTATTTTACGATTATTTTATAATTTTATAATAAATATATTTATTTATAACCTTAAGTTTTAATGCCTTTAACTGGGGAAGTTTTTTTTAATTTCGAATTTGCCCAAGTGGAAACCCGCAGTAATCTTTAATAAGATCCATTTTGTTTTTGGTAATATTAAAGCAAAAAAATTCTTTTTTAAATAAAAACATCGTAAAATCTATAAGATGTTAAGCAATACAAACGTAGGCCCTTATCGTAAGTAAATAATATTTTAAGTAACGTTTTATATATATAAGCGAGGAACATATATAAATAAGGCACTTTTTCAGCCATTCCAACTACTTATCTTTAATCGTCCATTTTTCAACACTAACATTATAGAACGCCTTATAAAAGAAGCGAAAATAAACCTCGCCATTTAAGCTAAAAAACGAAACCCAAAACTTAGTTATAAAAAACTTAGTTTTATTTATGAAGTTCCATATTCTACCTTATTACACCGTTTTAACGGTAAACGCGCCCGAACCGATATTATCCCTTTTTTGCAAAAATTAACGCCAACCAAAAAAAAAATCGATTATTAACCGAATCCTTAACCTAGATACGCGAGCGTTTTCTGTCCGGCTTTAACATGTTGAAGATATGGCAAATTTACTACTTGCCCAGCGTGTTGCCGATCGCGTCGGAGCTAACTGGGCGTCGAACTTTGTTCGATGGCAAAAAAAACTTAAGACGCGTTTAAATCGAAAAATCGATTATTAAAGGGTATTATGCGAAAATCCGGAAATATTTCGCAAATAGTTCGAGCTAGTTCGGGTTACAATCTTAAAATACGGTATTACAAAAGAAAATATTTATAATTTCGACAAAACGGGTTTTTTAATAAAATTTTTAATAACGTACGGTATAATAATTACAAGCGCCGAAAAACGTAAAAAACTTAAATAAGCGTAACAAAATAATCGGGAATGGATTATAGTTATATAAGTTATTAATTTATAAGGCTAAGTTATATCATTATTTATTATTTTAACAGGGAAAACCTACCTTAAATTTTGGCATCGTAATAACTTATTACTTACCGATTAAAAGGTTAATATTAATTATAATAACTAAACGACGAACAAATTGGGTTTAAAATAAATCTAGCATTTCGATAAATATATTCGAACGCGTACGAAAAGAACGAAACGTTTTTTTATTTTTAACGGTTACGAAAGTTACCATTTAATAAAATTCGAAAAATACTGTGCGAATTACGACATTATTACGTTTTATATATTTTCCCATTTTTTTATTAGTTTTAACTTTTCGACGTATTTTGTTTTTCCGTTTTAAAACGCGCTTATGCGCTTTATATCGAGAATTTAATACGACGTTACCATACCCATATCGCTAAAAAAAATTTTCTTACCGGTTTCTTCGACGCGTTTAAAGCCGCCATAACGTCCGATAATATCAAGTCCGGCTTTGCCAAAGCTGGACTTGTTTTATTCGATCTTAATAAAGTTCTTTCCGATTTAGAAAATTTTCTAGCTGTACCTACGCCAATTGTTTCCCTGCTTACTTTTTTCGGTTCCATACGTTCCTTTTTCGCAAAAACCTTTCGAAATATCCAAGAAATAAAACAACGGAGGCGTTATTTGCAGAAAAAAATCAGGAATTATCAGGGGAGCTCGCCGACAAAGATAGTTAAATCGGTTAATTTTTTAACTAAAAGTAATTTGTTGCTATTATACGAAATTACGTTTTTTCGGGAAGAAATAGCGTAATTACGCGAAATGAACCATTTTCTTAACAAACGCCAAAGGACCAAAAATAAACGTTTTCAAGAAGGAGGAACATTTACTATATAAAAGAAACAAGCTTTTCTGGCCGAAAAAGAAGGGGGTGGTAAAAAATCCCAGCCAATATCGGCTAAAGGTAGTCGTCGCAAAAGGGTTAAAACGAAGGAACGGAAATGTGGCGTTTGCGGCAAGCCCAGACATAATACGCGTACTTGTAAAGAAGCTGTAGATACGTCTAACAACGAAGAATCCGATTAATTTAAATTAATTTAGTATGTTATGGTTATGTTATTTAAATTTGTTATTACAGAACGCCAAAAAGTGCCTCGCTTATATGTGTCCCTCGCTTATATGTGTGAGACGTTAATTATCGAAAATTATACTCAAAACCAGAAAACTTTTATAAATAAAGATTTACAGTTTTTAAAAGTTCCCGGAAATTATTTTTATATTAATATAACCTCAAGGCTAAGCCGTTTACAATATTGTATTATTTTAACGGTCGAGTATACAAAAGCTTAAAATCGCATTAAAAAACATTAAGTGATACAATAATTATAAAATAATTTAGAGTTATACAACGGTATATAAAAGTGGTTTTTATTTATATTTTTAGCTTTAATATTAATTTCCGAATCTTTTTTAACCGGCTATCATTTATGAAAAGTAATTAAAAACAATTACAAAGTTATAGTAAAAGGTTCGTAGTATTGTTAATACTAAAATTAATAATTTCGAATAACAGATAAATAAAAATTTGTTATTATTCTCTATACGAATATTTAGTAATATATTACAGTTCTAAATTATTAATAAACGTCAAATATATTAAGGAAATAATGTAAGAATAATTATGATTAAACATATTTTTTAAAAAGTTTTACGAAATTCCTTAATTTAAGGTACGGCTAGGTTTTCTATAATTGAAATACCAAGTTATTTAAGTAATTAAGTATCAATTTATAACGAATATTATCGACAATATTATCGCATTAATAAAATACTTCGGCTATTATATTACTAATATTAATATATATCTAACTACTGTTATTTTTTATAATAAACGTATTTTTAGTTTTGGCCCATTTTGCTGTAGTTTGTTTAGGATATTTTGGGTTTTTTAGTAATTAATTATTAATATATAACTGTATTAATTGTAAAATGACATTTATTAATATATATCGACTTCTGATGTAATAATAATACTTTACGCTGTTTTGTTTAGAAATTACATATATATTTAAACGTTTTTACTTGTTTAATTTACGTTTAATATATTACTTTAAATTATATCGAGCTTTGTTGAGATTATTTTGTTTTATCGTAATATTGGCTTTTTAAAACTGAGGCCTTTTTTATATAAACATTTTAAGATAATAAGTCGTCGGATTTCTGATGCTTAAATAAAAGGGGTATCGCGGAAATAAACAGAAGAAATTCCGATCGCATTTATTTTAGGATTAATTTAAGAGTTAGCTAATTATTATTAAAAATAAAGCGTTATATTAAAACTAAGTAATAGAATTTAATAAATTAGCAACAAAGAAAATTAGTTGATTAAATAAATGAATAAGTGCAAAGATTTACTTAAGTACTGAATTTTGTAAGATAATAACCCTTTATACGTTTAGCTAAAGGATTTAGGCTTATAAAAATTTGAACGAAAATTACGTAATTGAAATAACAGCTATTTAAACTTTTATATAATGAAAAGGAATATATTACAATCGAAAAAGTTTTATTTAAAATAATGGATAAAATATATATAATCTTCTCGATTTCTTTAAAGCTTTGATAACTGGTTTAAAATTTATTATACTACAATGAAAGTAAATTTCAAGAATAATATAAATATATTTTATTTAAAAAGTTATTAGATTTTTATAAATAATACAAAAATTACTATTTGTAAACAAACTAACTAAAAAACTTTCTGTAATTTCTTATATTACGTCTAAAAGAAATGCCTATATTGATAGAAATTATTATAATGCATTTACAAGTACCTTGCGAACTAGCTGTTAAAATAACGTTTTCCTGAAAATTAAGCGTGTATTTTTCTGATACTTTCGAATTCTTCGAAATGTATTAATTAGGGAAAATTAATAATAAAATAATTATAAAATAATCGAATATATTTATTACCAGGTTTCCGTTTATAACGACGAACTTTACGCGGAGGTACTTTAGGCTCAAGTTTTATCGGGTAACCTAACGATTTCTTATTAATATAATCACAAGTTTAATCAAAATATTCGCTTGTTTTATATTAAGTATCGAATAAGCCTGTATTTAATAAACTTAGGTAACTAGAAAAAGTTGGAAACGGAACCTATTGCATTTTGGTTAGATTCGCTTCGAATATCATCAATTCGTAGGCATTTAAGGTATTACCTAAAAATGGTGAATTTTTAAATATATTATTTCGACAATATTAATTTCGAAATAAGTTAAAAAAATGGCCTTATTAGAATAATCTTTTAAAAAAGAGAATGCGTAATAATTAACAAAATGATTTATAACTGTAAGTCCTTATAACGATTGCTATTTACGTAATTACGATCTTTCTTTTTATATTCTTCATTATTTATTTATTAAAAAATCATTCCCGTTTTTAACTTTAATTTAGGTTATTATTATATATCGAAATTATATTATATATCTTCGAAACTTTGACATTAACGCTAATAATTTCGAAAATAACGAAATATTACATTAAACTCTTTCGTAAAATAACAACCTAAATTAAGAAAGTAATATAAAAATAATTCATTTAATATTCAAAACGATAACGAAATACTGAACAGAAATAATGCGCTAGAAAAGAAAAACCAAAATTCCCAGGCCCAGACGACGATCGAAATAAATTCGAACCAAAAACAAAATAACCGAAAATCTAACTTAAAACGCAACCCGTTATATTCCAACTAGGAATTACTTAATTAATAGTAATCTAATGTACCCAGCTTATCTATTTTACTTTATTAAAAAAAGCAACTTTATAATACTAAATGATTCGAATCGATTTTAATATAAAATACGACCGATAAAAGGTTTCTTTAACTTTAACTAAAAATATCATCAATATAATAACATCAGCACGAAAATTAGTGAAATTAATTTAAAAAACAAAACTTGGTTTTAAAAAAGCATTAACAGCAAAAATAAAAATTTTTTATTAATGGAAGTTAATAGTAGATTAGGTAAAAAACCGGAATTCGGAATATTGAAAAAAACTTTAAGCAAACTTTTTATCGGATAATTACGTAACCAAAATTTAGATGTCGGCAATATAGATGCTATTTAGCCTATCTTACCTTTCCCAAAAAACCGAAATAAGCTTTATAAAAAAGTATTTACGGAACGATAGCTGCCGTTTTAAAAATCCAACAGGCGCAACTTGTTGCTAATAGCGGGGTTTTTAATACGATTACGGTAAGTTAGTATTTTAAAATAATTATGATATAATCTTTATATAACTTCTTTATTAATAAATCCCGGTTAGTGTTATTTTCCTTTCCTGTAATAAGTTTAAACTACTTTTAAAATAATTCTTATTGGTTATAATTAAAACTTAACTGTATTTTAAAAACTTAATTTCAATTAAATCTTTTTAATTAATTATTTCGTATTTTAATACTTACTTATTAAAGGCACTTTAAATAAACATTTTCAAATTATGATATTATTTTACGATAACGGATTTAAAAAATTAACATTATAAACATATATAAAATATATATAGAAGTATATTAATACGTTTATTAAGCATAAATTAAAAGATATACCGTTACAGGTTTTCATATTAATTGAATAAATTGTTTAAATTGTAGCTTATTTGCATTTTCGTTTTAAGGAATTATTATTTATTAAAATAACCGAAAATAAAAAAAACGTTACCTTTTGGTTAATATTCAGTTATATAACATTTAATTAAACGAATCCTATAACAAAAAGCTGCTTAACCGGTGTTAAAGATTAAAAATAACCGACCGATTTCGTATTTTTATTATAAATAGTAACCCTGGCATCAGATATATTCTTATGCAAAAATGGCTTCATCGAAAATTAAACGACAAATTCTAATAGATAAATAAAATTCGACATTACGTATATACATTGAATGCGGTACAAAAAGTATATAATAACTTTTTAAAACTTATAGCATAAAACCACCTAATACATCGGAAACGGTTTTGAATAAACAGAATAAAATAAAAAATAAGTTTACCAAATTAAAGCAAGAACCTTATTCATATTCACGAAAAAATATAAAATCGTATTGGTACGTATTTTATAAAATAATTATAAAATAATTATAAAATAATTATAAAGTAATTATAAAATAATTATAAAGTAATCATTTACTTTTTAATAATTATAAGGATTTATTATTTGTTACGGATTATAATGTAATATTAAAGATGTAGAACTAAGAATATAGAATTGGCGAGATAGTTTATTATTTATAGGTCTGCCAAGACTGCAGCTTTTGGCGTACCTTATAATCTTTAACAGGTGCCCTTTTAGACGAAGTAAAGCAGCCGTTCTGGTTGCTATATTATGGTCCTATAGAAAATATATAGTAACGCAATCTAGTTTTTAGTTGCTACTCCGAATTTCCGTTATCGTATTTATCGACGTTGTTATTATCGAAGTTTTCATTATTAAACTTTTCTTTATATTCGTTATACCCGTTATCCCAATTATTTGGGCTGTTCGTTTTAGAATCGTCGATAATTTAATTGTCCGAATTTAAGTTATTAACATCGTTAAAATCGTCGGTTTCAACGTTAGGATTGTTAAATTCGACATTAAGCTTAACGTTAAGGTTATCGTTAAAGTTAATATTAAGGTAAGTACGGTTAATATAAGATTATTAACAAAGTTACTGGTACAATTATTATTATTATTATCAATTAAAAAAGGTTAATTAGGAACCGTTAATTAAAAAACTATTAATAAAACTATTGGTTATATTGTTAACAATTAATAACGGAATTAAAGGTATTATTAATTCGGCTATAATAAATGTTAACAGTTAAGGCCGATAATGCGGTTGTCGGCGAGCTTCTTTATTCTTTCTAGTTTCTTTAAACAATTCGAACAAAACGGCAAGGATATGGTCGTCGGTCGACGTTGTGGTCGTCGAAGCTGGCAAATCTGGTGCTGGCTTCGACGGTGCAACCAATAATACCGACGTTGGCGACATTGGCAAAGCTGGCAATTCTGGTGCTGGCTTTGATGTCGGCGTACATACATCCGAAAAAACATGGCGAAAAAGCTTCTTCTTCGACGGGAACGTCTTCTCGCATTTGCGGCATTTATTGCAACAGATATTTTTGCTGCCATCTCCCCCCTCGGCGACGAATTGCGTCGACGACATTGCAATTCTCGACGAGACAAAAGGATTATTACATGGCAGGACCTTCGAATCCTAGGGCCCTTTTCCTTGACGACGACTGGTTCGCCGACCCGGATAATGGGCATTACTTGTTACGGATTATAATGTAATATTAAAGATATAGAACTAAAAATACAGAATTGGCGAGACAGTCTATATTTATGGCTCTGCCAAGACTTCAGCCCTTGGCGTATCCCATAATCTCTAACATTATTTAGATTTATTTTGGCTTTAACAAAAAAGCACCTTTTACAAATTTAGCAAAATATAATTATGAATAAAAATTTAGATAGTAAAAAAAAAAAATTAAATAGTCCGTAACGTATATAGCTGTTAAAGCTTTGTAACTATTTTCTTGCCCTGGGTTATTAAAATTTACCTTATAATTTAAAAGTTTAAATATAACTATCCGTTATTTAAAAAAGAGGGTTATGTATTTCTTTTTATCGATATCAAATTTGTTCGTTACTTAGTTAATACTTTTAAATGTTTTATGTAAATAACGAATAATTTCGGTTTATTCCAGAAAAACCATATTTCTCATATAGTCGACGGGTGCAAAATTACATTTAAACATTTACGTAAATACAAGACACATATTGTTAAAGCTTATTAATAATATTACCCGGATAAAAAACCGAGAAAAACAAAGAAAAACAATTTAATTTATTCGGATTTTATTAATAAATTACCGATATAGTTACGGTTATTATAAAAATCTGTTTAGTTAATTATTTCGAAAATCTTTACGTATACCAAAAGGTTATATACTCATAATTACGTATTAATTTATCTTTTCGTTTTAATATATTTATTGTCGTATAATACGGTTATTAAGTTCTGTAATGATTTCAAGACTTTATAGAAATATTTTTAAATAAAGTCTTTTAACGATAAATTCTAGAAAACAATTATGAAATGCTTTATATAACTTACAAGACGTATTAAGAAAAGTATAACAAATGAAATACATAATTTGTAAAACGTGGTTGTATTTCGAGTTATAAAAACATTATCGAATTTCTTTTGTTAAATATAAATGATAATAAAAAAGATTTGGTATATTATATTAACAATGCCCTGTTGTAAAATATGTTAATAATTATCTTTAATTATTTTGCTAAGTATCCGTTTTAACGAAAGCGTTTTAATATTATAATAACGGATTAGTAATATATTTCCCGGTGTAACTTATTTAAAACATAACTTGCTATATATTTAATGTTTTTCGGTATTAATAAACCACACTTAAAGTTAGGCGTAATTAAAATATTATTTTAACCATTAACTAATATTAGTGTAATAAATTAAATTCATATTAATAATACTATTTATATCCGGACCGAAATATTAAATTTAAATAATAATATTATACACGATAATAACAACCTCGTTTATGTAAGGAAACGATTGAAAAACGTAAATAGAAAATACGAGAAATATTTCAAATTCCGCGTGTCGAAAACTTAGGGAAGTTACCGGATTAATAAAATCTAGTACTAAATAAATTTATGAAATATTAGATAACGATTTAAAAAAATCTAAACGAATCCGAAACCAATAAAAATGAAAATCAGGCCATACGGGAATTTTTATATATTAATTAAAGTGTTAGTATAAACGGATATTAACCTGCAAAAAACGTTATATTCGAAGATAATTAACGAATTAAATATTAAAAACTTTATTTTATTTTTTATTAAATAAGAAGATAAAGTTATTATAACTTCGAAATTAATTTTTAAATAAGGTTATTTTAAAGTTTTAAGCTGCTTTATATTATCTTATATATTGTACTTTTTAAAGAAAACATTTTAAAACTTTTCTATGCTTATACTTAATTAAATAATTGCCGATCACCGATTTTATATTACACTGTTACTGCAATTTTAGCTTTACGTTATTATATTAACAACTTTGTTTAAAATAAATAGAATTTATAAAAATAATTATGAAATAATTATACGTTAATATAACGTATATTAAGTAAAGAGCTTATTAATTAGCCATATAAACGGGAAATCTTAACTTGCTGTTAGAAAGCAATTTACTGTTACAAAATAATCCGCTGTTAAAAGAATAACCGGCTAAAAAGTAACCTGCCCGTAAAATAAACGTGGTAAAAGTTCCGGCCTTTATTAAAGCGTTCAAAAACGCCTTTGGTTTAGTAATAAGTTTAAAGTTATAAATAATCTGGAAATAATTTATTAATTTATATAACCGCCGTTTTACGTAAATTTCGACGGTATCAAAACGGATTTAACCTGTTATTCAGAAAATCCCCTTTTTAACGTTTAATACTGGAAATAACGCAAAGTTTTAAAACCAACTTGCAATTTTAGGTTTCTGTTATAAACGCTTTACATAAAACCGCAAAAACTATTTTACTTAAATTATTCGAAAATAAATCTAGTAATTGAAATAGTCTTTAAATAATTTAATAATAAATAACGCCGACTTTATGTTATATTTACGCTGAAAATCATTATTTAATTAAAAGAATTAATATTAATGCAAGGTAAAATAAAGGTTCAAGCCTGGAAAATAAGGCTAAGCTAATATATAGAAATTATTCCACGATAATTTTCTACGACAGATATTATACTCAGTATCTTCGAATATGATAACTTTTTAAATAGTTTTTTACGATTTGGATAATTTACATACCTTAATCTTATGCCTTACTTCGATTCCGATTAATACGTAGTTACCGACAAGCTTCGGCCTTGGTAAACTTTATGCCTGCTGGGGTTTAATAATATCCTTAACGGCAGAAAATAACTTTGCACGGTAAACCTTAAAAAAAACCTTAAAAAACATCTTAAAAATAAACCTTAAAAACTTATAAAAAACTTTGCAAGCCTTCGCTAGTTTTACGATTATAAAGTTTAACCTGGATCGTTTTTACGGTTTCTTAAGTTATCATTAATTAAAATACGAACCGAAACAGTACAATATGCTAGGCGACCCCAAGTATTAAATACCTATTATCCGTTACGGGAAAGTTTTGACAGAAACCGTTCTTTTCTTAGCTATCCCTTTAAAAAAATAACTTCATAATCCAAGACGGTTAACGTTATTATTAATCTGGAAAACCTTTTCCAAGTAAATCGATTGTAACTTTTAATTTTCGGTTATCGTTTAATTACCGAACATAACAATAACCGATTTTCCAAGTAGCAACAACTTATACGGAATAATTTCACTTCGGCAAAGGTACTGCTAACGAAGTTAAAAAAAACAATAATAACAAATTAAATAATTCCGAAATCCAATTACTAAAACATTACACGTCGGAAAGTTACAAACGATAATTTGCCCAGCTGCTCAAAATAGCAAAAAGTTTCCAGAATTGCGAAAAGAATCGTAGATAGAAGCTACGAAACGGAAGGGAGTAATGAAACTAAGAATTAAGATAGTAATCTATTATTTCATTTAAATGTATACACGGTTACGTCTGCTTAAGGAAAAGAATTAATATTAATAAAAACTTTTTTAAGTTATTACTAAAGCTTAATATAACTTCGAATAATATATGCTGCCTTTAGTAACAAATTTAATAAGTTACTAAGTAAAGAATATAATAATGTTTTTTTACGTAAAAAAGAATAACGCATAAAATGTTGAAAACGTAGAAAATATTAAAAACGTATAAAATATAGGTAAGGCGGTATGATAAATTTTAAAAGCATAAAGGTATTTAAAATTAAGATTATTTTAAACGGAAATCGGCCTTTTCAAGTTTAAGATACCTAAATAATTTCGATGCAAATTATTACGAATTTAATAATATTATCATTCTTATGGGATTATTTTAAATTATTTTAACTTTCTGATTTATATTCATTTTAATAAAAGTTTAATACAAGGTAAAAAAGGTCAAGCCTGGAAAATAAGGCTGAGCCAATATATAGAAATTATTCCACGATTAATTTCCACGATAAATACTATACCAAATATTTTCGAACACGATAAGTCTTTAAATGGCTTTTTACGGTTTAGATAAATTGTACATTTTAATCTCGTACCTTATTCCGATTCCGACCAGTAATTACCGACAAGCTTCGGCCCTGGTAAATCTTATGCCCGTTAGCCACGGTTTAATAAGGGTTTTAAAAGCCTTATAGAAAATAACTTTATACGGTAAACCTTAAAAATAAACCTTAAAAGCTTGCAAAAAACTTTGCAAACCCTTGCCAGTTTGACGATTATAAAGTCTAATTTCGATCGTTTTAACGACTTTTTAAATTATTATCAATCAAAACAGCATCTAAAACAATATAGCATATCTAAATACAAGATACCTATTATCCGTAACGGGAAAACCTTAATAAAAACCATCTTATTTATAATACCCCATTTTAAAAAAGTAACTAAATAAGTTAATGTAATTAACGCCTTATTAATTTAGAAAATATTTCCTAACAAAGTTGACTTTAAGTTTTAATTATTAAATACTAATTAATATTTAACAATAAAAAAACCATTTTCCGAACAATTTATATTAAACAATTTTGAATCGGCGGAAATATTACTGGCGAAACTAAAAAAGAATAATAATAATAAATTAAAAAATTCCGAAATCCAGTTGCTGGAACATTACACATTAGAAAATTACAAACGCTAATTTGCTCGGCTACTTAAAACTGCGAAAAGCTTTCAGAATTCCGACAAGAATCGACGTAAATAAAACCTACGAGACGGAAAGGTGTTAGTGAAGCATAGGAATTAAAGTAGCAATCTATTATTTTATCCAATTTTGTATATACGGTTACGTTTTCTTGAGGGAGAAAATGGAAGTTTAATAAAAGTTTATTAATATTTCCATTATTATTAAATTATTTTCTTCTTAAAAGAGACGTAACCGTATATGCCAATGGAATAAAATAATAAATTATTACTTTAATTTTTATATTTTATTAATACCTTTCCGTTTCGTAGGTGTTTTACTTTAAGGTGATTTTAGATTGCTTAGTTTTGTTCCTATTTACGTGAATTTTTGTCAGAATTTTGAAAGTTTTTTTTCCTAATTTTGAATAGCCGGGTAAATTATCGTTTGTTATTTTTTAATTTGTTATTATTGGCTTTTTACTTTTGCTAGCAGTATTTTTGCTGTAATAAAATTGTTTAGTTTAAGTTGTTATTATTTGGAAGATCGGTTATGATTATATTCAGTAATTAAACGGTATCCGAAAATTTAAAGTTAAAGTCGATTTATTTAAGAAAACCTTTTTAAATCGACAGTAATGTTGACCGTTTTGGATTATGCAGTAACCTTTTTCGAATAGATGGCCGTAAATGAAACGGTTTTTATCGAAACTTTCTGTTACGGCCTGACGTTTTGGACGTCTTGGTGATTTACGGAAACGGTTGCAACAGTGCTACAGATGGCTAGAGAGTTACGTTACAGTTGGAACGGCTCTGTTTGTTAAGATAAAGCAATCGGGATTGTTTTATATACCAAGATAAAGCAGGATTTAATAAAATAATATGGCCCTGGATACTAAGATATAGCCATTTAGTTATGCGGTATGGCTTTGGATAATTATGTAAAGTTATTTAAAGTATAGTTTAAATATATAATTACGATTGCTTTTTATTTTTTAAATTTAAAAGTAACAGTTTAGAATAATACTTAATTATGCAAGACGTACTTTGTTATTATTAAACGTAATAATATAGATTTTATTGTTTAGTATTTACGATTTATTCGCTAATATAAACCGTATGATTTAAGGTTTAATAATTAGGAATCTTTTTTAGTTGTTATACGTTATAAATTTTTGTTTAAAGGAATTATCAAACTTTAAACAATATTTTAGATACTATGTTAACTAGTAACCAGAACGATATTACCTAGCAATTTTAAGACCGAATTAACTAGCTGGAATTTATTATTTAGTAATTTATTATAATTACGGATATTACGGTATACGTTTAGATTTTACGAATTAAGGTAAGTAAGCTTTAACCGTATAACGAAAAAAAAACGTTTAAAGCTTTTTAACTTAAGTTCGAGTTTATTTATATTTTTCAGGAATTAATAATTTAACGGAAAAAATCCTTGCCGTTATAGTTTTCTTTGTGGGAAATGCCCTTGATTAGGTTAAGCCCGTAATGAAATATTACTTGGAAACTGCGGACGTTAATAAAGCAACATTTATTAAGCAGCTTTTTATTAGTTACGTTAATTTTAAGGATAAGTTTAAAGCAAATTTCGATAATCCCGATAAGGAACGCATGGTAGCATAATAAATCTTATATTTACGATAGACCGGATTAGCATTTAAATATGCAGTAGTATTTCGAAGCTTTATAGTTAAAGCTGGCTGGATAAATGATAATAATAACAACTTGATTGACATATTTTATAATGGTTTAAAAAAAGACGTTAAAAACGAAATTATTAAGTTCGAACAATTTAGCACTTTTGATAGATATATTGCAGAAGCCGTTAAGATTAATAACCGATAATACGAACGACGTCGTAAAAAAAAGATAATTTATTTTACGAACGGGATAATAAAAGCCTAATTAAGGGAAAAGATACGAGATATTTTTTACGTCTTTTGATACGCAACCAGGATTTATAAAATTAGGAACGACTTAATTACGAAATTTAAGTTAGGTTTAATATTATAACTGTGGCAAAAAAAGATATTTAGTACGTAAGTATAAGGTACTAAAACAGCCTAAGAAGTATGTGTATTGGTAGCTAATACTTAAAGGAACCTTATAGAATAACGGATCGGAAAAAACGATTGCTATGATGCGTTCCCGAGAAAATTTAAATTTAAGTAAAAAGATCCGATAAAGAATAAGGGCAGTTAAAGCGTTAGTATAATTAGCGATCCGATAACAAATTACGGAATAAGTGGGATAGGGAAGTTTAATTAATATAAGTTTAACAACTTCTTAAAACCCAAAAGAATAACAAGCTCTTAGGTAATAGATTTAAGATTATTAAGAATAAGTAAAGGATTTATTATTAAAAAAACCTAGGTATTATAAGTTAATTTATCTAGTAAATTATATACGACGTAACTGCGTAATCCACGGGAAATAATAACAATATATCGCGCGATGTATCAGCAAAATATGGAAAGGAAGTTTTGATTTTCTTAAAATTAAGAAAAATTAAAACAATTAACGATAATACTTACACCTTCGTATTTTCGCATCGTAAAATAAAATTAATGCATTCACGGCTAAACGAAATTAGCCAAAAGGGAAATATTGTCCGTACGACGACCCTTTATGTTATTACCAGTGGTATAATTACCAAATACCAGACAAATTAGTACACCATACGGTAATAAAAATAATGCAGCGAATAATCGGCAATCTATAATTCGATTTAGTATTTATTACAGACCTTAAACAACGACGAAAACTTAAAAAGAAAATCTAGAAACTGGCAGAAAAGTTAATCCAGTACGACATACAGCATTAAACCAAATAAGTAGTATCTGGATAAAAGGCAACTAACTATAATTACGAAATACGCATCATTAAGATAGAAATATAAATCAAAATATAAAATAAGCAGATCGTTTATTTACGAAAAACTAATAAATAGTTAATAGATCGAATTAAGAAATTTACAGGGATTATTAAGCACATCGATAACATATTAATTGGCTGTAACGAAATTGCAATATAAACTAAGTTTCCTAAAAAAAAAACGTTACCTATAAAAAAGCTTTAAAATAGCAGAAGCCGGAAGCAGCAACAAGAACTTCCCAAAATAGCTTTAAGTATAACGATAGGAACGATAAATAACCCTGTTACGTTACGAATACGAATTGGGATACATTAATACATCGTAATAATAAACTACGGAGCATTAGACGCTAACTCTATCGTACCAGAATTAATAAACGTTTTTAAACTGCTATGGAAGGATAAAAAAACCTTTATATTGCTAAAAACGCCGAAAGACAAGTATTTGCTTACAACAATGGAAAAATTGCACGATGAATTAATTATTTCCAGATTTTCGTTAAAGGAAGAATTTAAACCGTTAATTTCGATATCATTTAATTAAGAAATTACGATATGATCCTTAGAAAACCATGGTTGTATCAATATAACCCCTTAATTAATTGGAGTATTAGCTAGGTAAAATTTCCTTTATATTCCATTAGCAAAAAAAGAAAAAGAAAAAGTTTCTATATTCGATCGGATTAAAAAGAAAAATAAATGCAGGCATAAAGATACGATAAAAACCTTGTTACTTAAAAGGATACGACATAAAAAAGAGAAAAGGCATAATAAACGCATTCGACGTATTATTGCTATTATCCGGGTACAGTTATGTAATATGAACGAAATTTTAAAGAATTAACCCGAAAAGTTAAAATAAAAAAATATGGTTAATATATTACCATAATATCGTAAGTACAAATACTTGTTTAAAAAGGAGCTAGATATAAAGTTACCAGAATATAGCGAATGGGATTACGAAATAGTCCTTAAAAAAGGTACATTATTAAAATTTTATCCTATTTACAATTTAAATAAGAAAAAGTTATATACGTTCCGAAAATACCTAAACAACCGACTTCAGAAGGAATAGATACGTTAATTGATATTTTCCGCCGGATACTCCATATTTTTTGTACTTAAGAAAAACGGGAAGTTACGATTAGTTATGGATTACCGATATTTGAATAGTATTACCTTAAAAAACCGAATATTATTATTTTTAATTACAGAAATAAAGGATCGCTTATAAAAAGTTAAATGGTTTACTGCATTAAACTTGCGAAACGGATATAACTTTATTTGTATTAAGAAGGGATACGAATAGAAAACGGTATTTAGAACGAAGTACGGATTGTACGAGTATTTGGTTACGCTTATAGGATTAACGAATGCCTTAGCAATATTTTAACGAATGGTTAATTATGTATTACGAAAATACCTGGATATTTTTGTCGTTTATTACTTCGACGACATCTTGATTTTTTTAAAGATAGAAAAATAATATAAAGAATATGTTTATATAGTTTTATATATAGAAAGTTAAATACTTTGGATATATTATTACTTTAGGTTATATTATGATGGACCTTAAGAAAATTGTAGCAGTTACAAAATGGAAGCAACCCAGTATTATTAAGGAAGTACAGGCTTTTTTTAGATTTGTTAATTATTATAGGAAGTCTTTTAGAAACTTTAACGGAATCGTTATATTATTAATAAATCTTATTAAGAAAGAATGACAGTTTAAGTGAATAAAGGCAGTAAAACGAGCTTTTTAGGAAATTAAGGAAGTTATTATTAAATAATTAGTATTGATTATGTACGATTTACGATAACTTATCGAATTTGAAACCAACGCATTAAATTATACCTTAAAAGTAATTATCGGATATAAAGATAATAACGGAATGTTATATTTTATAATATTTTATTTTTATAAATTGAAAAAAGCAGAGTTAAATTATGTTATACCTGATAAAGAATTTCTGGTTATAATATACGTATTCCGAGAATTTAAATATATGTTATAAAATACTCTGTATTAAATTAAGGTTTATATAGATTGTAAAAATTTTATACGGTTTATGATAATTAAGGAATTAATAAAACAATAATTACGTTCTGTTAAAAATTTTGTTAGTTATAACTTTGTTATTATTTATTCAAAAGGCTTAGGAAATAGTAGAGCAAATGCTTTAAGTAAACGATCCGATTTAGAAGAAAAATTTATTAAAGTTTAACATATAATTTTTGATGCTATAGTACAAGGACATTTTAAGATACGACAAATTGTAGCAATTAGATAACAGTAATTTATTAGCTTTTATATAAGAATACGATAATATAATAAAGAATTATTAGCGAAATAATAATAAGAAAAAAACAAATATTAAAGAAATATTAACAAGAATTGATATAGTATATATATAAACATTAGCTTTACGGTTACCTAAAAGTAAACAAAACATTTAAACGTTTATAAAAGATATACATATTTTTTTACATAAGAAAATAAGTGGGAAAGATATTACGATAATGCGATATATGCAATAAAGCCAAATTACGACGATATAAATTTTACGGAAAATTATAACCTTTATTAGTCGTAAAGTAATTATGAAATTTAGTTACATTTTATTTTATTACGAAGTTACCATTGTTAAAAGATTTTGTTATAGGAATACGTTATAATAGTATATTTGTGATCGTTGATCGATTTAAGAATTTTTTTTATTTTTTTATATATAACGAAAACATAAATACCGAGCAAATAGTATATATTTTTTAAAATATATCGTTAGTATATACGGATTGTTTATGAAAATTATTTTAAATAAAGTAGTTATATTTATATTAAAATTTTGGCAAGGCTTAATGGCATAATTAGGCCTAAATCATTAATTATTAAATGCATTTAGATTTTAGATAAACGGTTAAACAAAAAGAATAAATTAAATATTAAAAACTTATTTACGATGTTACATTAATTACGAGCAAGATAATTGGGTCAATAAATTACTTATTGCATAATTTAATTATAATATAAGTTATTACGAAAATATTAAGATTATTTTAATAAACGTTAATTTCGAGTTTATATTAAATAGTTATAGAAACGTATATGACGAATTAATTAATGTTAAAGCTATCTTTACGACGGATATATTTAAATAATTATATTACGAAATGTAAATAAAACTGAAATTCGTACGATAATAGATACAGAAATATTATAATTAGAAAAAGTTAAAAGGGTTAAGTTTTTAAAAAGGAAAAATGGTTTATTTCGTTATAAAAATATTTAAATTAAACGATTAAGTTAGAAATTGGATTATAAGTATATTAATCCATACAAAATAATCAGAAAATTTTTAAATAATAATTATAAATTAAAGTTATTCCTTAAAGTTAAAATATACCCAGTTTTTTACGTTTCTCTATTCGAGTTAGTAATAGATATTATTAAAGTTAACATAAGATTTCATGAAAAAGTCCAAGAAAATATATTAGTTTATAAAGCAGAAAAAGTATTGGATATACGAAAGAAAAACGGACTTATTTAGTATTTTGTTAAATGGAAAAATTACCTAGATTCGGAAAATATATGGGAACCCGTTAAGCACTTTATAAACGTTTAGCGGCTGTTGCGGAACTTTTACCAGCAGCGCCGGAAATATTAGTTAAAGATTTTTAGTTAAATTGGTCGATAAGTGGCTAGTTGGTGTTTTTGATACCCGATTAGTCTAGAACCGGAGTTGACGTTAGGATAGGTGCAGATGTACCTGACCCCATACGTTTTTGTTTTTGTTTTTTTTGTTTTTCCAGTTCGTTAAGTAATTATAGGTTACGACGAATTATTTTAACATTTCGTATACGAAGTTACTTTTTTTGATGTTTGAGACGTTAAAAACGATTAATCGTTTTATTTATTTTTTGTTAAAAACGCAAAAGTTGTTATTTAATTAAAGTTTCTTTATGCGATAAACGTTCGGATTTTTAAGTAATGTTATGTAAAGAAAAAACGGGTATGCCGGATTTATTACAAATACGTTGATAAAAACTATAGTTATTATAACGCGATAAACCTTCGGATATAATACATACCGTATAATTACGGAAGCAAAAAGAATAAGGCATAATTTCGAAACTTAATTGCTAAATATAAAAAGTAAGTTCGATATGTTTTTTTTTACGATTACGTTTGTGAGATTTAACTAGACGTTTTTCCATAATAACATAATTAAGAAAGAAAGAAAAAAGAAATATATTTATTATAAAACTACGGATAATTTTCGAAAACGAAGATTTTAGAAAAAAGGAGATTATGTTACGACTTGACGTTTCAAACGTTTCGGTAATTTACGGAAACGGTCGTAACAATGTTACAGGTAGCTAAAAAGCTATATTATAATCGGAACGGCTTTGTTTACCAAAATAAAATAATCGGGATTGCTTTATATATCAAAACAAAATAGGATTTAGTAAAATAATATGGCCCTAGATGCCAAAACATGGTTATTTAGTTATACGGTATAGCCCTAAATAATTATGCAGAGTTGTCCAAAGTACAATTTAAATATATAATTACGATTACTTCTTATTTCTTAAATTTAAAAGCAATAGCTTGTAATAACATTTAATTACGCAAGACGTACTTTGTTATTATTAAACGTAACAATACAGACTTTATTACTTAATGTTCACGATTTATCTGTTAACATAAACCGTACGACTTAAGGTTTAATAGTTGGAAACCTTTTTTAATCGTTATACTTTTCTATAGCGGATAATAAGTATTTCGTATTTAGGATTGCGTTATATGTTATATTATTTAGGTTCGTGTTTTGATTAATAATAATTTAAAACGCCGTAGAAATAATTAAGGTTGGATTTTTTAATAGTAAAATTAACGAAGGTTTGTAAAGGTTTTTATACGCTTTAAAGGTTTATTTTTAAAGTTTACCGTATAAAGCTATTTTTTATAAGGCCTTTAAAGATTTTGTTAAACCGTAACTAGCGGGTATAAGGTTTACTAGAGCTGAAGTTTATCGGTAATTCTTCGGAAATTAAGTAAGGTACGAAATTAAGACATATAATTTATTTAAATCGCAAAAAAGTATTTAAAAAGTTATCGTATTCGAAAATATTAAATATAATATTTTTTTAGAAATTAATCGTGGAATAATTTCTATATATTAATTCAGCTTTATTTTCCAGGTTTGGACCTATATTTACCTAATATTATTACGTTATTTCAAATTAATTTAATTATATATTTTATATTAACTTTTTATTTACTAGGTACCCGTGGGTTTTTATGAGTCCTTAGCAAAACCTAATATATATTTATAAATTCTTGGCAAAACAGAATAAGTACTTAATGGGTCCTTGGCATATCCGGTGGGTACCCGCGGGTATCCACCAATTTAGATGGGCAATGGATGGGTACCCATGAGGACCCATGGGTCCTTGTGGGACACCCACGGGTACCCATTCCCTCACCCTACCTACAAGCCGAGAAAGGACGAGGCCAACCGAACGAGGGGCTCCCTGCATGCGTACGCGACGCGGGAGGAGCCTTTAGCGTCAGCTACATTCTTAGATCATCCATTGACAGTAATTTCCGCGTCGGCGGCATATTGCACGATATAACCACAATAGTGTGGGCGGGTAATGCCTCCGAGATATTGACGCTATCAGATGTACGCACTCCTCACAAATGTCTAGGCCCATGGCGCTCAGCTGGGCACTGTCAACCATGTGACCAGCTCAACGTCCAGCTTGGAACAATAATTCCCTCACGGACATCCAAAGCCTCCCTTGGCAGTTGGGATCGGACCATTGGAAGCCCTGACCGCTGATTCGGACCTCAAAGCCATTACACAAAAAGTCTGTATCAGGAGTGGGACAAAGGGAGACCTGGGTATATTTGTGGTATGCTTCTCCCTATTTCAAGAGACCTAAGAGGCGTCGCTACGGTGAGACTCACGATAAGAACCCATCCACTGTGTCCTCCATCGGCATGACGCTTGTTACTTTCTTTCGTCACGCAGCCGACCTCGGTCGAGCTAACTTTCCCTCAATAGTCAGTTCTATTACCCGCAGTTTCACTGGTTTTTTCGCCGGGCGTGCAAAGGCCTCCGTCACAGCCGTCCTCGGGAAAATCCAAAATGGAGAGGTCATCATCAAGGACGTAGCTAGCGATCATGTCTTGACGTTTGGCCGACCCGGGAAGCTATCAGCAACCTTAACGGTGAATGAGCCGAGTCTATGGTGGCGGGTCGTCCTTGGCAACTCTGTGGTAAGACCTTAATGACCTTCAAGCGGTAGTTTCTCACTCATTGATTCTTCTAGGGCTTTGCAGAATCATACATGTTAGGAGAGGTTGAATGCTCCGACATTGAAAGCTTCTTAGAGGTAAACAGTCTCTCTCCGACCTCTGGTACGAGATGCCAACACGTTTGAAGATTATGGTCCAGAACAGGGACTATATGGAAGACATGAAGACTTCCTTGTCATCTGTAGTGTCCACAGTCATTGGTTGGACTCGAGCGTCAAATATAATATCCATCTCTTTGAGCAATGTCAAGGCTCATTACGACATCTCCAATGAGGCTTTCGCATCATTCTTATCCTCCGATATGACATATTCCTGTCCAATTTGGCTTCCCGAAGATAATCCCGGATATGACACGGACACCCTGGAAAGGGCTCAAATTCGAAAACTGCACGAGATCGTCAAGGAGGCCAAAATAAAGCCTACCGACCACGTCCTTGAAATTGGGACCGGATGGGGAAGTTTCGCCATTGAGGCCGTAAAGCTTACGGGATGCAGGGTTACGAGTCTGACATTGTCAGTGGAGCAGAAACTCGAAGCTAAGGAGAGGATCGCTGCGGCTGGTCTCGAGAAGAACATCACAGTACTTCTCAAGGATTATCGGGAGCTCTCAGAGTACAGCAAACCGTTCGACAAGGTGGTTTCCATCGAGATGATCGAGCACGTCGGTAAAGACCACTTGCCTGCGTACTTCTGCACGGTGGACCGGTTGCTAAAGAGAAACGGGGGCATTGCCGTCTTTCAGTCGAGCACGATGCCCGAAACGGTAAGTGCGCCTAGTCTATTAGAAATACTACAGGCCTAATCAAATATCAGCGGTATCACTCGTACAATGGAGGGAATGAGTAAGTATGGTTGTTCTCACGTATCAGACCAGTGCTGACGTGATACAGTTTCATTCGCCAATATGTAAGATAGTCAACTGAGCCTCAGTTTTCAGAAGTTAATCGCCGGAGCAGATCTTCCCGGGGGGACACCTACCGACAGTTGTAAGCTTCCGAAAATTACCAATCCTGTTTGTCTTTCTTGTGGACACAACACAACACAGCCCTTCGTACTCAGGGCTCCACAACTAGGAACATATCCCTCTCGAAACGACCCAGATAAGTGGCGACTAACTCTCCTGATTAACAGACCAAGATGATTGACGCAGCACATGAAGGCTCCAACGGGACTCTCATCCCCGACCGACTTCTAAATATCGGCGGGCATTACAGTAGATGTCTCCAAGAATGGAGGGGCAACTTTGCTGCAAATTTCGAATCGCGTATCATACCGGCCCTAAGAAAGAAGAATCCAGGACTGACAGAGGCTGCAATCGGGGTCTTCAAGAAAAAATGGCTGGTTAGTATCCCGAACCGGAGCGTATCACTTACTAGATCCTCTTCTAATAAATTCGATTTGCAGTTCTATTTCTCTTTCTGTGAAGCGGGGTTTAAGACCAAGACGCTGGGCGTGGCCATGGTAACATTCGCTCGCGAGGGCGCACTGGAAACGCTGGAATAACCAGCTCTAGATTGAAGTGTAACTAGGTGGCTGGTTAGCATATGGGAACGGTAGCTTCGGTGGTGGTTGAAGAAATCTCATATATCTCTACAAGCTTTAAAGACAGCGCAGTACTCTCAGAATCAGCCACTAAGATATTACCAATAGTTACGTGACACTGAGGCTGTAATCGACAACGCTTTTCGGGACTGGAATAAGTGGTCTCTTGGATTATGGCAAAAGATCGGGCGCGTTATTTAGTTATATATTCCTACATGGTCTAATGGCCTAATGACACCACAATCTGAGTACGAAATGGCTCGACAAGACGCTAAATACTGAATCCAGCCCAGTTTAGCCATAGTTTTCGTAAATGATGTCGGTTAGAAATCTTGCACATCCAATGCAATGTATCTTTTCGTCCGGAGTTATCAGAGTCCCTAATATGTCTAAAATCAGCGGCAGGAATTAACGGAAATGACGTTTCCTAAGCGACTATTCCTAACAGTTGCTTAGGAAGCGTTACCTTCGCTTCGCGCAGTTATGACGTGATAAATCCATTAATTTGAAGTTATCTTTATCGCTACAATGTTATGACCTAATACACAAAAGCCCAGAAAGGACGGTCGGAGCAGGACTGACACAAAACACCAACCTTGGGACAAGGTGTCACGTAACCTTAAAAAGTAGCGAGTCCGAATGCACTCTACGGATCCATGATGGAGTAGTGTGGCATGAGTCCGAACGCACGCTACGGATCTATGATGGTGTCAGATAAGTAGCGCAATAAGTGCGCACTTATAAATTCAGTCTTTTGGTGCACGTGGCTACGCGACAGGTGGAGTAGTGTGGCATGAGTCCGAGTGCACTGTTCGGATTCGTGACAACCATTGAAAACTATTTCCAATATATAGATACGCTCATTACATTTCATAATTGAGATAGCACCAGTTTGTATTACAACTTGGTTACCCAGATCACCCTTGGTTATCTGTTATTACCAGACGTGACTAGTTTACCGTTTATTGCTCAGTTTCCCACAGCACCACTGCCAACATAAACCCGTACGACTTGGCTTAATAGTTGGTTAATTAAACCAGCCGTTACATACGCGCCGTAAAATATGGTGGAAATTCCGCTTTAGCAACAGATTCGTGTTAGACACAAGCCTGTATTCAGTATTGGGGTCAATCTTGTTGTTGTTGTCTTGACGATCTATGGTTAATGTCTAGATCGCTGGTATGTCTATATAAAATGGTGTGGCTGGAGAAGTCTCCACTGATGATCCCAAGCAATCTCCGATGCTCTAGCCATACGCCACATTCCTGACCAGTTATCTGATAGCATCAAGATGTGAGACTTTTAGAAATGATGATGAGGCTCCCTGGAGGCGCTTCAATACATGAATCTTAGCAGGGTAGACTATTGTCAGCTAACCAGGTGTGCTGTAGCACATTTACTACAGAAGATTACGCTTTGATCGAAGGATAATTGTTCCGTTATTAGGCTATCCAAAGGCAATACGCGTATTAAAAAGCTGCGTAATTAACTAAATATAACGACATGACTAATATTTTTTATATTCGACAATTAAAGGTTTTATTTATTTAATACGAGTAATTATTATTTAATTAAATGTTATTAAAGCGATATAAGTGGTATATTAATAATAATTATTTTCGTATATTTTAATAACAATAATAGTAATTAACGTATTATATAAGCAAGTCGGCTATATAAGCGAATCGGCCAGTTTTTTTAACTTTTTAACCTTTTAATTTTAATTATTAATATTTTAATATTAACAATATGGAACGTTTTATAAAAGAAGCTAGGATGAATTTAGTTATCCAGGTTAAAAGACGGAATTCGAAACTTACTTTTAAAAAGCTTTATTTTTTATATGACGTCCCCGAATTTACTTTAAAAGATCGATATTACGGTTGACGCGTCCGAGCCGACATTATTTTTAATTTGCGAAAATTAACGCCGACCGAAGAAAAATCGATTGTCGACCGAATTTTTGATTTAGATACGCGAGCGTTCCCTGTTCGATTTTAGCATGTTAAAGATATAGCGAATTTATTGCTGGCCTAGCAGGTTGCGATATGCGTTGGTGTTAATTGGGTATCGAACTTTGTTCGACGGCAAAAAAAATTTAAAATACGGTTAAATCGAAAAATCGATTATTAAAGGGTATTATGCGAAGATCTAGAGGTATTTCGCAAGTGGTTCGAGCTGGTTCGGGTTATAATTGCAAAATATAGCATCGCCGAAGAGGATATTTACAATTTCGATAAAACGGGATTTTTAATAAGGCTTTTAATAATATGCGGTATGGTAATTATAAGTGCCAAAAAACGTGAAAAACTTAAATAAGCTTAATAAAGCAATCGGAAATGGGTTATAGTTATATAAGTTGTTAATTCGCAAAGTTAGGTTATACCGTTATTTATTATTTTGGCGGGAAAAACTTACTTTGGATTTTAATATCGCAATAATTTATTATTACCCGATTGAAAAGTTGGGATTAGTTATAATAACTGGATAACGAACGAATTAAGTTTAAAATAAATCCAGTATTTCGATAAATATATTCGAACGCGTACGAAAGGAACGAAATACCTTTTTATTTTCGATAGTTACGAAAGTTACTATTCGATAAAATTCAAAAAATATTACGTAAATAACGACATTATTACGTTTTATATGCTTTTTTATTTTTTTTATCGGCTTTAATCTTTCGACGTATCTTGTTTTTTCGTTTTAAAACGCGTTTATACGCTTTATATCGAGAATTTAATGTAACGTTATTATATTTATATTACCAAAAAAGATTTTTTCGCCGGTTTTTTCGACGCGTTTAAAGCCGCTATAATGTTCGATAATATCAAGTCCGGTTTTGCAAAAGCTGGATTTATTTTATTTAATTTTAATAACGTTTTTTCCGATTTAGAAATTCTTTTAGTTATACTTATGCCGACCGTCTCGCCGCTTACTTCCGCCGGTTCCATTCTTTCCCTACCGTCGAAAACCCCTCGAAATATACAAAAAACAAAAAGACGGGAATAATATTTGTAGAAAAAGATTAAAAATTACCAGGGGAGTTCGCTGACAAAGATAATTAAATCGGTTAATTTTTTAACAAAAAATAACTTGATATTTTTGTACGAAGTTGTTTTTTTTTAAAAAAAAACCGCCAAATTACGCGAAACCAATTATTTTTTTAGCAAATGCCGAAAAACCAAAAATAAACGTTTTTAAGAAAGAGGAATATTTATTATATAAAAGGAACAAGTTTTCCTAGCCGAGAAAGAAGGGGGTGGTGAAAAATCCCAGCCGATAGCGGTAGAGGGTAATCGTTACAAGAGGGTTGAAACGAAGGAACGGAAATATGGCGTTTGCGGCAAGCCTGGATATAATGCGCATATTTGTGAAAAGGCTGTAGATACGTTTAATGACGAAAAATTCGATTAATTTGAATTAATTGATTACGTTATGGTTATGTTATTTAGATTTGTTATTGCGGAGTGCCAAAAACCGGCCGATTCGCTTATGTGGCCGATTTGTTTGTGTGATACGTTATATTGTTAACGTTTTTCGGTATTTATAAGGAATTTAAAAATTAAAACTGTTTTAAAGGCAAATTTTAATTTAAAGTATACGCGTTTAATATTTGGAATGTAACGGCTGGGCTAGTTAACCAACTATTAAACCTAGTTATGCGGGTTTATGTTAGCAGTAGTATTGTAGGAAATTGAGCAATAGGGAGTAAATTAATTACGTTTGGTAATAACAGATAACTAAAGGTAATCTGGATAATTAAGTTGTATTACAAACTGGTATTATTTAAGATTATGAGAGGATAATAAGCGTATTTATATATCGAATTTTTTTACTGTGATATCTAGATTATTACATTCGAAAATAATCCTAATAATCCTTGGATTATTATATTCGAGAATGATCTTAATAATTCTTAAATTATTGCATTCGAGAATGATCCTCATGATTTTTGGATTATTGCACGTGATGTTACGTAATCCGTGGGTTGGGGAATCCTTATTTTTGACCGTTTCTGGAGGTTAAGATGTGTTAGGTTATAATATAATTTTTTTTTCCGAAATTTTCGTCCCGAAAATTGTAAGTTCTTTTTTTTTTTACTGTCGGAAATATGGTTAACAAAATTCGAAAACGTATAAAGCCTATCTTAAAAGAGAAAATTGCGTAACCTAACAGTTTTTTTCCCGCTGTTTTTGCTAATTTTGTTTATATAGTTCCTTGTTTATTCTGTAAGTCCCGCAGTTTCGATTGCAAATTATCCGAAAACGACTTATTTTGTTGTTCGTTTTGTATTAAGTATAATTAAGTTAATTGTAATGTTAAGAGTTTTAACCCAGAATAATTATAAAAGGTGGCCGCGTAATACCGGAGGTTGGAATTGGAATTGGAAGTTATTAAGGAGGAAGCTGATTAAGTGAACGTTCGTTTTTGCCGTTTTCGTAAACAAAAAAGAATGTGGTATGATAAAATGATGAAAGTTGTGGTGCGGGGTATTGATAATTTTGAAAAGTTAAAGCGGTTGGAATAAAAGGAAGCGGAGGAGCAGGAGCTAGAGGTTTTTATTCTAACGGCATAAGCTTCTGTACCTACCGATTGGTCGGGTATTGCCGCTATTAATTGGTCCCTCGTTGACGACGTGGACTGGGGTGCGTTTATAACTGGTTCCGGCGTTGTTGGTGAAAGTTCTTTAAAAGGTGCTGGGCGTTTATAAGATTTTTAGCAGGTTCCCAGGTATTTTCGGAATCCGGGTGTTTTTTCTACTTGATAAGGTATTAGGTAAATTTATCCTTTTTGCGTATATTTAGGATTTTTTTTATTTTATATTTTGGTGCGTTTTTTTTTACTTTATCTTCGTATTTTGTGTTAACTTTGATAATATCTGCTGTTGACTTAAGTAAGGAAACATAAAAAACTAGATGGAGCTTAATTTTTGGGGGTAACTTTAATTCGTAGTTATTTTTTAAAATTTTCTTGGCGACCTTATACGGGCCGATATATTTAAAATCGAGTTTTTAATTTGGTCGTTTGGTTTTGATGTTCTTAATAATTAGGTAGATTATTTTTCCTTCCGAAAAGGTTGGTTTCTTTAATTTTTTTGATTATAATAATTCTTTATTTGATTGCGTATAAATTTAAGTTCTGTTTTTATTTCTGCGTGTAGCTGTTTAAGTTGTTTTGACGTTAAAATAATTTTAACGTTAACTGGGCCATTGTTACGTATTTTTTTATAAATTTCTAGTCTGAAACCGAAATTAGCATTTACTGGGGTTATTTTAATGCTTTTATGATAACTTATATTATAAGCTAATTAGGTTATTGGAAGCTTTTCGACTTAATTATTTTGCTTATAATTAACATAGTATTGTAGGTAGGTTTCGAAAGTTTAATTTAACCGTTTTATTTATTTATTTGTTTGGGATTTAACTGCGTTAAATAATTTGTGATTTAGGCCGATTTATATTATAAGACCTTGCCAGAATTTAGAAGTAAATGTAATGCTTTTGTTTAAGATAATTTTTGTTAGTAATTTATATACGCTGAAAATATGTCGAAAGAAAATGTAAGTTATTTATTTTGTATTAGTATTTTCTATTATAAGGTAGAAAATAAGAAAATTTCGTAAATCGGTCGACGATTACGAAAATGTTGTTATAATGTATTCTTGTCGCCGGGTTTTTGGAAAAAGGAAGTTTAGTGATAAAATCTATGGTGATCAAATCCTATAGTTGCTGTAAAACTGGAAGTGGTTGCAGTTCTTCGTATGGTTTGTATTTTAAAGTTTTTGTTTTAGCGTAAACGTTGTATTTTTTTCTAACTTTCTGTATTGCTGTTTTTATTTTAGGGAAGTAGTAGGTGCGTTGTAATCGTTTTAGGGTTTTGTGGATCCCTGGATGTTTATGAAATAGATATTAATATATATCCTATATTAGGTTCTGTTAATATTTTTCTGGTATTTAAATTTTATTTGTTTTTTAATTGTTAGGTAGGCTGTTGTTATATTGCTGTATTTTCTAATGTAGATCGGGGGGTACTGCCTTGATTGTTGTAATTTGCCGTAATTTTAGATGTTTTTTTTTGGGTAACATTAAAGATTTTATGGCTGATTTTGATTAATTTTCTTTTTAGGTCAGGTCGTTTGTTAAGGGTATCTGCTTTGCCGTTTTCAGAGCTTTTTTGGTAGATGATAATAAAGTCGTATTCCGTTAGTTTTTTTGCGTAACGTAATTGTCGTTTTGTAAGTTTTCGTATAATAATAAAACGGGTAAGGTTTTTATGATCGGTGTAAACCTTAATTTGGTAAAGGTTTTTTTTAAGTATATGTTTGAATTTTCGAAAAGCCTTAACGATAGCCATAAATTTTTTATCAGGAATGGTATAATTCAGTTTTGTTCCTTTTAATTTGTAAGAATAGAAGGTAATCGGGTAAAGTATTTTTTGATCGTTTCGGTATTCGATAACCGTGCTTAATGTATAGTCCGAGGAATCGGTTTTTAGCTTAACCGGGCGTTTTGGATCGTATATGATTAATACTGGTTTATTAGTGATCGCATTTTTAATCTGTTAGAAAGATTTTTTTGTTTCCGTCGTTTACTGAAATTCGTTTTTTTTTGGTAAAATTAAATAGAAGTATTGCAATTTTGTTAAAGTACTTAATAAACTCTCTGTAATAATTGGCAAATCCGATAAATACCTGTACCTTTGTGATAGTGGTAAGTATAAGTTATTCGGCTATTATTGCTATTTTTTTGAAGTTTATTTTAATATGTCCTAGGGTAATGATATACCCCAGATATTCCATTTTCTGTATGTAAAATTAACTTTTTTTTGTATTAATTAACAAATTAACGTTTTGTAACGCTTAAAGAACTTAATAAACGTATTTTGCATGTGCTTTTTCTGATTTTGAAAAGATTAAAATGTTATCTAAATAACACATAACGAAAATATTTAGATATTTTCGAAGTATGTGGTTAATTATTTGCTGAAAAGTTACTAGTACGTTCGTAAGTTTTATTAATGTAACCAAATATTCGTACAGTCCGTATTTCGTTTTGAAAACCGTTTTTTATTTATGTTTTAGTTTAATTCGAATTAGGTTATACCTATTTTTAAGGTTTAAAGCGGTAAATTATTTGGTTCCTTGTAAGCAGTTCTTTATTTCGGTAATTAGTGGTAAAAGCGTTTTATTCTTAATAATAATGTTATTAAATTATCGATAATTTATTATTAATGGTAATTTGCCATTTTTTTGAGTACGAAGAATATAAGGTATCCGGCTGAAGATGTAAATTGTTAAATTTATCTTTTTTGGAGTTTATTTTCCAGGTATATATGTAAGGTATGAAGTTTTGTTTCGTTTAAGTTATAAATAGGATAAAATTTGGGTAAGGTGCTTTCTTTAAGTATTATTTCGTAATTTTATTCGTTATGTTTTGGTAGCTTAGTGTTAAGTTCCTTTTAAAATAATCGTTTGTATTTGCGATATTGTGGTGGTATATTAGTTATGTTTTTTTCCGGTTTTTCGGGCTGGTGTTTTAAGATTTCGTTTACGTCGCAAAGTTGTACCCGGATAATGGTTATGATACGTCGAATACGTTTATTATACCTTTTTTTTTTCTTATGTCGTGTTCCTTTGGGTAGTAAAGTTTCTGTCGTATTTTTATGCCTATATTTGTTATTTTTTTTCTTGCTAATCGAATGTAGAGATTTCATCCGTTTTTTTAATTTGTCGATGGGATATGAAGTAAATTTTACCTGGCCAGTATTTTAATTAATTAAGGGGTTATATTGATATAATTATGGTTTTTCTAGGATTATGTCGTAATTTTTTAATGGAACGATGTCGAAATTAATTGTTTAGTTTCGTTTTTAAACAAAAATCTCGAGGTAATTAATTTCGCGTACGATTTTTCCGTTGCCGTAGGTAAATGCTTAACTTTCGGCGTTTTCGGCAATGTAAGGGTTTTTTTATTTTTTTATAGTAGTTTAAATTAATTAACTAACTTCGGGGTGATATAGTTGGCGCTTAAAGTTCCGCAGTTCACTATTGCGGTATACCAGTGTGTTCCAATTTGTATTTTCAAGGTGACAAGGTTATTACTAGCTTTTGTTGTCGTATTTAAAGCTATTTTGGGGAATTTTTGTTGTTGTTTCCGGCTTGCGTTATTTTAAGGCTTTTTTATAAATGGCGTCTTTTTTTTAAGAATTTTATAAACTGCTGGATTTGTTCCGTAAGTCGCTTATATATTTTCTGTATTTGTTCCATCTGGCTTTTCTAGTGGCGCAACTAAGCTTTAAGTTAGAAAAAAATTTTTTTGCCGATGTAGTTGGTTTGAAATTTCGTAGATATCGTTTTTTAGTTTTTTTATAACTTCCTATCCCGTATAAGGGATTGGTTGGCTTTAATTAATAAATTTTGCTATTTTTTTCGTAATGCTTTTCGTTTTCAAAGATTTATTTTAAAAGCTAGTTATAATTGAATTTCGGTAATGGCTTTTTGATAATGCTTATCGACGAACCTTTAAATTAGTTCTTTTTGGGTTTAATAATTGCATTACCCGAAATAGCACGTAAGGTTTCCCTGGGGGCATTTTTCGTTTTCGGGCTATATTAAAACTGGTGCTGTATCCTCGATTTTTTCTTAAGTAATAAAGGTTCGTAAGTTTTAATATTACTGTTAATCCGTTTTGTTGTATCTAGTCTGGGTATAGAAATTAAAGCTTTTTTTTTATATACGGGGTAATTCGTTTATAAATCCGTTATTTTTTTTTGCGTGGATAGGATATTAAGATTGGTTGCAGTTGATAGGATGGAAATTCGTATGTTGCATTTCCTGAACTTATCTCTTTATTACCGCCTGTAAAAAGGCCTTAACCGTTTTTAGTCCTTGTCGAACTTTTTCTTGTTCGTTGCCGTAACGGATGCGAACTATGTTAATTGGTCTGCCGTTGTTTCGACCCTTTAGGGGTCCTTCGGGTACTGGAGCTTAATGTATTTTCTTGTCGGTTTTTAGCGGTAATTTGCATCGTTTAATAACATGTCTTATTTTGTTATAATTGTAATACTGTACCTGGCTTATATTTCGTTACTAAATAATATTAAGTTTTATAAGTTTTGGAATTATTTTATAAAAAGTAAAAGGTACTTCGCGTTTTTTTCCTTAATTAGCCTTAAAATATCCGACCCGTAAAATAAAATATCCTCGTTATTTTTATCGTTTTTCAAATTGTCGATTATCGATCTTAACTGCTTCCGTAATGTATTTATTAAGTATCGTAAATCGTAAGAATTTAATAATTTCGTTTTTGACGTTTTTTTTTAAACCCTTATAAAACACGTCGATCAAAATGTCGTTTTTTTTATCTGTCCATCCTGCCTCTGCTATAAGGTTTTTAAATTTTACAGTATACGTATAAACTAATCCCTTTTAGCGCAATTAAAAAAGCTTTTATGCCGTAACTTGTTTTTTGTCCGGATTTTTAAAGTTACTTTTAAGTTTATTTTCGAAGTTGATATAACTGGAAAAAACTTTTTAAATAGCTTTTTTTTAATCGAACTCTCCATTTTCTAAAAAGTTCCTTATAATAAGTTCAAACTAATTAAGGATATTTCTTTTTAAGCAAACGGCAATAATAAAGATTTAATTAACTGGATTAATAAATCCTTTAAAATAAAAGTAAACCCGGGTTTAGGTTAAAAAACTCTAAATGTTCCTTTTCCCGTTATAAGGCTGTGGTTTTTTAAGCTTTATCTTGCAAGGGCCCACTTACTAAGCTGTTATTATTTCGTTGGTAAATTATTAAACGATAGCCTTAAGTTCCTTAATTTTATCTTGAAACTGTTAAGTCGTAAATTCCAGGGTAATAATTACTTATATACTGGTCGATATGATAGCGATTCGAATATTGCTCAAAATCTAATTATATTACTAAACAAAAACTTATAACGTATAACGGCTAAGTTAATTAACCAACTATTAAACCTAATCGTACGGATTTATGTTAACAATAATACTGTAAAAAGCTAAGCAATAAAAAATAAATTAATTACATCTGATAATAACAAATAACCAAAAGTAATTTAAGTAACCAAATTATATTACAAATTAGTACTATCTAAAACTATAAAAAAATAATAAACGTATCTATATATCGAATTCTTTTACTGTAATACCTGGATCATTACATTCGAGAATAATCCCAATAATCCTTAAATCATTGCACTCGAAAATAATCCCAATAATCCTTGGATCATTGCACGTAATGTCACGTAATCCGTAGGTTGGGGAATCCTTGTCTCTTAACCGTTTCTAGAGGCCAAGATATGTTAGGTCATAACATGGAACTTTAACGATTTTAATTAATTACTTCAATACTTTATTAGATCTATAAAACCCGATATAACCTTTTATCTGAAAAAACAAATTCGGTATATAACGCGGACCAATAGCCCAGCAGCTTTATCTTTGGCTTTAAAAGGAACTATCGACAAAATCGATTATATAAGTTACTTAATAAATATCTTGAAAATAACGACCGAAAACAGATAAGTCTATAATTAGAACTCTACGGTATATAATTATAAAGATTGTAAATATAATATTTTCTAAAAGCATATTAACGATTTTACGAAATAAATCCCGGAGTTTGTATTTTTAACAATTAAAAAAAAACAAGTTTTCTTGTAAGGAAAAACTTATAGAGATAGTATATTAAAATGGTCGAATCCGGCAAAATGTACAACAGTAAATTTTTTATTAATACTTAACGAGAATATCGAAAAAGGCTAAAGCAAGCCGCGAAGTTAGGTAAGAAGTTAAACGAATAAATAATAAAATAATAAGAAATAATGGTTTAGAAATAACGATACAGCATTTTAAAACGAAAATAACAGTGATATAGGCTAACAATTTATGTATAACTTTAGCTGTTATTATAAAAACCTGGATAACTATTTTCCAGATAATTAAAAAGGCCGAGATCGACAGCGGAACAATTAATTACCAAGAATTAACAGCTAATCTTCTGAATTATTACACTATATGCCATTCTTTTTTTACATTAAGAAATATAGAGGTATCGTTCTCAATCTTTTACGGGGCTTCTGCAAACCTTATTAATTAAAATAATTTTAATTAGGAAAATAACAAAGCTTCTAACCGTTAACCGCAAGGTAAAACCCTTAAACGAAAATTAAAGTAAAATAGCCTTAAAGGTTTTTATACGAACCAGAACTTTAACAAACAAAAACGTAACAAATCGAACGTTTAGAAAACTCGTTACAAAATATATTTATATTTAATATACTTATTACCTTACTATTATTATACGTTCCGTAATAAAATTCCAATAAAATGCATATCTAGTAAAATAATTATAGCATAAATTTAAAATCGGATAGCTTTCTATTAATCTTTAAAGGAAAAGATCAACCGTATATTTAAGAGTATAGATAAATTAACTATACAAAAGAAAATTAATTGCTAAAAAAAATCGAATTTTAGCGTATTTTCTAAGTTTTAATTAATAAGTTACTATAAACGTGTCGTTTTAACCCTTGCGGAATTTATCTATTCTAAACTTAGGGTTTACAATATACGTCTTTAACCTTATTAACAAATTCCTAAATGTTAGATTAACTGTATAAGGTAAAAAGGTATACGTAAGGAATAACTTTATTCCGATAAAAAGGTACGCAGAGGTGAATATGCTATGTCGAAACCTTGGTAATACGAAAAGGTTACGGTTATATAACGTAACTTATTACAAAAACTTCGCTTCTAATTTGGAATTATTTCGATAGTTTCGAAAAAAAGCTTATTAATAAAATTCCCCAGCAAACGGAAACGTAAGGAATTAAACGTTTAAGGCATCCGTTACAAAGCGTGCTTTAACGTTACATACAAGCTACCTTAATACTCTTATACCTTCCTTAAAAAAGATTTAACGCACTTCGGATTTATGGAAATAATAATATTATTAATTAAAAGTCGAATCGTTGTTAATCAATCTTTAAAAAGATTTCACCATATATTTAAATCTATAAATAAACTGATTATACAAGAACAAGTTGAGTCGTAAAACAAATAAAATGAATCCTAACGTTCTTTCTAACTACTAATTAATCGGCTGCTATAAACGTTTCGTTTTACCTCTTAAGAAATTCGTCAATTTGGGGTTTAAAGTTTACAATATATATCTTTAACTTTTTTAACAGCTTTTTAAATTTCAAGCTAATCGTATAACACAAAGGGGTATACGCCGGCAAATCTTCGTTTTGATTAAAAGGTATAGAAAAGTTAATATATTATTTCAAAGCCTTACCGGTACGGAAATGGTACGGCTATATAACGTAACCCATTATAAATATTCGCTTACAACCTGGTATTACTTCGACAGTTTTCAAAAAAGGGTTATTTATAAAGCAGCGAAGAATTTAATAATTCTTTTCAAAATAAATATAATTAAGTTATAGTTACTTTAACAAACAGATTTAATGAGTTTATTATCGAAAATATTAATGCAATTATATCTTACGCAGCTTTAATTACTTACAAACGAAATATTAACTCAAAAGGAATCAAAACCACTACGTATAAGTAACGGTACTTTATAACACTTACATTTAAGCTATCCAGGCCTTAAAATAATTACGCAGTTATAATCCTATATTAAAATAGTTAAATTAACAGGTCTTATAACAATTAAATATTAACCATATAACAAAGCAAAAGCTAAAAACCCAATACGGCGCAAGCTAAAAAAGAAACTTCTTAATTAAAACAAAAAATCACTATCGACTTCATTAACCTCGAAAAAAGCTTAAAAGATATTAATACGTTATATTGGTTATCGACAAATAGTTAATCTGTATTTAGAATATATATTTTAAGAAATGAAAACAAAATATTATAATTACTATGTTCCAATACCGTCTAAACCTTTTAAAAAACCAAAACATGGTTTTCTAATAAAGAATCAAATACGATAAGAAAATCTTAAAAAATTACCTACTTCGAAATATCCTTCAGTCGCCTTTTTTTAACATTAGACTTAAGTTTTTAATATCGCATACCCAGGTCTAAAACTGGGGTACGGAACGTTTAAAGGATATAATCAAGGAAAAAACAACTACGATACGAAATAACGCTAAATTATCTACGTTCCTAATCGTATCCATCTTTAAAACTACGGTATATCTATATAACCGTATCTTTAGATACGCTTTCTTTTAAACAACCCCTTACTAAATTTACTATACTTACTTAACGTACAAAACGGCGTTATAATGCTTAATCACAAGCGCCAAAAGGCCTATTTAGAAGCTTATAGATATATGGCCTACGTTATAATAACCGTTAAAGAAAAAACAAAGGTTTCAAAAACGAAATTTCGAAGCATAAATAAACTTCCTTATTAATTATTAATTAATGAATATATACGAAATTTAAAACGCTTTAACGAAGAAAGTTATTAGTATTCGAAACTTACAATTTAACAAAAAAGCTACCTTTTCAAGTAATATCAAAAACTTAAAAAACCACCTTTTCTACGTTACTAAAAAACGAACTATAAAACATCTTCCGATAAATCTACAAACCTAATCAAACTAACAAGCACCTTATAGCAATAGAAAGAAAAATACAAACCCAAATAAAATAATTTAATCAACGGCTAAATAGGAAAAGGGCTTTAAAATAATAGAAAAGTCAGAAACGTATAGAAAAAGATAAAACAAACCTATACGCAAAGAATTAATTACCCTTATACAATAGCTATATTAAAGCTATTGCCGTTTTTTTAAACCATTACCACTATTAACGTCCGCTTTAATAACTGTTATAATTATTACGGCAACGAAAAAAAATAAAAATAAGGTTAAGTTGTTATTATGCTATTTAACCCAAAATAGCGGTAAAAACAAAACTACCTTCCGGGTTATAAATGTAAAATCCCCGTACGTTCCGAAACAGATTATTAAAATTAACCACAAAATATGAAAAGCCACATTTAATAAAAGATAATTAACAAATGCCGTGGATACGCGTAATAATCAGCCGGTAAATTACGGAGAACTAAAGAAAATAAAATTTCGAAATACGCGTTACTATAATCGAAAAAGGTTTAATATATCAAAGATAAAAACGTTACCTAAAGCTTTAAAACAGGTATATAGGCGAAGCCTACCGCTTTCACCGCGAAAACATAAAAGCTAAATATATACTCGTTAAAAGAAATATTTTTTAAAGACTAAAAAAGCCTACTTGCAACGTTATAAAGATATGCAGTCCTGGAAGATCGTCATTTAAATCGTTATTAAAAAAACAAATTCTAAGGTATAACGTACCATACAAGCTCACCGTTTACATAAGCTTACCGTTTGTTTTTAGCAATTCATAGTAATAAATTTGAATTAACTAATTATAACGTAATAGATTAATTTAAATTAATCGGTCTTTTGGTTGCTAGATATATTATTGCTTTTTTACAAATACGCGCATTATGTTCTCGCTTGCTGCAAATGTTAAATTTCCGTTTTTTCGTTTTAACCCTTTTTAATAATTGCTTTTAGTTGCTACTGGTTGCATTTTTTTCGTTACTAACTTTATTCTCCGCCAAAACATTTAACATCCCACACCACCAAGCGAACCAAACCACCGAACGAACCGTTTTTCCGTACCTCGCAACAACAAATTTAAATAACATAACTATAACGTAATAAATTAATTTAAATTAATCGGATTCTTTTTCATTAAATATATCTACAGCCTTTTTATAAGTACGCGTACTATGTTTAGGTTTGCCGCAAACGTTATATTTCCGTTCTTTCGTTTTAACCTTTTTATAATAATTATTTTTAGTTATTGTTAACTGGGATTTTTTATTATTCTTTTTTTTCGGTTAAGAAAACTTGTTTTTTTATATAATAAATGTTCCTTTTTTTAAAGACGTTTATTTTTAATTTTTCGGCATTTATTAAAAGAATAGTTGGTTTTGTATAATTTAGCAGTTTTTTTTAAAAAAAAACGTTTTCGTACAAAAATATTAAGTTACTTTTTGTCAAAAAATTAACCGATTTAATTATCTTTATCGGCAAGCCTCCCTAGTAATTTTTAATTTTTTTTTGCAAATATTATTTCCGTTTTTTTTGTTTTTTTGGATATTTCGAAAGGTTTTCGACGGTGGAAAAAGAATGGAACCGGCGGAGGTAAACGGTAAGACGGTCGGCGTAAGTATAACTAAAGGAATTTTCAAATCGGAAAAAACATTATTAAAATCGAATAAAATAAATCTAGTTTTTGCAAAGCCGGATTTGATATTATCGGATGTTATAGCGGTTTTAAACGCGTCGAAGAAATCGTCGAGAAAATCTTTTTTAGCAATATAGGTATGGTAATATCGCATTAAATTCTCGATATAAAACGTATATATACGCTTTAAAACGAAAAAGCAAAATACGTCGAAAAGTTAAAACCGATAAAAAAAATAAAAAGGCATATAAAACGTAATAATGTCGTTATTTGCACAATATTTTTCAAATTTTATCGAATAGTAATTTTCGTAACCGTCGAAAATAAAAAAACGTTTCGTTTTTTTCCTACGCGTTCGAATATATTTATCGAAATGTTAAATCTATTTTAAATTTAATTTGTTTATCATTTAATTATTATAACTGGTTCCGATTTTTTAATCGGGTAATAATAAATTATCGCAATACCAAAATCTAAAGTAAGTTTTTCCCGTTAAAATAATAAATAACGATATAATTTAACTTTATAAATTAATAATTTATATAACTATAACTTATTCTCGATTACCTTATTAAACCTATTTAAGTTTTTTACGTTTTTCGGCATTTATAACTACCATACCGTATATTATTAAAAGCCTTATTAAAAAACCCGTTTTGTCGAAATTATAAATATCCTTTTCGGCGATGCCGTATTTTGCGATTATAACCCGAATTACAGCTTTTTTACAAATATACGCATCATATCCGGGCTTGCCGTAAACGCCCCATTACCGTTTTTTCGTTTTAACCCTTTTATAACGATCATCTTTCACCGTTATTAACTTCGTTTTTTTATTACTTTTTTTCTTCGGCTAAAAATACTTATCCCTTTTTTATAATAAATTTTCTTTTTTTTATCTTTTAACGTTTATTGAAAAGAATAATTGGTTTCGCGTAATTTGGCTGTTTTGTCTTTAAAAAAACGTTTTCGTACAAAAATATTAAGTTATTTTTTATTAAAAGATTAACCGATTTAACCATCTTTTTTGGTAAGTTCCACTGGTAATTTTTAATTTTTTCTTTATAAATACCGGCCCCGGGTTTTATTTCTTATATATTTCGAGAGGTTTTCGACGGTAGGGAAAGAATGGAACCGGCGGAGGTAAACGGCGAAACGGTTGGCGTAAGTACAACTGAAGGAATTTCCAAATCGGAAAAAACGTTACTGAAATCGAATAAAACAAATCGAGCTTTTACGAAACCGGACTTAATATTACCGGATGTTATAATAGCTTTAAACGCGTCGAAAAGACCGGCAGAAAATTTTGCTTAACAATATAAATATAATAACGTCGTATTAAATTCTCGATTCAAAACCCATAAGTACGCTTTAAAAAAATACGTCGAAAAATTACAACCAATAAAAAAATAAAAAGGTATAATAAACGTAATAATATCGTAATTTGCGTAATACTTTTCGAATTCCATTGGATAATAACTTTCGTAACCGTTAAAAATAAAAAAAACGTTTCGTTTTTTTCGTACGCGTTTAAATATATTTATCAAAATGTTAAATTTAGTTTAAACTTAATTCGTTCGTTATTTAATAATTACAATTAATTTCGACTTTTTAATCGACGGATAATAGGTTATCGTAATATTAAAATCCAGTAAATGTTCCTTATTAAAGTAATAAATAACTGTGTAACTTAACTTTACGAATTAATAATTTATATAATTATAACTTATTCCCGATTATTTTGTTATGTTTATTTAACTTTTTACGTTTTTCGACGTTTATAACTATTATACCGTATATTATCAAAAACCCCATTAAGAAACCCGTGTCGTCGAAATTGTAAATATCCTTTTTTACGATACCGTATTTTACAATTATAACCCGAACCAATTCGAACTATTTGCGAAATACCTCCGGATTTTCCCATAATACCCTTTAATAATTATTTTTTCGATTTGAACGCGTTTTAACCTTTTTTAGCGTTAAACAAAATTGGACATTTAATTAACACCGATAAAATTAGCGACATATTAAATGAATAATATATTAGCTATATCTTTAACGTATTAACGGCGGACAGGAAACGTTTGCGTATTTATATTGAAAATTCGATTAATAATAAATCTTTTCGATCGGAATTAATTTTCGCAAATTAAGAATAATATCGTTTCGGGCGCTTTAACCGTAATATCGGGCTTCTAAAATCGTTTCGGCAACATCGTATATAAAACCAAGCATTTTATAATTAACTTTCAGGTTTTATTTTTAAGCTAAACGGCTAAGTTCCTTCTAGACTTTTTTTATAAAACGTTCCATAACGTATACCCTAAGTAATAAACAAATAAAATTAAATAATTAAAATATACTAAAAAATAAAACGCGACCTGATTTAAGTTACAAGCTTATATAAAATTTTATAACTTAACTTTATAAATTAATAATTTATATAATTATTAATTTATTTTTAATTACTTTGTTATGCTTATATAATCTTTTTACGTTTTTCGGTTTTTATAAACATTATATCGTATACTATCAGCAATTATAGTAGTTAAATGCAGGAAGCTGGCGTAATCTATATGCCATAGATCTCTAACTCCTTAAATAAAAAATTTCTGTTCGTAAAAAAGATCTTAAATACATAATTAAGCGGTTAAAGGATAAGCGGTAAATAAAGCATGTTACAGACTGCATCTTGCAGCTTTATAGCGAGAAAGCCTTTTAACTTACAATACCTAAAAATACCAAATGCCGATACGCCTGTTTACGTTAGGTATTTTTGCCGAAAAATCCAAAAACAAATTAATTTATATTTGAATTATACCTTAATCTTTCTATATATTTTGGAAAAGGTAAGGTGATATATTAACCGTTGCATTAACTAAACCTTAAATTTCTTTTTATATTTTCTCAAATTCTAATTTTTACATAAATCGCTTAAAATCCGTTTTGTTAAGTAACTTTATAAAACTATTCGCAGAATTATCCTTGCTTTCCACGTATTGAAAACTAATATTTTCTACATGGACCTTTTCCCGTACGTAATAATATTTAATTTTGCTATAGCGTTCTTTTTTTTTTTTTTTTTTTTTTTTTTTTTTTGCGATATCCGGGTTTTTATTACCCTTTTAAGTACCGTTATGCAAGGTAACATATGGGTCCAAGCCTGGAAAACAAGGCTGAGCTAATATACAGAAATTATAACACGATTAATTTTCACGATAGATACTATACCCAGTATCTTCAAACACGATAACTCTTCAAATGGTTTTTCACGGTTTTTAGATACCGTTATATTATCTTCTAAAAAAGAAATAAGGCTTTTTAAGCATAAGTTTTAATTTTGTTAGGAAATCTCCGATTCTTATTATCTTCGTAATATCTGTACTGGCTTTAACATACACACTAATGCGCCAATAAAATCCGTTCACCCCACCAATCCATTCCGCTTCTAAACAGACCACATAACTTTATTTATAAATATCTTTACCAATTTAAGGTTAATATATAGGTGTTATATATCATAATAAAGCTTTGAATCCGGCGATTAATATTTTGTATACCATTTATAAGCCCTGGGTACGGCTCGTAGCTTTTTGGGAAGTAACTTAATAAGCTTAATTACAAAGCGGAAATCAACTTAGGACCACGCGTTTCGAATTACTTCAAGCGCACGCTGGCGATTTTCTTCATTATTAAGTAATTGGCCGAATTCGGGCTTAATTTCGTAAATCTTATCTTTTAAATTACGCTAAATATGTTCGATTAGGTTTAAATCGGGCGAATACGAAAGCTAATTAATTACTTAAATTCCATAGCTTTTAAAAAATTCCTTAACAGTATTACCCCGATATATTAAAACGTTATCTTGCATAAAGGGATCGCTAGCCTTATATAGTGGAAACAAACTTTTTTTTAAAACTTCGTAATAACGCCGGGAAATTATTCCGCTGTTAAGCGAATCCGGATCTCCTTTGCAAAGGACGATAAGAAAAAAGCCGCCTTCGCCGTTACGTTACCACATTATTCCTCAAACTATGATAAATACCCGGGGTTTTCCATAGCTTTAAACGTTAACAAAGTTCTTCCGGTAACGTTCCGATGCAAAACAAAGGACCTATTACCCGGGACGCCCGGAAATGTTTTATATCGTACATTTGTCGGAAAGAAAAGCTAATAAAAACTTGCGTAAGTTATCCCGTTTAAAAACTTCTGTAACGAAATTTAACCTTTTGCAAATATTATCAGCGTTAAGTTTAACCCTTTTCGCTGCGCGTCATTTCCTTATCGCAAGCGTACGGAAAAAGCGCCTTATCGTCGTACGGCTTAAATTCGAAGCTGCCTTTTTCTGAAACTTGCAATACGTATCCCGGGGGTACTGGCGACCTAGCTGATATAAATATAAGGCTAGGCAACTCTTAACAACACGCGGCCGCCTTAAGCGAGGCAAATTATGTGCCGTTTTATAAATTCTAAAGCGGTAAAGTTTGCTTTACAACCCTCTGCCGGTTGGTGTTTACCGTGGCAGCCACCCGGCCCTGGGGTGCATTTGCAGCAACAGCCCCAAAACATAAAGGCACGAATTTCCGGAAAGTACTTCTGGTAAGGCTAGCGATTAGCGGTTAAATGCAACCAATCTCGTCCAAATCCATGTTGTGGCTGCAAAGTTATTAAAAAGTATACGAATAAGGGTTGGGAAATATAGTACGATTGAAAGCGGGGAAGTAGGTGGGGTAAACGGATTTTATTAGCGCATTAATATATTTTGCCTTTATCGTACATTTCGTATTAATGCCCTATAGATTCGGAAATTATAATATGAATGCTTTAATTATAAAAAATACATATCTTGTAATTGATTTAGGTCATTTTTAATTATTTGTAAAAGTTATATTCATTATTCCAAATAATTCTAAGTCGTTATATTATAAGTATAAATGGTTTAATACAGCTTCCGGTACCGAAATAACAGGTTGGCCGTACCGTTTAAGTAACGTAATAATTTCTTAATATATTCCTAATGCTTTATAAAAGGATTCTCTATAAACCTACCCCAAGTTAACCTTATAAACGTTATATTAGATTAGTAATGTAATTTAACAAGTTAGGTTTCCTTATTAAACTTACGTATTCGAAAATGTTTTCCTTATTAGCTACGCTGTCGTGTTTTATAACGTGCTTTAAATAATCCTTAACAAATAAAATAAGCTCGTTTTATTAATATTATGCTAAAGCTTTCCAATGCTTGGAAATTAATAATTACCATTCGGTTTCGGTATTTCGTACGGACCGGTAACTAGAAAAATAAATTTCTCGCATCGAAAGAACTAAATTATATGTCATCAGCCATATCGTCTATAATGTTATCTTAATTGGATAAAAATTATACATTAAAAACCGTTATTTTATTTAAAATTTTTAAGTCCGTTATTATGTAATCCTTTTTGTGTTTAACATTTACTGATTTACATATGACGAAAACTAATACTATTACGAAAATAAGTTCGTTTAAAAAAAGCTTTTTTTAACGTAAAGAATATCGTATTTTTGGCGAAAACCTGGTAATTCTTCGTACTTAATAAATATATCCTAACTGGCTTAAGTTATTCCGGCTATCTATTAATAAGGTTAATACGTATTTTGTCCTTTTTAAGTATTATAAACTTTCCCGAAACGATATTACCCCGAATTCGCGAAAGTTAAAACAGACTGAAACGAAATCGACTATCGACCAAATTTTTGATTTTAATACAGAAGAGCTTTTTGTCCGGTTTTAATATGTTAAAGATATAGCGAATTTACTGTTTGCTTAATGCGTTACGGAACGTATTGGAATTAATTAAACGTCGAAATTTATTCGACGGCAAAAAAAGCGTAAAACGCATTTAAATCGAAAAATCGATTATTAAAAGGTATTATGCGAAAATCCGGAAATACTTCGCAAATAATTTGAATTAATTCCAGTTATTATTGCAAGATACGATATAACAAAGAAGAATATTTATAATTTCAACGAAACGGGTTTTTTAATAAAATCTTTAATAATATACGATATCGTAATTACAAATACCGAAAACCGTAGAAAACTTAAAAAAGTTTAATCCAGTAATTGGAAACAAATCATAATTATATAAGTTATTAATTCGTAAAATTATGTTATACTGTTATAAAATATTTTAACAGGGAAAGTCTATCTTAAATTTTTGTGTTATAATAGTTTATTACCGGCGATTAAAAAATTAAATTTAGATATATTAATTAAATAACGAATACAATAAGATTAAAATAAATTAACGTCCCACACAAGTACTCCGGACGCACAAGTACTCCGGACGGTTTTTGGCACGTCACGACAACAAATTCAAATTAATCAACAACAACATATCGCATTAATTCAAATCAATCGGATTTTTCTTCGCTAAACGTCTCTATAACTTCTTCACAAGTACGCGTATTATGTCCGGGCTTGCTGCAAACCTTACACTTCCGTTCCTTCGTCTTAACCCTCTTGCGATAACCTCCTTCAGCTGTTATTAACTGCATTTTTTTACCACCCCCTTCTTTTTCGGCCAGAAAAACTTGTCCTTCTTGTATAATAAGTGTTCCTTCTTTTTGGAAACGTTTATTTTTGGTCCTCCGACGTTTGCTTAAAATATGGTTCGTTTCGCGTAATTAGGCGTTTTCTTCCCGAAAAAAAACAACTTCGTACAAAAATAACAAGTTACTTTTTGTTAAAAAATTAGCCGATTTAACGACTTTTAACGAACCACCTTAATATTTAATCTTTCTTTGCAAATAACGTCTTTATCTCGTTACTTCCTTAATATTCTTAAAGGTTTTTACGGGCGGGGAACGAATAGAACCGGCGGAGGTTAACGGGGAGACGGTCGGCGTAGGTACAACTGGAAAAACTTCCAATTCGGAAAAAACGTTATTAAGATCGAATGGAACAAGACCAGCTTTCGCGAATCCAGATTTGATATTATCGGACGTTATGGCAGTTTGGAACGCGTCGTAAAAGCCGGCAAGGAAATCTTCTTTAGTAATATAAATATAATAGCGTTATATTAAGTTTTCGATATACCGCGAATAAGCGCGTTTTAAAATAAAAAAACAAAATACGTTAAGAAATTAAAACCGATACGAAAAATGCGCAGGTATACAAAACGTAATAATATCGTGGTTTGCGCAGTATTTTTCGAATTCCATCGAATAGTAACTTTCGTAACCGTTGAAAATAAAAAAACGTTTCGAATCTTTCGTACGCGTCCGAATATATTTATCAAAATGCTAAATCCATTTTAAACCTAATTCGTTTGTTATTCAGCTATTATAACTTATACCGAACTTCCAATTAACTGGTAATAAGTTATCGCAATACCAAAACCTAAAGTGATTTTTCCCCGCCATGATAATAAATGGCAGCAAAACCTAACTTTACAAATTAACAGCCTGGATAATTATAACCCATTCTTTATTCCCTTATTACGCTTATCTAAGTTTTCCACATTTTTCGGCACTAGTAATTACCATACCCGTTACTATAAAAAGCCCTATTAAAAATTCTGTCTCGTCGAAGTTGTAAATATCCTTTTTTGCGATACCGTATTTTGCAATAATAACCCGAACAAGTTCGAACCATTTACGAAATGTTTCCGGATTTTCGCATAAAACCCGTTAATAATCGATCTTCCGATTTAAACGCGTCTGGAGTTTTTTTTGCCGTCTAACAAAGTTCGACGCCCAGTTAATCCCGACGTACCCTACAACGCGTTAGGCAAGCAATATATTGGCCATATCTTCAACGTACTAAAGCCGGACAGGAAACGCTCGCGCATCTAGGTCGAAAATTCAGTCGATAATCGATTTCTTTTCGGTCGCCGTTAATCTTCGCAATTTGGGTATATAATCGCTATAAAAAGGTATACCGTTATATCGTTCATATAAAGTAAATTTCGCGACTTTATATATAAAACTAAATATCGCATAACTAAGTTTCGGGTCTCGTTTCTTAACCTGAACGGCTAGGTTTATTTTCGCTTCTTTTATAAGCCGTTCCATATTGTTAATGTTAAGAAATGATCAATTGAAATTCGGTAGTTGGAATATGCCAAAAACCGTCCGGAATACTTGTACGTCCGGAGTACTTGTGTAGGACGTTATATATTTTAATAAATATATTCGAACCCGTACGGAAAAACGAAAGGTTTTTTATTTTCGACGGTTACGAAAGTTGTTATCTGATAAATTCGAAAACTATTACTCAAATAACGATATTATTACATTTTATATGGTTTTCTATCTTTCTTATCGGTTTCAACTTTTTACGTATTTTGTTTTTCCGTTTTAAAACGTATTTATGCGTTTTATATCGAAAATCTAATGGGACGTTATTAAATCCATATCGAAAAAGAATTCTTACTGATTTTTACGAAGCGTTTAAAACTGTTATAATATCCGATAATATTAAGTTCGGTTTCGTTAAAGTTAAACTTGTTTTATTTGATTTGAATAACGTTTTTTCCGATTTGGAAATTTCTCCAGTTATAATTATGCCGACCGTTTCGCCGTTTACTTCCGCCGGTTTTATTTTTATTACTGTCGAAAACCTTTTGAAATATATAAAAAAAATTGAGAAATAGAAAGGATGCTTGCAAAAGAAGATTACAAATTACTAGAGGAGCTCGGCGATAAAAATGGTTAAATATGTTAATATTTTGATAAAAAGCAATTTAATATTTTTTATAGGGAAACGCCTTTTGAAAGACAAAATTACCAAATGGTACGAAAATAATTATTGTTTAATAAACGTCGAAGGACTAAAAATAAATGTTTTTAAGAAGAAGAAATATTTATTCAATCAAAAGGATAAGGTCTTTTGGCCGAAACAAATGATAATAAAAAAATACAATTAATAAGGATTAAAGGTAATTATCGTAAAAAAGTTGAAATAAAAGAACGGAAATATGGCGTTTACGGCAAGCCCGGATATAATGTGCGTACTTATGAAAAGGTTGTAAATACGTTTAACGACGAAAAGTCTGACTAGTTTGAATTAATTTATCGCGTTATGATTGTTTTATTTAGATTTGTTGTTATAGAATGTTAAAAACCCCGCGATTCAGTAATGCGCGTAATTCGGTTATATGACACGTTAATTATAAAGCCGTTATTTGCAATAATTACGCCGTTTTTAAACTTAACAAATGGAACGTGTATAAATCTCTCAATATTATGTAAAGAAATATAAAAATCGATAACTAAACGTTAGTCTTACTTCGTATTTACAACGTTTTCTTTAACAGAGACAGAGGCCGTTTTTATTATATTAAACTACTTTTTCTTAAATTAAATCGGGTTTTTAATATTAATCGATGTTATGTCAATCCGTTAACTTGGCTTTTTCGTTATCTGCGTAATTTTAAATAATACCAATTCTTTCATTCTTTATAATTCTGAAAAGCCAGGTTTTCGTATTTTGCACAATGGCTCTTTTAAAGCTAAATTTATGAACCGTAAAATCAAATACGTCCGGATAATCTGTTGTTATATATAAAACTATGCTATACGTTTTTTTATTTACGGGTTTCGGCAACTTAACGAAATTAACGTTACTAAAAAAATATTGTTATAACGAGCATTATTATTACATAAACTGCTATAACTTTATACCGTATTAAATTTAAAGTTGCCGTTTTAGTAATTTTTCTTTTCATTTGTATAATAAAAATTAATCTTAATATTATATTGAATTAATAACGAGGTTTTTAATAATATCTTTGGTCTAAAACCGAGGATTACGTTAAATTTTTATAAGGAAATTACCTTTAATTTGCTTGTTTTTGATTTAACCTTGCGTGTGAAAATTAAATTCGACTTGAGTATTTATAAACATTTTAAATTAATATATTTAACGTAAAAATGTCGATTTTAAAAAATGTAAAGTTTTTGGCCTAGGAAAATATCTATTTCCGGTTAATAAAAATTAACGAACTTTCCGTATTTATACAGACTTTAATCGGTATAACGTCGATATTAACCTTAATACCTATTTTTAAATAAGCAGTTTTTCGTTATATAAAATTTTTTAATACCGGATTTAAATTAATCTCGAGTATCTGCTTGTTATTTAAAAAAAGATATACGGCTCCGTTAATATTGGTAACCTTTAAGGTAGGCTTAAAGAAATCCGCCGAACGTACGGTTTTAAATATAGTTTCTTTTTTAATTAGGCATTTATCTTGTTAATAACGAGCAAGAAATTCGGCCGTATCGTATAATATACCGCATTTCTGCTATAAAAAATCCGGTTTTTCTTTCATGTTTTCTGCCGTCGGTTTTTTAGTACGCTTTTTAAAATATACAAAATACGTATTATTTACGACGTTTTTCTAGATATATATCCAGCCCTTTTATTAATCAAAATCTTGCTTAACTATACCTTCACCAAAACAAATAACATATCACACAAGCGAGCTGCGCACAAGCGGGCTGCGCGGTTTGCACGTGACTTTCTCTATATTTATTCAAATGCTTATAAAACAACCATTTCGCAACCGATTTAAGAATAGATTTCGAAATAATGTTATTTTTTATATCGGATTTTATATATACCTTCAAAACCCCGTTTAAAAGTATTAAGATTTGATTATTTTATATATTAAATCAAATTTTAAACTTTTTAAAAAATTACTCAAAATTCCATAAAGGTATCAAAGCTTAATTAAATGTAATACAACTTTGTAATATTTATATATAGTACATGAGACATATTACGTAAAATCGATAAAATTTCAAAGTTAATACTTCAAAGATCGAGGAAGATATATAGATTTAACTTTCAAACCGGACCCACTTTTTTAATTTACTTAAACAAAATTAATGAAAAATTAGAAAAAACAAATTTAATACTTAATATATAATTATAAACATATATGCAAAGTTTCAAAAAATTATAATAAATATTAGCTATATTATTAAAATATTAAATTTAATATTAAAAAAGTTTAAAAAGAAATATATAATTACCAAAACGGGTTAGATCAACATGCAACTCGGTTATACTTTTGAAGATTTAATTGTAAATCTATTTTTAAAATTACATATAATTCTATAACGTTTTCGTAAAGTTATACAAATTTGAATTAATGTGGAGAAAGTTATATAAAAACCGCACAGCTCGCTTGTACGCGCAGCTCGCTTGTGTGGTACGTTATAACTATTAACCTGTAAAGTAAATTAATAATCTTTAGCTTTTTTTTCGTATTCCTATACGAATTCTTTATTAAAAACGCATAAATACCGTTTTAACGTCGGATTTTCTAACCGAATTTGCGGTATTATCTAATATAATATTAAAAACTTTCGTAATGTTAACAACTTAAACCTTTTTCCCGTTCAAAACGTTAAAAAACCCGGCTTTTCGCGTTATTAACCTTATTCGTAATAACCCCGGAAATTCGAATTAAAAAACGAAATTCGGGTAATTCTTAACTGCATCATAAAAGTTTCTAACGTTAAAATTGTCATTTATTACAATTATTACTTATCTAATAAGTTATATCGTTCTAATCGCCTATATTATTCTAAAAATCATTCTATAATATAAAACTTAATTTGAATATATTATTTAATTTAACCTTTTACTTTTAAACTTACTATTTACCTTATTTAAATTTATAGTTATAATGTTGATCTTATCAAATCGGAAACATAATACTTAAAATACCGGATATGTATTTTGGTACAACCGTATAAATAATTGGGACTCGGTTAAGTTTCCATATAATTTTACATGCTTAAATAATTCCATAATATTAACTTTAACTGGTTTACCCTTTTGGTTAATTTTGGAAATATACTGATTCTAGATTAGTTTCTTTAGTTTTTTTTTAACTTAATCCCGAATTATTTTACTATAATTTCCAAAAAAAATGGTTAAATCTAACCTATAACATTACTTATCTCTTTCGGCAAATTATTATTCCCATTAAACTAAAACATTATTACAAAATAAAATCTAAACTTTTTTAAAAATAGCGAATTCGTAATTAAGTATATTAACCTATTTTCCCATTCTTTTACCTTATAAATATACGTCACGATAATATATTTATTTTTAGTTATAAACAATAATTAATCGGTTATATTTAGCTTTTTCGGCATTTAGCTAAAATAATTTAACGTTAATTGTTTAAACCTTATATAACTTTATAAAACCTCTAACAAATATCTAGCTATGTATAACAGACGTTACGTTTTATCTAATGCGAAGCTTTCTTATTTTTTAACAAAAATAAACCAGGGTTTGCATTATATTTTCTTCCTTATTTATAGAAACGGATAAGTCGAAATACTTACCCTAACTTATACCCTAACGTATATCTTACCTCGTATCTTAACGTACGTTCTAATTCGCTTAACGTAAATCTCGGCTTAAATTTACCATAAATCTTACTTCGCGCCCGAAACCGATAACCCGGGATTTCTTAACGGAAAAGCCGACATATCTTTTTACTTAAAGATTAAGCTGGCCGGGGTATTTTCCGTAATTAGGAAATCCTAGTATGCTACTTTTTGGCAGTATTAATATTAATTTTATCAAATCTTTTAGGAAATCGAACAATTCCTAAATTTTTTCTTGTTATAAGAAATCGTAGAGCCTTTTGCAATTTCCGCAGAAAATATTGATATATTAATAAATAAGCTTAATTATAAATCGAAAATTTATCAAACGTTTTTTTAAATAAAAGGCTTCGTAAAGTATATTTTTTTAATGATTATTATATCGTAAAAGTTATAAAATATAACGTTTAAGTAAGTTTTCTTTATAAGTTATAAAATCTTTGCAGCTTTTTATTAAAAATAAAGTTATCGGAAAGCTTAATAATAACAACGTAAATATTTCGTATTCTTTTGCATTTATTCGTTATAAGTATTATTAAAGTTATCAATTTTATTAATAGATATTACCAACTTTTCGCGTTACCTTAAGTAACTTTTTCCGGATAAATAAAAATGAAACTAAATGAAAAAGAAAGGGATTATAAATTCTGGTAATAAATACCACTTGTTATAGATTGCGGTAATAATAAAATAAATAACGAAGAAATAATAGTAAATAAAAAATTCTTAACTTAAATATCTTTACGTATTACGAATAACTATGCATTAAATACGTATAGCTGTATTAAATATGTAAATTTAATTAATTATTTACTGTTAGAATTATGGGAAATCTGTTAACTGATATATTTAAAGATCATGTTAAGTAAACCATGACCTAGAAATCTCTAACATTTTTCTTCTTTTTAAGCGCCTAGCAATTAATTACTTTTTAATACATTTAACTTACTATTACCCCTTAATTCGAAAGTATTAACGCCGACCGATAAAAAACAATTACCGACCGAATTTTTAACTTATATACGCAAGCGCTTTGTGTTCGGTTTTAATACGTAAAAGATATTCGCAAAATACGTCGTATTGGAAGGTTATAAGGCCTTGTTATAGGGCGCGTTATAAGGCTGTGGCGCAAGGCTGTAGGGTTTGTTATAGGGTATGTTTTAAGGCGCATTGTAAGGCGTATCACGGTATCGTAGGATTTATCGAAATAACAATTCGATTTGCGTATTCGAAATTATTAAAACAAACGTTTTTAATATAGAAAACCACTTGCTATACGGGATAAACAAGTTTTTTGGTTGACAGAAAAGGTGGTAGTAAAGATTGCTGTTAATAGCTGTTATAAGTAATAGGCTGCAAGACGGTAAAAAGAAAGGAATAGCAATATATATCCGCGGCAAGACCTAATATAATACGTACATTTGCTTTGAAGCTGCAAATACGGTTAGCTACAGAGAATACCATCAATCGGAATGGATTTATTGCGTTATGGTTGAGTTATTTGGATTAGTTGTTGCAAGGTGCCAAAAAAACGCGCGACGGGCTTGTGTACGCGACAAGCTTGTATGGTACGTTATATTAAAACCGGAAAGCTTTAAATCTTCGCTATAGTAAGGTTTTACGGCTAATTTAATTTCCTTAATGTTGTAAGCATTTTTTTATTCGACTTTTCCGTTACCTAGACCGTTAACGTAAAAGAAGTTATATTCGCCGATAAAAACGTTATTAAGTTATTAATAATATAAAAATTCGCAAAGCGATTTATATTACATAAAGTTACGAAAGGTTTAAGGCATTATTATCGAATAATTCGATATTCCATAATTTTTTAAAGTGGTACTTACGGTCGTGAAAGTTTTCGCCGTTAGTTTCTAATAAATGGGAAGGGGGTGTTAATGTCAGCTAGCTAGGGTGCCAAAGCATCCTAGCTATAGAAGATTACGTTTTAATCGGAGGATAATTATTCCGTTGTTAGATTATATAAAAGCAGTACGCATATAGAAGAAATTGCGTAATTAGCCAAATATAACAATGTAACTGATATCTCCTATATCTGATAATTAAGAGTTTTATTCGCTTAAATCGAGTAATTTATTAATTAATCAGTTGTTGTTAAGATGATATAGGTTTTATTTTAATAACGATTATTTCCATATATTTTAATAATAATAATAGTCACCGTACCGTTGATTTCCGTTATTTATAAGGGAGCTAAAGATTAGAACCTTTTTAAAAACGAATTTTAATTTACAATATACGTTTTTGATTTTTGGAATTACAATAATTTTGATTAGGAATTTTAATAACTTATTAGATTTACGAAACCCGATATAATCTTTTACTCGAATTAACGAATTTGCTATACGACGCGGATTAATATTTTAGTAGCTTTATCCTTATTTGTAGAAGGATTTATCCAAAAAATCGATTATCTAGGTTACTTAATAAATACCTTTAAGTTAATAACTGAAAGCTGATAAGTTTATAATTAGGATTTTATCGAATTTATATATATAAATCAGATATACGATATATTCCGTAAAAATGTGAATATTTTTATAAATTATATCCTGGAAACGGTACTTTTAACGATTAAAAAAACGGCCTTTTTTTACAAAAAGTTTTACGGAAATGGGACGTTATATTAGCTGAATTCGATAAGGTATACGACGATAAATTCCTAATTAACATTTAACAAAAATACCGCGAAAAGCTAAAATAAGACTCGAAATTAAATAAAAAGTTAAACGAATAAATCGTGAAATAGTAAGAAATAATAACTTAAAAATAACGATACAGAATTCCGGAAACGAAATTAATAGTTATATAGGTTAACAACTTATGGATAATAATAACTCTTTTTATAAAAAATTGGATAATTGGCTTTTAGATAATACGGAAAGTTAAAACCAAAAACGGTAATATTAGTTATTAAAAAATAGCTATTAAATTTTTAAATTGTTAAGTTGTAATCTATTTACCGTTTATATTACGAAATAATAAAATAACGTTTCCGACGTTTTAAAAACATTTTATAAATTCTTTTAATTAAAAAAATCCTAATTAAAAAAATAGAAGCTAAAAAGCAGGCTATCAAGCTCGAAACAAAATAATTGTAAAAATTCTTATATAGACCGAAACCTTAACAAACGAAAACGTAAAGAATTAAACGTACAAAATACCCGTTATAAAACGTGTTCTAATATTATTTATAAGTTACCTTAATACTTTTATACCTTCCTTAAAAAGTTTTAATAAATCTCCGATTTACAGACTTAATAATACTATTAACGTTACAGATAAGTTCGCGAGCCGGACAAGCTCGCGAGCCAATTTTCTTAACATCTTAACTACCTAACTTCAATTATTAATTTTTTAATATCATAACATGAAGCGCTTTATAAAAGAATTTAGAATGAATTTAGCTATTCAGGCGAAAAAGCAAAACCCGAAACTTAGTTTTAAAAGGTTATATTCGATATACGATATTCCCGAATTTACATTGAAAGCCCGTTATTACGGACGATGCGCCCGAGCCGATATTATCCCCTATTTTCGAAAATTGACGGCGATCGAAGAGAAATCTATTGTCGAAAAAATTCTTGACCTAGATACGCGAGTGTTTCCTGTCCGGCTTCAGTACGTTAAAGATATGGCTAATATACTGCTTGCCTAACGCGTTGCAGAGCGCGTTGGAATTAAATGGGCTTCGAATTTTGTTAGACGGCAAAAGAAATTCCAGACGCGTTTAAATCGAAAGATTGATTATTAACGGGTTTTATACGAAAATCCAGAAACATTTCGCAAGTGGTTCGAGCTTGTCCGGGTTATTATCGTAAAATATGGCATTGCAAAAGAGGATATTTACAACTTCGACGAGACGGGATTTTTGCTGGGGCTTTTTATGGTAACGGGTATAGTAATTACTAATACCGAAAAACGTGGAAAACTTAAACAAGCTTAATAAGGAAATAAAAAATAAGTTACAGTTATTTAGATTATTAATTCCTAAGGTTGGGCTTTGCTGTTATTTATTATTATGGCGGGGAAAAATTACTTTAGGTTTTGGTATCGCGACAGTAAATTACCGACCGATTAAAGGCTTGGTATAAGCCATAATAATTAGATAATAAACAAATTAGGTTTAAAATGGATTTAGTATTTCGATAAATATATTCGGACGCGTACGAAAGGTTCGAAACGTTTCTTTATTTTTAACGGTTACGAAAGTTACTATTTGATGGAATTCGAAAAATACTGTGCCAATTACGACATTATTACATTTTATATGCCCGCGTATTCCTTTTATTAGTTTTAACTTTTTAACGTATTTTGTTTTTCTGTTTTAAAACGCGCTTATTCGCGGTATATCGAAAACTTAATGCAACGTTATTATACCTATATTGCCAAAGAAGATTTTCTCGCCGGCTTTTACGACGCGTTCTAAGCTGTCATGACGTTTAATAATATCAAATCTGGATTTGTAAAAACTGGTCTTGTTTTATTCGATTTTAATAACGTTCTTTCCGAATTGGAAATTCCTCCAGTTGTACCTACGCCGACCGTTTCCCCGCTGACCTCCGCCGGTTCCATTCGTTTCCCACCCGCGAAAACCCCTAGGAATATCAAAGAAATAATAAGGTAAGGACGTTACTTGCAAAAAAAGATTGGAAATTATTAAGGTATTTTGTTAACAAGGGTTATTAAATCGGCTAGTTTTTTGATAAAAAGTAATTTGTTACTTTTGTACGAAGTTGCTTTTTTTCGGGAAGAAAACGCCCAATTGCGCAAAACTAACCATATCTTAAATAAACGTCGGAGGATTAAAAATAAACGTTTTTAAGAAGGAGGAATATTTATTATATAAAAGGGACAAGTTTTTTTGGCCGAAAAGGAAGGGGTTGGTAAAAAAATGCAGCTAATAGCAGCTGGAGGGGGTCGTCGCAAGAGGGTTAAAACCAAGGAACGGAAGTGTGGCGTTTGCGGCAAGCCCGGATATAATGCGCGTATTTATAGAAAAGCTGTAAATACGTTTAGCGAAGGAAAATCCGATTAATTTGAATTGATTTGATGTGTTATGGTTGATTAATTTGAATTTGTTGTTACAAGGTGCCCAAAAACGGCTCGCGAGCTTATCCGGCTCGCGAGCTTATCTGTGACGTTAATTAAGAATTAAATTATTTTTAAATAGTTTTTAAAGAAAGAGATTAACCATATATTTACATCAATAAATAAAATAATTACTTAAAAATGGATTATTTCTTAAAAAAGTTAAAACGAATCCTGGCCTATTTTTTAATTATTAATTAACAAGCTGCTATAAACATTTCGTTTTATTTTTGAAGGAATTTGTTTATTTTAAATTTAAAGTTTACGATATATATTTTTAACCGTTTTAACAAGTTCTAAAGTTTTAAGCTAATTATATAAGGTAACGGAATATATGCAAGTAATAATTTCGTCCCGATTAAAGGTTATAAAAAAGTTAATATATTACTTTAAAACTTTAACGGTACGAAAACGTTACGTTTATACGACGTAACTTATTACGAAAAATTTGCCTATAATTTAGCATCGTTTTAATATTTTCGAAAACAAAGTTTCTAGTAGGATAACTAAGGGATTAATAATTACATTCGAAATAAATTTAATTGGTTTATTATTAAAACTATTAATGTATTAACGTTTCGCATAATTCTGGTTATTTATATACGAGATATTAACTTAAAAAAATCAAAATTATTATTTATAGGTAACGGTACTTTATAATATTTTCGATTAAACTATTTAAATTTTAAAGTAATTATTTAATTATAATCTCATACCAAGGAAATCCGGTTAAGAGGTTTTATAATTATCAAATGCTAAGTATATAATAAAGCAAAGGTTAAAAGGTAAATATGTTACGAACTTAAAAAAAGCTTTCCGGTTAAATAAAAAATTGCCGTCGATTATACAAATTTCGAAACAAAACCTTAAAAAATATAAATACGTTATATTTATAACTGATAGATATTGAGGTTTTATTTATGATATTTACTTTAAAAACCGAAAACAGGATATATTAATTACTACGTTTAAATATTTTTTAAGCATTTTGAAAAATTAAAAAAAGGTTTTTTTTATAAGTAATCGAATACGACAACGAAATTTTAAAAACCCATTCATTTCGAAATATCCTTAAATTGATTTTTTTAATAATAAGCTTAAACTTTTAATATTATATATTTAAACTTAAAACGAGGATACGGAACGTTGAAAAAGTATAATTAAAGAAAAACGATTATTATACAAAATAACGTTAAATTACCTGCATTTATAGTCGTATACATTTTTAAAGTTATGATATATTTATATAACTATACCTTTAAATACGTTTTCTTTTAATAAACTTTATACGAAATTTATTATATTTATTTAACATATAAAAACGGCGCTTATTATTTAATTGTAAGTTTCAATAGGCCTATTTAAAAGTTTACGGTTATATAACTTACGTTATAACGTTTATTACTATAAAAAAATAAAAGTTCCAAAAGTTAAATTTTGAAATATAAATAAGTTTTTTTGTTAGTTACCGATCGACGAACATTTACGAAATTTGGAAATTTTTAACGAATAAAGTTATTAATATTCAAAACGTATAATTTAACCAAGAAAATATTTTTTTAGGTAATATTAAAATTTTAAAATCCGATTTTTTTTTACGTTATTAAAAATAAATTACAAAATTTATTCCGATAAGTTCACGTATTTAATTAGGCTTACGGCCACTATATATATATATATATATACGAAAAGAATTGAAAATTTAAGTAAAATAATTTAATTAACGACTAAATAAAAGGGACGGCTTTAAAATAATACAAACGTCGAAAACGTACAGAAAAAGTTAAAATAAGCTTATTTGTAAAAAATTAATTATTTTTTATACGATAGCTATATTTAAATTATTACCATTCCCTAGATCGTTACTGCTATTAACGTCCGCCTTGATAACAGTTACGATTATTGCGTTAACGGAAAAAATAAAGGTAGTTTTAAGTTTTTATTATATTATTTAATTCAAAGTAACGGTAAAAGACGAAAGTACTTTACGGGTTATAAACGTAAGCTACCCGTACGTTTAAAAAATATTATTAAAGTCGATTATAGAATATAAAAAGCCGTATTAAATAGAAAACGATTAGTTTATTCCGTAAGTACGCGTGATAATCGGCCGGTAAGTTACGAAGGGTTAAAAAAATAAAATTCCGATATTAGCCTTAATTTAATCGGAAAATCTTTAATATAAAGATAAAAGTTTTACTTAAGTGTTAAAACGGGTATATAAGCGAAATCTACCGTTATTACCGCGAAGCTATAAAAAGCTAAATATATACCCGTTAGAGAAAATGGTTTTAAAAGTTAAAAAGGCTTATTTGCGAAGTTATAAGAATATATAATTTTAGTAAATCGTTAATTAATCCGTTACTAAAGAGAAATTAGTTTTAAGATATATATAAGTATACGTTTATAAGTTTGATAAATATAGCTGGTTTTAAAAATGTAAGATCCGTTTCGTTATACGAAGTAATTAACAGTTTATAGTTTATAACGATATATATGTATTTACCTTAACCGAAAGGTTTTTTTAAAACCTTAATAATTATTACGGCTAAGTTCGATTTAAAACTTAAGCAATATAACGTTATAAATACCTTCGTTAATACGTACTTATTTTACGAAATATATATAAAGACGTCCCTAGGATATCTTTAATATAATAAAATATTCTTAATTAAAAAGGCTTTATATAACTTAACAAAAATTACCGTTACTTTAGCAAAAAAAGTTTATTAATACGCTTAAGAACTTAGGTTTTAGTTCCGTTTCTTATAAACCCTATTATTTTATTCATTAAGGGGTATTTTTTTTTACGTCGAAGACATTGTTGCCGTATATAACAAAAAAAATCAAGCCCTCGGTAATTAGTTAATCCAGTAAATATAAAAACGGTACATTTTTATAAAAGGTAAGGATTTTTAGTAATTTCTTGGGATCGAAATAATTAAAGATAAACTTAACAGAAATATCTAACTATCTTAATCCGACTTTATAAATAAATTAACTAACCTAGTTTTTAAAGGAAGTTTAAATAGTTTCTTAAAAAGGTTAATAGTAAGCGGAATGTTATTACCAAATCTTGATTTGGCCCATTTAGGGTTTATTAATAAATACCAGAAAAAAATCGGTTTTATTTTATACGTTATAGTTTATATACGACCTGATATATATTTTGTAATATCTAGATTTACCCTATTTAATTAAAACCTTAGCAACGTATATTATAAAGCAGTTAATTGCATTATACGGTACCTAATTAATACCAAAACATTAGCGTTATAATTCGGTAACGAAGATTTAATAAATATTTAAAACGACGCTTCTTTCGTAAATAATATAATCGATTGAAAAGGTTTTTAAGTTTACGTTATAAAACTGTTTGGAAAAGTGATAATATAACAAACGAATAAGTAAGATATAATAATAATTTCTATAACCGAAACGAAATTATGATTTTTTGCATAAGCTATTAAAAAAGCCTTATTTACTTTTCGATTAATTAAAATTTTAAAAGTTAACCTAAATATAAAACCCTTAAATATATAGTACGATAATTAGCAATTTATACAATTTATTAATACTAACGTTGCCCTTTTACGGATAAAGTTACGGTATATAAATATATATAATTACTGGTTATAAAAAATAATAAAGAAACGTTTAATGTTATAACCCAACAAGGCTTGGCTTTTCCAAGAGCGATCGGAGTCTTAGGAATCAAGATCCGATGGCGACTCCAGGTTACGTAACCGGCTCAAAGGATTTAAAGGTCTTGGTACCTTAAGCGCCTTAAGCTGTGTGGCAGTGCTTAAGGAGCTTAACGGGCTTAAAGGTTTGAACACCTTAAACGCCTTAAGTTAAAAGTAAGATATATACGCTTATTATTTCCTATAGTTTTAGATAATACCAGCTTGTAATATAATTTGGTTATTTAAATTACCTTTAATTATTTAATATTATTAAACGTAACTAATATACCCGTTATTACTTAGTTTTTTATAATATTATTATTAACATAAACCCGTACGATTAAGTTTAATAATTGGTTAATTAACCCAGCCGTTATACGTTACAAATTTTTATTTAATGGTACAGTTAGATTTTAAGCAATATCTTAAATCGCCATTATGTCGATTAACATTTAAGTAACCGTAATTTAGAAACCTACGGTTCAGTAACTCCAAAATAAAGTTAAGAAACTCGAGGTTATCGTTTAACAACTTACCGATTAGATAACAGTACCAGTAGGTACCCGCAAAATAAAGCTTAAGAAACTAGGGCCGTATAACGGAAAAGGAAACGTTTAAAGTTTCTTAATCCAGGTTCGGGTTTACATCCGCCTAAAGGGGCTTATAGATCCAGCGGACCAGATTCTCGCCGTCGCAACCTGTTTGGAGGAAAACGTTCTTGATTAATTCGAACTTACTATAAAAAACTTCTTAAAGAAAGAAAAATCCGACCAGAAAAAGATTACCAAAAAGATTTTCTCGACTTATATCAATTTCGAAAAAAAACTTAAAAATAATTTCGAAAATCTAAACGAAAAACGAGTTGCAGCTTAGCAAATCTTCTAATTGTATTAGAAAGAACTAGCCTTTAAGTACGCTGTAAAGTTTAAGAACCTTATAGTTAAAACAGGATAGATAAATAATAAAAATAATACTTTAATCGATATATTTTATAAGGGTTTAAAAAAAAACGTTAAAAATAAAATTATCAAGTTTTTACGACTTACGATATTTAATAAATACATTACCGAAGTAATAAAAATCGACAATCGGCAGTTCGAAAGGTGATAAGAAAAAAAAAGATATTTTACCTTACGGGTTGGACATTCCAAAGTTAATCAGAGAAAAAGGCGCGAAGTACCTTTTACCTCCTATAGAATTGCTCTAGAACCTATAGAACTTGGCACCACTTAACGACGAGACATAAGCCAGGTACAGTATTATAATTACGGTAAGATAGGACATGTTGTACGACGATACAAGGCGTCGCCAAAGAACGATAAGAAAGTACATTGGACCCCAGTGCCAAAGGGGCCATTAAGGAATCCCGGTAGCAACAGACAAATTAACATAATTCGCATCCGCGACGACAATAAATAGAAAGAAATATAACAAGGATTAAAAACGGCCAAAATCCTGTCTTAAGCAGTAATCAAACGACAGCGCTTTGCTATAACAGGATGGTTGGTGGAACACCAAGAATGGAAGGAACTTTTTATTTTTAGATTTCGCTTATAATTACAAAAAAAAAAACAAAAACGGTACGAACAGTTAAAACTAAACGCATGGATTAAGAAGTACCACGGTTAGGACGAGGCCTTGTTACTAGGAACGCCTAACCGATATAGGAAATTACATGTTATCCACTGTAAACGAGCCCATTACCCTCGATACGAAAAATAACAAAACTACATCTAACGCTGCGTTATACGTATATGGCACCAAGGATTCGATTTTTAAAAGCAAACCGGAAACGACCCTAAAAACCAGCGATAATACCGTTACCTACGTACGATAGTATTATAAAATACCATCGACATCCTTACAGCGAAAGGAAGCTGGCCTAAAAGCAAAAGTTGCCCAGAAAAAGATTTAATATGTCATTTTGAAATATGTAACTATAAGATACAAAAAAAATAGATTTATCAAACAATTATAAAAACAGGACGAGAAACCCTTAATAACCTGCAATTCCAGCTAACATTTACGACTAGTTCCAGAAAACGGTAAAAACTTCGAAAGGAAATATAATCTTAACAGAAGGATATAGCTTAATACGACGTATAATATTAATAATAATCCAATAACCTAAACAATTAGACGACAGAATTAGACTGTTTAAAGAAAAGTACCATCGAATAAGTTAAAGGAAATATTGTTACCTTGAAACAGTATAATAAGTTATTCGATATACGTATTATAAAACTAAAAATAACGCTACAATATCAAAAAAAATATATCAAGCAGCTGCAAACAAAGGTTAAGCAGCTGGAAAACCCAAAAAACAGACGCTACCTATAGAAAAGCTACAGGATAGCGGGAGCTAAGGGAATCAGCATAAACCCCTTAGAAGAGCTCTATACACGACGATAGGAGCCAAGAACGACCCTATCACCTTGAAGATACGGATTAGGACATACTGGTATACCGTAATAATGGACTGCGGAGCTCTAGGTGCCAACTACATCACCCCGAAGTTGGTAAATCAGCTTAGACTGCCATGGAAGGATAAAAAGAACCTTTACATCGCCGAAAACGCCGAAAGTTAGGCATTCGCTTACGACAACGGGAAAATTATACGCGAAATTGATCACCTCGAGATTTTTGTTAACGGACGAATCCAGACGGTTAATTTCGACATCGTTCCGTTAAGGAACTACGACATGATTCTAGGAAAACCATAATTGCATTAATATAACCCCTTAATCGATTGGAATATTAGCCAGGTAAAATTCGCTTTACATTTTAACGATAAACGAAAAAAACAAGCGAAATCTCCTTACTCGATTAATAACAAAAAAAATAACAAGTACAAATATAAGGATACGACAGATACCTTACCACCTAAAGAAACACGGCATAAAAAAAAAAAGGGCATAACAGATACATTCGACGCATTATAGCTACTATCCGGGCATAACTTTGCGATATAAACGAAATCCTAAAACAACAGCCCGAAAAGCCAGAAAAAAACATAACTAATGTACCACCATAATATCGCAAATACAAGCGACTATTTCGGAAAAAACTTAATACGAAATTACCAAAATACAGCAAATAAAATCATAAAATAATCCTTCAAAAAGGCACCTTACCTAAGTTTTACCCCATTTACAATCTTAACGTAACAGAACTTTACATCTTACGAAAATACCTGGAAGACAAACTCCAAAAAGGCTGGATTCGACGATCTACATCCTTAACAGGATATCCTATATTCTTCGTACTTAAGAAAAACGGCAAATTATGATTAATAATAAATTATCGGCATTTAAACAATATTACCGTTAAAGATAGGACCCCTTTACCATTAATCACCGAAATAAAGAACCGCTTATAAGGAGTTAAATAATTTACCGTTTTAAATTTTAAAAATAGGTATAACTTAATTCAAATTAAGCCAGGACACGAATAAAAAACGGCTTTTAAAACGAAATACGGACTGTACGAATATCTGGTTATACCAATAGAACTTACGAACGTACCAGCAACCTTTCAGTAAATAGTTAACCACGTATTTCGAAAATATTTGGACATTTTCGTTATATGCTATTTGGACGATATTCTGATTTTTTCGGAATCGGAAAAAGCATATATAAGATACGTTTATTAAGTTTTTCAAGCTTTATAAAATGCCAATTTATTAATTAACGCAGAAAAAAGTTAATTCCACATACAGAAAGTAAAATACCTAAAATACATCATTACCCCAGGATATATCAAGATGGACCCCAAGAAAATTGCAGTAGTTGCCGAATGGCCAAGACCTACCACAGTTACAAAAATACAGGTATTTATTGGATTCGCCAACTATTACCGAAAATTTATTAAATACTTCAGCAAAATTGCAACATTATTATCGAATTTAACCAAAAAAAGGAACGAGTTCCAGTAGATAACAAAAACAGAAAAGGCATTCCAGCGAATTAAGGATGCAATTACTAATAAACCAATATTGATTATATACGATCCAAATTGCCCAGTTAAGCTAAAAACCAACTTTTCGGATTACGTATTAAACGTAATAATCGGATACCGAAACGATTAAAAAATACTTCACCCGATTATTTTTTATTCTTATAAATTAAAAGGAACAAAACTTAACTATAGCATTCCCGATAAAGAATTTATAGCTATCGTCAAGGCTTTCCGAAAATTCAGATATATATTTAAAAGGAACTTCTATTAAACTAAAGTTTACATTAATTACAAAAACCTTACCCGTTTTACCATTATACGAAAATTTACAGGTCAACAATTACGTTACGCAGAAAAGCTGGCCGAATACGATTTTATTATCATACACCAAAAGGGCTTTAAGAATGGTAAAGCAGACGTTTTTAGCAGGCGACCTAACCTAAAAAAGAAGTTGGTTAAAGTTAATTACAGAATCTTCGATATTACCCCAGAAAAACATCTAAAATCACGACAAATTGTAACAATCAAGGCAGTACCCCCCGACCTACATTAGAAAATTCAACAATATAACGATAGTCTACCTAAAAACCAGAAAATAAATAAGATTCAGGTTCTAAAGGAACATTAAAAAGATTTAATATGGGATATATATTAATACCCACTCCACGGATATCCAGAAATCTACAAAACCTTAGAACGCCTTTAACGTACGTATTACTTTCCTAAAATGAAAACGGCAATACAGAAAGTTAAAAAATAATGTAACGTTTATACCAGAACCAAGATTTTACGATATAAACCATATAGAAAATTACAACTACTTCCAGTTTTACAGCAACTATAAGATGCGATTATTATGGATTTTATTACCAAATTTCCCCTGTTTGAAGATCTAGCGACAGGAATATATTATAACAGCATTTTCGTTATTATAAATCGATTTACGAAATTTTCCTATTTTTTTCCATATCTTGAAAACACGAACGCAGAATAAATGGCGTATATATTTTTCCGATACATTTTTAGCGTACATAGGTTACTAATGGAAATTATTTTAAACAAAGGCATTATATTTACCTTTAAGTTTTGGCAAGGCCTTATGGCATAAATTGGTTTAAACCACAAATTATCCAACGCATTTAAATTTTAAACGGATGGATAAACGGAACGTTTAAATTAAACGTTCGAAACTTATTTACGATGTTATATCAATTACGAGCAGAACAATTGGGTCAAAAAGTTACTAGTAACCCAATTAATTTATAACACCAATTATTACGAAAATATCAAAATAACCCTAGTAAACGCTAATTTCGGTTTTATACTAAAAGTTTACAGGGAGATACGTAATAATGGCCCAGTTAATATTAAAGCTATTTTAACATCAAAACAACTCAGGCAGTTATACGCAAAAATAAAAACAAAACTTGAATTTGTCCGTAATTAAATAAAAAAATATTATAACCAGAAAAAATTAAAAGGATTAACTTTTTCGGAAGGAAAAATGGTTTACTTAACTACTAAAAATATCAAAATTAAACGCCCGAATTAAAAGCTAAACTTTAAATATATCGGCCCATATAAAATCGCCAAGAAAATTTCGGAAAATAATTACAAATTAAAGTTGTTACCGAGGGTTAAACTTTATCTAATTTTTTATATTTCCTTATTTAAATTAACAGCAAATACCATCAAAGTTAATATAGGATAAGAGAACAAGGCGGAAAAAAATGTACTAATATACGAAATGGAGAAAATCCTGGACATACGCAAAAAAAATAAACTTATTTAATATCTTATTAAGTAAAAAAAACACCCGGATTCCGAAAATACCTAGGAACCTGCCAAAAATCTTATAAACGCTTAGCGCTTTTTGAAAAACTTTTACTAATAACGCCGGAACTTATTATAAGTACCTTCCAGTTTACGTTATTAAAATTAAACCAATCCGTATTATTAATACCAAACCAGTTAGCAGGGGCGGCAGCTTATATTAATACAGCAATTTCGGTAAACAACCTTTTTCGCTTTTTCTTTAGGCGAGCAAACTCCTTTATTATTTCGGCACCTTTAATATTACGACGAAACATTTCCAAATTACGATTACGAAGTAGTCGTCGTTGTTTTTGAAAACGATCCAGTTTATTGGCAGCAATACGCAGCATCTCCCTGGCCTGCTTTTTCTTGCGCTCCAAACGGTTTTTTTTATCCAATAATTTTTTGTGCTCCGCTTCCGAAGGCCCAAAAACGTCATAAGGACCTTCGTGTCGAATATAACGTGCATATTTTCCAGAATCACGAAAAACCTTACAATCTACACCTTTTTTTTTATAGCGAGAACAGGAAGGTATCATAAAACCAATTCTAACGACTCGCTTAACTAAAATAAAAGTGTTGGTACGTTAACGAGAACGGAACTTTTCAATTCGACCAGATATAATAATTAACCTCCGAAAACATTAAGAAATGAAAGTAAAAAAAAGAAGTTATTTATTTAAAAAACAAACAAACAAATTAATCTTTAAAAGCAAAAATTCTAAAAAGAAGGAAATCGTATTATAACCCAACAAGGCTTGGCTTTTCCAAGAACGATCGGAGTTTCAGGAATCAAGATCCGATAGCGATTCCAGGTTACGTAACCGGCTTAAAGGATTTAAAAGTTTTAATACCTTAAGCGTCTTAAATTATATAGCAGCGCTTAAGGAACTTAACGGGCTTAAAGGTTTAAGCATTTTAAATGCCTTAAGCCAAAAGTAAGATATATACGCTTATTATTTCCCATAGTTTTAAATAACACCAGCTTGTAATATAACTTGGTTACCTAGATCACCCTTAGTTATCTAATATTACCAGACGTAACTAATATACTCGTTATTACTTAGTTTCCTACAGTACCACTGCTAACATAAACCCGCACGACTAGGTTTAATAGTTGGTTAACTAGCCCAGCCGTCACATTTAATTAAAGTAAATTATACGTTCATAAGCAATATATTAATTAATAAATTAATTAAAACATTGTCTTAAAAACCTTTTAGATATTTTAAAAAGCAGTTAAGATTAATAGATATTACAAACGCTTTAAATTTGCGGAAGAAGATTTTAAAGGTAATTTCTGATAAGGAATTAACTAATTAAAAGGATACAATTACCGGGAAAAAAATTAAATAAAAAGCTGTGGTTTTAAAAAGTAATAAAAAATATAACGATTAACGCCCCGAATTTTTCAAGGCGTTAAAAGGGTGTGTTAGCTAGCCAGGGTGCTAAAGCATCCTAGTTACAAAAGGTTACGCTTTAATTGGAAAATAATTGTTCCGTTGCTAGGTTATATAAAAGCAGTGCACGTATAGAAGAAACTGCGCAATTAGCTGAATATAATAACGCAACTAACATCCCCTATATCTGATAGTTAGATCTTGCTAAAGGTTAGGGATGTTAGCTGCGTAATGGCTTAGTTAGCTTTGTAATTAATGGATGCGTTATTAATTGCATTGTTCGAAATTTAGGTATTGCTTCTTTTTAAATATAGCTTTTTAACGTATATTTAAAAAGGCTTCTTAATTAGTTTTTTTTTAAATAGGACATTTAAAAGGTTAACCGGATAATATCCTCTTTTTCAGCAATATATGCTTCTGTATGTAATGACATGGTTTCATAGTTATCTTTTAACTAGCCAAAACGTTTACGAATTATTTAACGCGTTCGCCGTAAAACGGCTTTTTATATATTATGGCGACAAGGTCAAGATCAATGAAAATGTGGTTAAGGTAGCAGCTGGGAACAGGGGCAGTGGCAAGAAGGTAATGGCACTACTTTTCAATTAGCGAGGCGACGAGGTCAAGATTATTAAAAAGGTGGTTTAGGCAGCAGCTGGGAATGGAGATGGTGGCAAGGAAGTAATAGCATTACTTCTCGATTAACGAGGCGACGAGGGCAAGACTATTGAAAAGGTGGTTAAGGCAGCGGCTGGAAACGGAAGGCGTAGCAAAAAGGTGATGGTATTGCTTTTTGATTAGCGAGGCAGCGAAGTTAAGATTACTAAAAAAAGTTGTTAAGGCAGCAGCTGGGAACGGGGGCAGTGGTAAGGAAGTAATGGCATTGCTTTTTAATCAGCAAGGCGATGAGGTCAAGATTACTGAAGAGGTCCTTAAAGAGGCGGCTTCGAACGAATTTGCAGGTTGCGAGGTGATTAAATTCCTTTATTAAACTATTAGCATAAAAGTTACTGCTGGGGTGATTGAGGCAGCTGCCGCGAGTGGTTAGGAACAAGTCCTTTGGTTCCTTGATTAGTTTAATAACATTGGTAGCGGCAAAGAGGATTGGCTAAGATCCCACGCCTTATAACGCTGCCAAATATGGAGACGCCGCGGCTGTTCGTAGGCTTGTGGACGATAGTGCTCCCCCAGATAAGCAGAACATTCGCAGGGTAACTCCTTTGTGGACCGCATCTTTATACGGGCACAAAGCAGTGGTCCAGGTTCTTCTGGCAACTGATGCCGTTGACGTTAACGTACGGAGCGTGTCTGGACAGACTCCGTTATTCGAGGCCGCGGCAAATGGCCACTTTGAAGTCGTAAAGTTGTTCCTGGACCATGGTGCTGAACGGGATTATATAGACTAGGACGGCAGATCACCGCTTTCCGCCGCTCAACTTTACCATCGGGCAGACGTGGTAGATATTCTTACTAAGCATGATGCACAGGAGCACAGAAGGCATGGTCGAAGCAGCGGCAGGGAATAGGAAGGGCGGAGGAAAACCAGCGGATATAAGTAATGTGGCTTCTGCTCAGGGGAGTTCATAGGCCGTTAATGCTATCAAAGCTATGGGGTTTAGGAAGATATAACCCGGTTATGTGAATTCATGGCAGCGTCGTAAACCTTATCTTAGATACGTTCATCGGATTATCAAAGATTCTGTTAAGGGAGATTTGACTGTTAATGCTGGGTATTGAACATTCCGATACGCTGAGCAGTAATTATAAATAATCTCGCATTGACTTAGAAGTCGCAGGGCCGTGATTATGAGGCGGTTGAGTTGATGGAGCAGCGCACTTAAGCATGCATCCGAATCCTAGGATATAAGCATCCTAATACTGAATCGTCATTCTTTATATAATATAGCCGGCGTATGGAGAATCCGCACAAACCCAAATGACGTTGGAAGATCTGATGAGGGAGGTTATGGTCCCATTCCGTACAAAGTGCGGAACTCTAACAGCAAGTTCTCTTGTTTAAGATTGAATAAGGTGGGGTGGTACATCACAGCGCTAAGACGTCAAAGGTCCGCGCTCAAAGAGAAGAGAGAAGAGCTACTGTAAAATTTGAGGAAGCCCAATTTCGCATCTATCTAACAGGCTGATGCCCGGTCCGGCCTCAAGGCGCCTTCAACGATGCACGCAGAAGCTAAACACTGGTCATGAGCCTATCGAGCTGCCTCCGAAGGAGTATCATTTGTTCCTCTCCTCACACATCGCTCTCTCGAGAATTCGGATAAACAACATTTGTGAAGTTGTTGGTTTCTGACGCGGCAGCAGCAACCCGACATCTGAACTTGGACGTGGCCTCATTATAGGTTCCCTAAGCGAAGTTCGCGCTGACGTATCCGATCTTCAGCAGGAAACATCAACCTTCGGGATTAGCTCGATGCTCCAACAGCCTTGATACATTAACCCGATCCGCCCAATACGCCGACGGCGTGGAAGCGTCAAGTCAACCAGCGCTATAATGCGGGCCAGAAACTGGAGAAAACGATCCAGAAAATCCGGAGCTTATCCGGATATGATCGATTTCTTATTACCCCGTCCGAAGATGAGCTGAAAGCCGCCGCAGCCTCGTGGTTGATCGTTATCATTAACGTAAGCGACTACCGCCGTCCTGTGAATAGGCCGGTAGGATTTGGTATCTACAATCACGGTGTAATCGAGTAACTTGGACCGGCGTTACTCCTACCTTCAGATACGGCATCATATTGACCAGTTTGTTGGGGCGGTAGGGTAGCATAGGGCCCTCGCCAACATTAGAGACGTAGGTGGTTTTTAGTGTCTGGTATGCCAAACGGTTTAAATAACTGCCATCTGTAGCACGCTATGCTCAAGTCGATGCCAAAGCCTGCTGACCCTAAATATCGACGTCTCCTGTGCTCACGCCGTCGAGGCCTATCCAGGCATTGCCATTTACAACCATCTCGCAACCTGATGGCTCGCTCCTCAGAAAGGTAATCTTTACATCCCGCTTCCCAAGCTCTCCTTTGACAATCCCGTATTCTTCGGCTTGAGCTCCCAAGCCTCTTATTCAGTTCTCAGTCCAATCCCCGATCTGCCGTCCCTTTTGTGGAAACGTTTCCCGAGATACAATAGTGAACTTGACCCATCGTAGTTTTCGACATTGTCGACATCATCCGTGTCGGAACTTGGCTCGTCCTTCATGGTGGTCGCTTCCAAGGACACAATTCCCTGCTGCAGATTCATAGATCCCACGATCGTCGTCTGGTAGCGACACAACCTAAATTATCTTCTTCGGTTGGCCTCGACTTCTTGAACCCGTTGAAAAGCATGGCCTTGAAGACTGACGATGCACGCGCCAACGTCCTAGAACATACGACGAAATCTTGGGCCCCACCTTCCTTCTCCATCGCGGTACGCAGGTGCAAATCTTCATCGGCATCGCGACATCTCAGATGCAATTGAACTTGCCCATTACAGCGACTTATCGAGGTTCGGTCACTGCTGCAAGCTTCGCAATTGAACTTAATGTTCTCTTCAAGTACCTTATGGGTTGTGAAGGTGGCGACCGTAGAGCGACAGGGTGTTGTAGCGTCGGATATAGCTTGATCACAGACTGATGATAGGTAATAGTCTCATCGGAGAAGTCGTGAGCCGGGTGAATGCCACTTCTTTGAGTTAAATCCGGTGCGATATATCCTTAATCAAAGTTTGAGTGTTCTTCTATACGTTTGGACGAGCTGCTGTCCATGCGTGTCGGATGCCAGTTGAGATGTAGTTTGTAGGGGCTGGGAAGCCTCACACGATAGTGGCGCAACGCTAAGCTTTTTTAGCACTAGCCTTCCATTAGTGCTGATTGCCCTGACCAGTGGCTGTGCTCCTTCGCCGTTTGGCTTCCCGACTCCAGGTTCTTCCGCCCGGGTGAAATATTCCGTGTGGCTGTCATTGGATATCTACTAAGATGGCTTCAAACTCGGCTTGCACACCTGCACCAATGTATCGCCCTTTAAACTCTACTAGCGGTGAGATTCGGCTGTTGGTGATTCATCCCGCCAAAAACCTAGAGGATCCGCTGGTAGGCTCCATCCAACACACCACCCTCAAATCCGATCTCCAATATGAAGCCCTATCATATGCTTGGGGCAATAAAGGGGCGGGAAAGGACATTATCATCGACGGCGAGAGGCTCGGCATCTTCGAGAATCTCGAGGCTGCTCTCCGGCGGTTAAGGAAGCCCAATGAATGGCGGACCTTGTGGATCGACGCCATATGCATCAACCAGGACGACTCCACCGAGAAGCAGGAGCAGATCCCGCTCATGCACAAGATCTACGGGCGGGCGCAGCAAGTCTGTATATGGCTCGGCGAGTCGACCGGCACGTCGCCTATCGCCATGCGCCATATCAACGCGGTACGATATGGCACCTTGCGCGAGATTCTCTTGGGGGCTTGGGAAACCGGATTGTTCGATCAGAAGCATTCTTGGTGGTTCGGAAACAAGGAAATGCTCAAGGTTATGCGTAGCAAAGTCTCGGTATACGACTGGACGAGCCTGACCGAGGAACTGGTGCACGGCGAGATCCGCGAGTTGCTCGCCCGGCCTTGGTGGAAAAGGGCGTGGGTGGTGCAGGAGGCCGTCCTGGCCAAGAAGCTGCTGATCATGTGTGGGCCAGAAATAGCGCCGTGGGAGTATATCGGCCAAGCCACCAAACGAGTGCGCGGCGGAGGTGCCTCCTTGGAGACCGGTTCCCTGTTCGGCCAGCGCGTAGGCTCGACGTATACCTTTCCTGACGAGACATATATGCAAATTTCTGCGTATCGGGACCGTCAGAAACCAGCACCGCTGTTCCAGCTGCTCTACGACTTCCGCGATCTGAGCTGCGCCGACCCTCGTGACAAGATCTACGCTTTCCTAGGTCTAGCGGCCGAAACGACGGATATCGAGGTCCAGCCAGATTATACGGCCGATGCCGCTGCCGTGTACCGTGTCTTTGCTCACCAGGCAATCGAGAAGACGAGGACGCTCGACGTGCTGAATTGCAAGCGAGAATGGAGGGAGTCTCCCAATGATGTGGAGACGAACGGGACGGTTCTGATATATAGCGTCATGCATCAGTCGCGTTATTACGACATGCAGGCCGTGGTGATTGACAATGGGACGGAATCGGAGCCCAGGGTCGGATGGGCGAGATTGCCACAAGGGTGGGAGCGTCTCGACGAATATAGCGAAAACATGGTTGGAATGGTGAAAAGGAAGGAGTACTTTTTCGACCACGCCACCAGGACGCGACATGAAGAGAGCCCCCTGAAACATCAGCCTCCTTCGCTCGCTGAGCACATCACCCAGCACAGGAAGGCGCCTGCCGAAGGGTGGCTGAGGTGGTGGGATAATCTTGGTCGGGCGCAACTGACATACCGTCCCGGAGAATCCGCAGTCGCACTCTCCGGTGAGCCAGCCCTGGAGCACGACTTCTCGGCCCTGCCGTCTTGGGTGCCAAACTGGACGACCAGCTCATCAAGAGACCCTGAAATCTTCCTTCGCCACTTTGACCGTGGCGGTATCGAGGGCTTCTGGTTCACCACGGGGCACGAAGCAAGCGTTATTGCCGACGAAGCCAAGGGTGGAGATGTGTTGATGCTCGAAGGGATGATGTTCGACGACATTGAACAAATGACACTCCCGTGGCACCCAGTCGATCAAGCTATTCCAATCTCCTCTAGAGACTTCCAGGACTTCGATATCTGGGAAGCGCTGGCCGTTGCCCAGCAGGAGAACTGCCCGTACCGGCACCTCCAAGGGGCCAGAGGGCGAGCTTTCTACGGGACTGTAACGGCCAATTTCTTCCCCGATCCGGGCACAGACGACTTTCACGCCGATTGCTCTTCCTCCTCTCCTCAAACGATGGCCAAGGAGAAAGCCCTTTTTGAAGCCTTTATCAACCGCATTGGGTGGCATAGAGCGGATACCCCGGGATTTGTTTCACTCGGACTTGCCGAATGTGGAAAACGCCAGACGTACTTTGACAGTCTGCAAGAGAAGATGTACGCCTACTACCACATGTTGCTGTCCGCGCTCTCCCCTCCGACCACAGAGGATGACGACGCCACTTCAGGCTCACTATCCGAAGTCTCGAGCCTGGATGACGCCATTTCCCAGATCACCTCGATGGAGCCGGTGCTGATGGAGGATGCCATGAACTTCAAATACCACACATACGCCATCCAGCAGTGGAAAGACAAGTGGCGCATGACCAAAGAGCAGATACAGAGTCAGGTGTCAGTATACTTACAGTACGGAGAGCTGTGTCGGCGGATTCACGATGTCTGTCGCGATCGGGCGCTATTCGTAACCAAGCGCGGCTACATGGGGCTTGCGCCGTGGAACGCGAAGGTCGGGGACCGGGTGTGTAGTTTGAAAGGAGGGAAGACCCCGTTCCTCGTGCGAAGGGTAGGCCGTTCTGATGAGGAGCGATACAGCCTGGTCGGCGAGGCGTACGTCTATGATGAGAAGAAGGGCTTGCCCCTGGGTCGGGACCTTGAGGAGGACGCCTGGCGGGGAATCCGGCTCGTGTAAGGTTTGATCAAGCCGAGATGCTGGTCACAATACAGCCAAAACTCAATGCCAGCTGCAGTTTGCACATATCGCGCCATGTGAGTGTGCTCAAAAGCTGACTGCATGGTGGCCTGAGCTATTGAAACAATTGCTCTCTCGGAGGCACCTGGGTCCATCAGCCGCAACAATTACGGCGACTAGGGTTCGTGTCCGACTTGGATTAACTCACAAGTCCGCCTAGTAATCTTTAGCGCCGGGGATGTCCAGTGAAGTCGTCGCTCGACTGCAGCCACAACGCGCCATCGCGTCCATTTTGACACACGGTGATAATGATGGACTTCGCTGCCTATTTCCCTCTCACCCGAGCAAATGCATAGTACGTGTATATATATTGCCACATCGTTGAACACATGCAAGGCTCTAGGAGAAGCTCCTTCGTATAACAGTAAATCTAGTTTTCACCATGGTCACGCCCTCGGCCCCTTCAAGCTCTAGATCAGCCGACTCGTGATGCACACCGTGTGAACAGCTTTGAACCTTAACCTGAAGCAAGCCGAGCTTTGACGTAGACATGAGTCACTGAAATCCCCAGATTCAAGCGTCTAGTCCGTCATAAGGAATCAAGCAGGTCTGCGGCAACTTCAAATCTGCACACTCGAGCAATCCTGGCAACGGCCACATCACTGGTTAACTGTAACGCCTATTACGGCGTTCATGTTAGCGGAGGAGATGGAAATTTAGAGACCAAATCTGTGGTTAAGACGAGAATAATCATCTTATCCGACACCCACGCACGCTTGTCAGATTGGGCTCTTGGCACAATGTCCGTGTTAATTATCTGTTCGCCTTCTAGGTTTCCACTCAATGTGTCACAGCTTTTACGAAGTTTATCCTTCGGGATAAATATTACAATGGTCAGTGTCGCTGTGGCTGTGTAGACACTCAAACCAAAGGCACCTAAGGCCACGGTCTGCCAAGTACAGCATCCCAAGGGGGAATACGCCATAAGCAGAGAAGTATATCTCAGGGGTACATTGAATGGCCGTAGGTACTAACTCCCATACTAAGTGACCCGCTGAACGCTTGTTGACTGCACAACTATATGTAGACAGAGGTACGGGTCGTCTAGTTACCCCTATTCTAGCCCCTATTCCAGCCCCTATTCCGATACTTAGCTCCGTGTTACACAAGAAAGGTAGAATCTGAGTTTTAACAAGACGGTGTGGTAACAGGTACTTTGAAATGGAAATTGCATGGGTTCAGAAGCTGCATGCGCGGGTTCTGTGACACGCACAAGGATGTCACATGGACTCCCTTAAAGCAGGTACATCAATCCTATGATTAAAGACTCGCAAAGCTTTAACCTGGTCTCGGAGAGCTTTAGTCTCCTATAGTGGAAAAGCTTCTGCGGCTGTGTTAGCATGAATGGTAAGTACTTGCGCATCGCGTTTTAATTGTGGTTTGCTTGCATTGTCTAGTAAGAACTAGTCTAGGACGAAGTAAGCATAGTAAGCTGGTCCATAAGTTATTACCGAAGGCAGGCAGTAGATGAACGTTATTGCAAAACTGGCCATGGCCTCATTCGAGATCCGGTCTAAAGACAACAACGACCTATCATCGTGGACAGAGCGGTTAGTAAAGTGCTTTGAGGCCGGGCGCTGGCCACTGGTGCCGAGGTAAGCCGACGATGCGTCCATACGGATACTCTAATATGGTCAACAATGAGGTACTGGTTGGTTCCTTTTATGAGAACTCCTCGGCCTAACGGCACGCTTCCCGACAGGGTAACCGACAGTATGAGAATGCCAGGCGGCAGACTGACCAGGGCAACATCGCCTGGGAGTTCCCATCGATCCGGCCAATGTTCGCTATCTATAACGAGAACGGCAGCCTACCCAGTGGTGGGCTGCACACAGCTTCTTTTGAAGTCGCCGAAGGGACGAAACTATCGTTCAAGAAGGCATTGAAGGTTTCCAAGACCATGGCTGGTGTAGCGGTTGATCTGTTGACCACGGAGGGTATGGTTGATGAGGGATGGAAGGAAATCAAGAGCCTAACTTCTAGGGACGGAAACTCATCCTCGAGAAGGCGGCGTTCGCTGATGTTCTAAAAAGCAAGTGCAGTCAGGTTGTGTAGTGTATACAAGAGTGGATGCATCATTTGGACCCTTACTGTAGCCCTGGGCATAACCACTTAAATATAGTAAAGGTTAGAATGTAGCGAGAACATCACTGCATTGTGTCTCTTCGTCAATGTGGCTGGGTTCTCCACGGAGACTGTTGGGCAGTGCATTGGTGCGAACAGGTGGATGATGCCACCCGCATTGGCCACCAGATATATACTCCATCTATATCCCCTTGGGCGAGTATTGAAAGGATTCTCCTGCCTCTTTAACAGGTTTGTCATCGCTCAGTTCGTGCTTCCCAGCGAACCCCTTGTTCCAGTGGTAGAGCAATCTACCAGCGCCCTGCAGAACGTGCACTCAACTAGGCTCGCGGCTCTCAGTGCGTTGGGAGGTCTTTCCAGCAGTCTGAAATACTTCGAGGCATGTCTGGTGTACTTCGGAAGATTAAACTGCACTGACACCATTAGCTTGGGAGCATATCTTGCCGTGAAAATGGTGGGCAAATAGACACTCTACTATCACTTTATGATTTTGATTCCCCGTTATGTTAAGGGTGTTTGTTGCTATCTTGAACCAGGCCGGCCCTATTGCTTTTCCCACCGAGTATCATGCATGCCTAGATGCGCCTTCCAAACTCCAACATTATTATGCAGTTACATGGGAATTTTACTGTATTTCAGATGGGCATCCTGCTTGAACTTAGGTAGAGTGTACGCGCAATACTGTCGCAGAGTGTATTCCACGTGCCTACGACATTATACCATATTACTTGCCATGTTCCCCCAAGGAACATAAGTCTTTGGGTCCCGGCCCTCGGCGCTATCATGTACTGGTCTCGGAAAATTATTAAGGGCTGGCGTCTTTTAAAAACTCACTTAGATTGGTTCGCTTTAAAAGATGCTTATCTTACTGCGGCAAGTGTTTCTTATAAATAAGCGGCCAATATCAATCCATGAAATTATATATGGCAGAAGAGATGATAATAAACAAGATGGCTTTGAATCTGGTCTTATTTTGATAAGAATTTAAGCGGGTAAGGGGAAACAGCACCGTCTCCTTTATGTCTATGTTTCTGGTGGATCTAGCACGGCATTAGTGGATGGCATAAGTTAGCACCCCCCTTCACGTACCACCCCCTTTACGCCCTACCGAATATTCGAGACACATAACGCACTGACCCAAACTTCAACAATATATATCTCCGTCAAATAATATTTCCTCGGAAAAAGAAACATACCTTCTTAATTTCTAAAATTAGGCGATTTTAATAATATAGGATTTGCCGTTTAATTGCGTACTGTAAAGGCGATTAACGAAGTCGTAAATAGGAAGTTTATTCGAGCGGTTTTTAAATTATATCAGGTCGAACGTATTTATTTTCGCCGCAGAATTAAAAGTATATAAATCCGGGAAAAATATAATAAAAACCGTCAAAAAGTAACCGACGTTTTAAAAAACCGTTTGGTTAAATAAATCGTAATTTAAAGCCAGTTTGGGTATATTTTTTTTTATGCTCGATTCCGTTTATACGCGTAACGTTTTTTTATTAACTTTAGTTTTCCCGAACGCTTAAAAAAAGGGTAAATATTACGATTTTTTCGACGCCATTAAAAAATTAAGATTTTTAAGGTTCGGGTTATTAATTACCGGCGCTTAAACGGGATTACGGAAGTTACTTGTACGGTATTATTTAACCGGTTAGCCTTACCCGAAATACGGAAAATATATTCCCGGAATAAATATAACGCGGACGAATTCGGGATAATGGAAAATATGGGAAAAAACTTTTTCGTATTTAGTAAAGTTTTTAAAAAGTTTATTTTTTTAAAAAATGCCTTTAAACGTACCTGGATATTTGTTATAACCTGTATTAACGTAAATAAGCGCGCTTTTTTTGTTAATTATATTTAATAGCATTAACGTATAATAATAATAATTTCCCGATACGGAAAATTAACTATATAAAAATTAATATTTTACGACGTTTTTAAATAACTGGATTAATTCTGATATTAAGATAAAGTAATTACGAAAAGTATTTATTTTCTATACGAAACTTATTAACTCCCGGAAATAAAGGTTTTTTATTATCGACGGCTATAACAGCCATATTATTAAAAAATTTATGTAAATTTGCTTAATTAACAAAATTTATATCGTTTTTTTGCCTTTATATTTATTGTACGTATGGTAACTACTTAATATAAGTATTTTTATTACCCTGAAGTGCAAGTTCCGTTATTAGTTCCGGAAACGTTATTACGGGAAAATTTCGGAAGTAACAAACAAAACGGACTTTTTGTGAACGTTTATTAAGGCTTGGAAGGAAATTATAAAAATCCTACGATATATAACAAATAGCTTTAAGGCGATAAAAATATGGCCTGTTAATCGGGATAAAATTTTGAAAAGTAAATACATAAAAAAAACGAGGGTATAAAAAATCGATTAATTACTAAATCGTTTATTATTTTATAACAGCCTAATTTTCTTTCGTTATTTATTTTAATAAGTTTTAACATACTTAAATTTTTAAGGGATATAAAAAACTTTAAAAGACTTTAATAAAAGTCGATCCAGCTTTTAAGAAAGTTACCGTTCGGTTTTTTTTTCGTAAAGTTAACAAAACATTTAACGTATTTAATAGCAAATTAACCGTTTTCGAAAATTATAATAATTAATTAGTTTTAACCCTTAAAAAAGCACGCCCGAAAAAGTTAAAGAAGGTAGAAGTTAATTTTAATTAAGAATTTGTACGGTTAAAAAACGTTAGGTAAGTAAAGGCCGGATTAAAAGGTAACGCGTAAGGACCTTCTTCCGTTGTTCCGTAAAACGAAGCCTAAAATAAAAAAAAGGAAGAAAATGAGTATTATACTGATAATCCCGATTGTATAATAATGCGATTTCATAAAAAGCCGAAGAGGGTTGCTTAATTGGTTGTTGAGTTATTGATTTTTAAAGAATTAGCTGATTTGGAGATAGCCTTAAATTGGGGGTGGGGCGTGAAGGGGGTGGTGCGTGAAAGGGGGTGCCAACTTATATTTTCGTCGCTATCGTTTGAGAGTAAGATGCTATGTGTATGGGCTAGCCGTAGAGTTGTGGGATAAAATGGATAAAAGCTAAGATAGAGAAGAAACAAGAAAGGAAAGAGTGGGATATGAAAAGGGGGGGATGGGGAAACAAAGAGAAAAACAAGAAGAAAAGAGGAAATGAAAAGGAAAGGGAGGATACCGGAAGCCAAAAAAGCTCAGGCCAGACGAATCGCTCCTTACGGAGATGAGTTGGCGTGTCACCCTCGTCCGGGATCCTTCTGACCCTACGAAAAACCCGAAGGTATTATGATAACCTTACCAGCTGCATCATGAAACGGTCAAATTGACAGGGCCAATACAATTATTTCTATCTCTTATGACCGTCACCACATATGTCTTTACGTAACTGAACGAACAATTGCTTTGGGATTTCCTTCATATAACCCTGCCCTGATGTGCAACGACGTCTTAGATCGAAAATATCCATCTTCCTCCTTATTTAGTATCCTGACTGTGAAGTAAACAACATTCGATGCAGCCGATCAGAGGACGCAAAAGACTCAACGGTCTCAGCTAGAGCCACGTCTTGATGACGAAGGCCCCGTCCGTCGGGGATGGTTGTGTCAATACCGAATGAAGAGCTCATCTTGTATAAACGCCTTTACCAAGACTTGCCGCACCGAGAACCGGGATAATCTCAAGCAGAATTGCTCGGGTTCCCGTGCTAGGTGCATTTTCCAACCGCCACTTCTGCGCATTTTACGGTTAAGTATCCATAAATTGACATGGTTTATAGTAACGAATACCTTGATAATATCGATTGAGATTTCAATGGTAACCGTGGTAAATATCCAAGTAGCTCGCTGCCGGTGTGGTTGTAGACCACAATAGAGAGAGAGCTGTCAGGTGAAGACATATTAAAGTTGGGGGCTAATGCGGGCTAAGCTGTGGGGGAGCATGGGCTTCAAATGGCCCAAGCTCCAATGGGGGCCACAGCGCGTCCCCTGCTGTGGAAACCACCATAGGGCTAATCTGTACCCATCCGTCATTCCTCGAGGAGCTTGACGCGCCGTCCTACGAAAGCAACTGGAACTTCCGACCTGTCAATTCGGACACTTCTACGAGTGCGGTAATACCAATATGGGATCCGAAATCGATAACACGACCCTTTCCACCCTCTCCCTTCTCGAAGCGCGGTTGCTCCGCATCGAGCACCTCCTCTACGGCCATGCGGTCCAGCAACCGAAGACGCCCGCGTTCAAGAGCATGAGCAACCTCGAACACCGCTTCGCGAGGCTTCTACAAGGGGTACGGGTTTACGCCGAGCTCCTCAAGATCTGTACGTCCTCGACGCCCGGATTTCAATAGCTGAACGGGGGAGCTGGGGGACTAACATTATTCTTACAACACACAGACAAATCACACCCGGACCTCTTCCAAGCCCCGCCGCCCGCCGAGCCGCCGTCCACACTGCTGCCACCCGAGGCCGTCCGAGCCGTCGTGCTGTCGGCCGCGTCCTCGTTCCCGGCCACGGCGTCGGCGCTCACGGCCGTCTCCGACACGCCGGTGCCAGACCCGGCGCTCAGCGCGGGACTCGCCGCCCTGCTTCCGCGCATGCGGGGCGTCGAGGCCGCGCAGCTGGCGCAGGCGGCCGAGATCGCAGAGCTGCGCGCCCGCAGCGAGGTCGTCGTCCGCCGCTGGTACGAGCGCCGCGTCCTCGACTACTCGGACTTCGTGGCCGACGTCGAGAGCCGAGTCGAGAAGGCCGAGCGCGCCGTGCGCTGGGCCGAGAGGGCGCGAGATGAGATCTGAAGCGAGGACTCCGTAGAACCATCGCGTGCTAAGCAATCCGGTCCACGTAGTTGGTAGATGATGCGCGGGCAGCGATACCCTACCTTAAAGGAGATCGGTTACGCGAGTCAACTTGCATGCTCCCTCGGCGCATGCCCTGTCGATCAGCCAACTACCGGGCCTTTGACGCGTGACCCAATTTCCTTCCATGGTCCGAGCTGGAAAGCCGGTTTATGTGCCAGTTTGTGGGAGCCGGCCGGGGATATTAGCCGGCGGTTCACACGGATGCTGAAACAGCCCTCGACAAATTTGCTAGCTTTGAGCTAGACTGTAGTTGGGTGATACGGCGAAGCAAGCGCTTTGCTGGAAATTAGACACGCGTTATCATATATATGGTCGAAATCATGTGAAACGAGGAGTTACGAATGACCTCCTCAGCGGGCTTCATCATAAAGAGACATATCTACGTTAGCGAAGGGCTTGGAGACCCTGTGGTAGCCAGGTCTAGCTAAGATCTCATACGGTAATGGATGAATCAGCATTGAAGGGCGCATGTAGGATAGAACAAAGGATGTCCGTCCTAAGGATGCTAGCTGAATTGGGCGAATCTCGAAGCTGTCACCGCCAAATCCTCCATCTCTCAGGACTATGGGAATCAACCTAGTTTCATCCGGGAGGATATCTTGAGTGACCTAAAACTCCACACCTTATGACCTGTGTATAAGCTACTGTGTCACGGATGCCTGCTGTCGCTGTCGTGTGGTTCACAAGAATAATGGGCGTCGAGATGCGCATCGTCCCTCGTTCGGTCTCATCGTCTGTGCGAACAATGCATTTCCATATTTGACTCCCGCTGCATAACGCCGAGGCGACTTCCCCGTAATGGCTTCAACCCCAGCGTTTTATCTCATACCACCTTGGTCACCTTAGTTATGCTCAAAATCAGGATATTTCAGATAAAATTATAGAGTATGGAATCATGTTTAAGTCATAATTTCGTCGTTATTTGATAATGGGGCCATTCGGTGGTAGTAAGGTATGATGTGATCTGTCCTGCAGCTGTGGCAATCAGACACGCAGGCGCACGGATCACGAACGGAACCAGAGCGCACCGCGACTCGGCACCTCAAGGCTACCGACACGCAGGGGCAAAGCGTCACTCGAGCGTTTCAAGTACTCACAGCTTTCGAACTCGGAACGCAGGCTCTCGGGTCTCCGTTCACAGTTATCCCCAACATGAGAGAATCAGCATCGCTGGGATTCCTGACCGATATTTACGATTCGAAAAGACGGGAATTAAAAGCTTGAAGGGCGGGATGCGGTCATGGCCGTCTAGGACTCAAGAGTATAATCTGCTCTTTTTGCGGGTTCATGATATCCACACAGTCAACCATAGCTGGGCCGGCCTCTGCGAAACGATGGCCATTTCCAGAGCGGGTGGTTATCATACATTTTCATGCTCTTATCGACTGCGGCCCGAAGAAAGACTACACGAAACCAGTAATCTGAAACGTAGTGCCCGGCTATCCGGCGTGGAATGCACCGGGCTGTGATATCATAAAGTCAGGTGCGAGCCTCAAAACCACAAATGAATGGCGGTATCTGCTGTAGGTCACATCTGGTAACCAAGAAACCGACCGCCGAGTCATGCAAAGGGCTCACAGAACCGAAGTGCTCGAGAATGGCGCATCGGTAGCGAGTTTGGATAGAGGTGCAGGCGTAGGCGCAGGCGCAGGTTTGCTCGTCGGCCAGTCGTTCCTGTGTATCCCTGGTGCGTGACCGGCATGACGAAGACAGAAACGCGGAATCGAGAGGTTGGGAGAAGCAAACCTAAGTCGAGGAGTTCCAACTGGCAAAGGTATCAAGAGGGTAAAAACCTCGACCCGGACATCCGGTGCCAATCGCAGATTTGGATCGCCGCCGGGGTTCCTCTTACCCCCTCTCTGCCCTCTTCTACTTTGGTTGTGTGGGGAGGTCTTGCCGAAAACCCCCTGTTGGGTCTCAAACGCCAACGCTCGAACCTTTAACGCCATCGGTTGTGCAAAGCCCACACCAACGCGACGCACACATTTATCTCCCTTTGTCTTGGGTGACCGGCTGCCACATTCTTTCGTGCGCCGTATTGCCGCTAGCCGAACGCGGCGCGCGTGCGAATGCGGTGGTGCGGTCATTACCACGTTACTCAGCACCTAAAATAGAGAGAACCGGTGGCAGCCGAGGGAGCTAAAAACCGTACCTGCGGTAGCGCGCTGAGCCGTCGTCGTGACTAGGCGGAATCAAACAAGACGCGAAAACTAGATTTATGGATGCACGTTGCGCACGTGGTGTGTATGTACTCATCGGGGGACATGCAAGTAACTGAATGGCTGCTCTCTTTTCTGCTGACGAATCATAGCAAGCCGCAAGGAGTTGTTCCCGACAAAGTAATGATACCACAAAAGGCAAGTTTAATACCAGCTCGGGTATTCATGGGAGCCTCGGAGGCTTCAGAGGTAGATGCACAAACCTACTTTGCGATTATAATATTTACAGGTCATGTTTTGACAATACTGTCTATAATCAATTTCGAGTGACGTGATATTTTTATTGATTTGATTGCGCGGCGGGCCATGACGGGCATGATCATATATAAAGGGATTGGGCAGGGGGTAAATGGAGCTGAGAGGCGAACATCGACATCATCCAATCCAAGCCGTGCACGTACAGTAACCCCAGTTATTATTATATGAGGATCTTGTAACTTGCCTAGATCTGTTTCCCATAAATGATGTACCTTCTTACCCGTGTCGTCAGGCAAATCGCACCAAAATCTGGTAGACAGAACATACCATAACATACCAAGAGCTGTGCAAATACCAGGGCCCACATACAATAAGCTGGGGGGCATCGTACGGAGATGAACATGGACAAGTAGGTTCCTCTTTTGGCCTTCTCCCGCTCCGATTTCAATGTTTCTCTCGACATGGCCACCACACCACCAGCCAGACCTCCCAGCCCTACTGCTGTACCTACAATTCCGTACCGCCGCTGCTAGCAAATCTCTCCTCTCACCCATTCATTCAGCGACCCTTCCAGACCGTTCACACACACCCACGCAAGCTTCCCTGCTCCGCAAGCCAGACAGAATTGCCCGCCCGCCTGTGCCTACCACTAAATAGACTCCGGACTTACTAAATCCAGCCCTAGTCTAAGCCAAAATTCTGGGGTACCAGGTAGATACTAGCTCGATATAGCTAATTTGCGCCTGCACTAAGCTATACGAAGTAACCTTGCTAGCTGGAGTTGCTCTACAGGGCCTGATTAGTTACGTTCAGGCTGGGTGTCCTTTTTTCCATCCTTCCCAGTTCCGTTCCTCTCCAATTCCCCTAGCGAAATCTGACAATAGCGACGACAAGCCCTTCTTCTCTGTCGATCTCGTTCGATTCTCAGCTGGCTCCTGTGCATTGCATGTCGCAAGCCCTTACGCGACTGCCACTCCTTTCGTCGTCGTAGGCTTCTCCATTTTATTCTCTTATTTCTGGTTTCTTGTCTGTTGTTGTCTGCTGCTGTGACTGCAAAGGGGAAAGGGGGGAATCTGTGCCGCCGCACGCTTTGTAACATCAGCCTGCAAGAGAGGAGGAAAGGTTGGAAGATCGGAGCGACAACAATTGAAGCCGAACAAAGCAGCAACGCAACATAGACAGTACGTTTATCGACCTGTTGTAGTTTTACCCCCTTACGCATTTTCGTCTCAATTACCTATCGAGCGCCGCCGTCGATCTGGATCCAGCAGCCGAAATCTAATCGAGCCAAAGTCGGTTCCCTTTGACAAAGGGCCCATCTCTTTTGATCGTATCGTCTATTCGTACGCTTTTGGCGCATTGCAACCCTCCGAACCTGCAGGTCCCTTCTAATAGGCCTTCTCCACCGGGTCTGTCGAACCCACCTCTACCGACGCGCTGCCCGACCGTATCTGCATCGCCTGCTTTCTACGATACCGCCCTTGTTCTTTGTTGTCATCGCCGTAACGATTTGACTCTTCGACGACGCCTGATCAATTCGTCTCTCGATTCAAATTATCCGCCTGACCGATCTACCCTTTGCACTTTATGCGCTTGACTCCAGCCTCACCCGACAATCAATACCATAACTGAGCGCCAGTCACGACCGGAGGACCAGCAATATCACCGCGATTGCGTATACACCGTAGCACTCCGCAGTTCTTCACTTCTCACCAGAGCCTTCCGACCAGGCTACCTACTCATCCTCTCATCACCAATCGGTCAGACCAATTCCAACCTCCGGCCATTCTTCTTTCTCCACGTCTTCTTCTTGGCTTTGGCAACGCCAACCTTCCTCAACCCTACTTTCAACTCCCGCTGTTACAGCACCTCTTGACCAATCCAGATCGGGGTCCAGCCGGCAATCGTCAACATTGCTGGCATAGACACGTCTCCTTGCCTTTAGCTATTAGCACAGCAACTCGGCTCTTCTCCTAGCCGCTGCATATCGCGTATTCGAATCGTCACTTTGTTTGACAATCCGCGCCGCCGAAACAACTACATATCTGATCGCGCCTGCTAATAGCCGAGTCTTCGTTGTTCCTTATGCCGCCTTACGGCTCACTTCGCTCTCCGTCGATACAGAAAATGGAACAATCCAGGACGGGCTATGGCCGTAAAGGCATCAAGACGGGCAATATCATCGGTGATCCCTTTGCCTTGGCGACGATATCCATTGCTATGGTACGCAAATAAGCTTTCGTTTTCCCCGTCGGGCCACGTCGTTGGTCGTACGAGGGGCTTCAAGCTAACCGCCATCTCACAGCTTGCCTGGATCATCTCTTTTGTCGCGTCGATTGTTGGCCAGATAGAAGGGGGGATTCCTGCCTACCCTCCATTTGCGTGGTGGGCGTCCGTATACATGCTTTTTGTCATTATCGGTGTTTTCGTGGTCGTCGCTGCCGATGTCATTCAGACCTACCACGTTGCGCTGGTTGGTTATCTGGCCTGTGGTTTAGTCCTCACGTCATCGTCGGTCAACAACTTAATCTACACGTCAAGCGGGGCGCGTCAAGCTGCGGCTGCTGGGTTCATACTCCTCTCTATGGTCCTTGTAAGTTTGACTATTGTCGTATGCTGTGATTGCAACGCAGCATGGTCTCTTGCCGATAAGCTGAGTGTCTATGAGATCGGAGGCTAACTAGTGTCCATAGATCGTGTGGATATTCTACTTTGGCTCCGCTCCGAACGCGGTCCCTCGAGCTTATATAGACTCGTTTGCGCTGCAGAAGGAGTCGACGACAAGTAGGCAAACTATGAACGGCGGCTACGGCGGGCGTCCCCACACATCCACCTCGGTTCAGCCTCCACAAATGTACACATCGGCTCAGCTTAACGGTTTTGAAAACCCGTCGCCGGTTGGTGGCATGAACGGGAACGTGATGCAGAACTCTACAAGCGCGCCGACATATCCTATACAGACCAAATCTCCGTCACCTGCCCAAAACGAGCCCGAGATTGCGCAGCCAACTGAATATCCCTATCGCGCAAAGGCCATATATAGTTACGAGGCAAACCCCGAGGACGCGAACGAAATATCCTTTGCGAAGCACGAGATCCTTGAAGTCAGCGACGTTAGCGGCAGATGGTGGCAAGCTCGCAAGGAGAACGGCCAAACAGGTATTGCGCCTAGCAACTATCTCATCTTATTATGAGCGGACGCGCAAAGGGACTTTTTCTCGTACACCGGATCTTTCATTTTGGCGCACATATTTCGTGACGGTCGGTCTAGGTAGGGACTCTTGACGACTTAGGGCGCAGAGGGGTATTCCAACTTTGTATCTGAATGGGTTTTTAGAATCGTGCACACACAAAACACAGGTTATGACAATGTGTTGGAGTAAACCGGAGGGGGGCTCCCACCGCTATGGGAATTGACATTTGGTACTCTTGTTTTTCTCGTCTATTTCATGTTCTGTTTCTTTTTCTTTCGTCGATACCTCCAGCATTTTATCTGACGGAACCCATATATTCTTATTGTCTGATCTCTATGCTTTCGCCGTCGCCAACGCAACCCCTCCCCCTTCGCCCTCGTCTTGCGATCTGGTGAAGAGTGTTTACCGTCCGAGACGCTAGCTTCCTCGGCCCCACAGTCCGGCCTCCGCGTTACACATGTCCACTTGCCTCCGCACCAGGCAGGCCCCGTAACGCGAAAAACACCCGGTAACACGAATCCTATAGGGCAGCGGGTGGATAGAGGCCAGGGGAGGGGGAGGGGGAACGCGGGCCGTGAGGAGTGCAAAAGCTTGTATCGCATAATAGAAGGGGCAGCGGGCAGGCAGGGGGTCTATCCACGAGCGGAAGCAAGTTCCCATCCCCAACCCGTCAGCGACGGGCTGGTTGGTCCTTGCCTGCCTTATTTCTATCGAGTGACGGTGAGGGGGGAAGAGGGGGAGAGAGCGAGGAAAGTTGGATGAAAAGAAGGTACGTACACTACTGGTTGGTGGTGTGTCCCTGTGTGCGTCCGTGCTGTCCATATACTTATGTAGTACGCAGCATGCATGCATAGTTTTGGCCTCGGCCGGATCGAGGGGTGGAAGGGGGATAGCGAGTTGGGGAGATAGAAAAAGGGGGGAGAAAGAAAGACAGGAGATCGTTAAAAAGGGGCTTCAACAATGATACACGAGAGTTTTTATTAGGTTTCTGTGTGCTGTGACCGCGTTTCCAAGGGGGTGGGGCGTTTGAATCGAGCTGCTGGTTTTCTGGCGCCAGGTGGGAGGAAAGGCCGTCGAGTGAGAGTGTGGTTAAGCAGGGCCCGCGACGCCGGGGTGGTTGGCAGAACCGGAAAGCGAATTAGCTACACCATCGGGGATGCTTAGCCGGTGGCTGCTTGGTCACTCATTCGTGACCCGTGTCTGTAGGCTTTGTGTGAGCGGCTTAGTTGGCGTAAGCGGGCACGCTGGTGACGAGCAACTAGACTGACTGCTTGGCGACGGGGCTGCTCGACTGTGGCCCCGATCGCACGTTTTAACTGGGTGGGAGTGAACTAGACAGATCTCTCGGAAAGGGATAAGAGGGCAGGTGGGCATTAGAGCAGCATTTGAGCAATGACTGCAGCAGTAGTGGCTTGGATCTCGGCGGCGAAACGCACGCGCGCCCCTGGTATGGTGTTTCGGTTTTGTCTCCGGTATGCTTTACGAGGTACTTGCTTGATTGGCTTAGTAATTACATATTCGCCCGGCTCCCCCCCTATGCACAATATGGTACTATATACAGTTTCCTTCCCGATGTGACTAGAGGAGGCAGACAACAACCTTGGACCACGATAATTTCTCCCATGATCAGGGAGGAGAGCTGCTCTCTGATACGGTGAGGATGGGTTCCATCCTGACAGGGAAGTCTCGAATCCCGCGTGATCCTCTCAGCCTATTCTTCGTGCATGCATTCCAGAATCTGCTCAAATCCAACTGCCCTGGATGCTAGGTGGGGTCGGCATTTCTCCTACTCGGCTGTAGTGGGCGCGGTGGCGCACGAAACGGATGGCAGCTATCGTTCCCATCAGCCAAAGAGATCGAGCCGGTGTCGATGACGGCGGGGTGTCAGCTTCAGCCATTTCGGTAGCTTCCTTGGACTCCGCGTATCCAGCCTTGCATCCTCGACACTTTGTCCCCTTCTTCGCCGGACGCAGGTGCCGATATGGGACCGCACGCAAGCTTTCTCCTACGCCCTGTCCCGCACACACATCGTCTACGTGGTGCTTCGCATGGGAAGCAGACTTCTTCTTTGCTCCTTCCATCGCTGCCCCTCACTTCGTCCCGCCGATCTTTTTATTGTCTCTCTTCAACACACGACCTGACCCAGGACCAGGCCCCATCGTTCCGTGCCGCTATCCCGCACCCATCACGCGCTCTCGAGCCTCTTCCGCAGCTCCCTCTCCTTCTGCAGCACCTCGAGCTCGAGCCTCTCGACGCTGTACTTCAGGGCCTCCTTCCGCTGCCCCAGGGCGCGCGCGCGCAGCCTCGCCGCCTCCTCGTCTTCGCCGTTCTCTCTCTTCAGTCGCCCCTTGCCCTTGCTTCTCGCCGGCTCGTGCTGGTGGCGATCCTCGTGCTGCAGCCGCCCCTGCTGCAGCTCCGCCCGCGCCTTCAGCGCCTCGATCCGCCGCTCCACCCGGCCGATGTGCGCGTCGGCGCGGTCGAGCAGCACGCCGATCGCAGGGCCGATCTCGTCGCGCAGCGAGGCCTCGGCCGCCGCCAGGGAGGGCTGTGGGATCAATTCGTAGTGCTGTTTCCGGCCGCGGGGAGTCGGGTGTTAGTTTCCTTGTCTGCATACTGCGGTTCTGTGCGGGTATGGGTGTACGTATGTGCATGTAAGTGAATGGCGGAGGTGCGAAAGTAAAAGGGAAAGGCGGGGGGGATAAGAGAAAATACGTACCCGAACCGTCTTGAGAACGTTGATTAGACGGGGGAAGTCAGCCACGCCCGTCCCAAGCGTCGAGACGGACGACTCGAGGAACGACAGCGAGGTGCGCAAGGAGCTCACACAGTCTGCGTAGGTTGCCGCGTTGGTCGTGGTTGTTGTCGCCATTGGATTTAAGGAGGAACGAACTAGGGAGAGATGGCCGGAGTACTAATTGGTATCGATTACCGGTTCCAATGATGTGCTCCGCAGCAATGTCGACGTCGTAGACTGGATTACGCGAGATCCGCGTTGCGGAATTTGTGACGCTATATGTAAGATGGCACCCCCATCAACGCTCCACCCCATCAACGCGCCACCCCACAACCGCATTGCGCGACGATTCACTTATTGATTTCTTTCCTTATAAAAAACATTTTAACAACGTTTTAAAAAATGGAAAAAATTATTTTCTTATTTATTAAAATTTACGCTTTCGAACGATATGCAGCTTTTAATTTAATTCCGTATAACGTAAGCGATTGAAAAAATAACGCATGGAAAATCCCTGCGTTCAGCTTTTAAAAGCAAACAAGTCGATAGACGATATATATTACGCCGTATTTAAGGTATTCCGATAAAAGAAAAATTCGATAAAAGTCGTTAAAAATTATTACAAATTAAAAAAAAATTAATTAAGTTATTATATAAAGTTAATTAAATTATCTATTACTTTATTTCCGATTTCGTTTGTATATATAACGTATTTTAATTAATAACGGTAACTTTTAATAATTAAAAAAAGATTAAATAATTTAATTTTTACGCCGTTATTTTGAAATTAAAACTTTTAAAAATAAAATGATTGATTATAAGCGTTTAAATAACGTTTTTCCGGTTTTTATTAACGTTTTATTCGATTATTTCGCTTTACTAGAAGTTAAAGTTATTAAATAAAGGAACCGATTTAATATAAACGAAATCGAAGTAATAAAAGATATAAGGAAGAATTTTTTCGTTTTTAACGAAATTTTTAACAAATGTATTTATTTAAAAAACGTTTTTAAAAAAATATTGATTATTATAATTATATACGTTAATATTAACAGACGTTCATTATTACCTTTTATGATTTTTAACGGTATTAACGTATAATAATAATAATTTCCCGGTTCGGATAATAAAGTATACGAAAGTTAATATTTTATCATTTTAAAAAACGGCTAAATAAATACCGAAATTGGGTTAAAATAATTTTGCAAAATTTTTATCTTTAATATTAAATCTAAAAACCTTAATAAGTAAAGATGTTTAAATATTGACGGCTATAATAATTATAATAACGAAAAGTTTATATAAATATACCTTTAAAACTAAATCTATATTATTTTTTTTGCTTATTTACACTTTTTATATGTTTTAATTTTTTAATATAAATATATTTCTTGTTTTAAAATTAAAGTGTCGTTATTAGTTCCGTAAATATTATTACGGATGGGCGTTCGAAGTTATAAATAAGGTTAATTTCCTTTAAGCGTTTTTGAAAACATAAAAGGAAATTATAATAATTTCGAGATATATTATAAAAAAATTTAAAAAAAAATAATAGATTTGCGTTTTATCGATAAAACCAAAATGTTAAATAATAAGTAAGTTAAGAATAAAGTAAGGAAAACGGATGTACTTATTTTAAAATTAACTTTTATTTTAAAACGTTTTGATTTCTTTTTTCAAATAATTGCTTTAAATATTAAAATGTTTAAATTTTTTCGAGATTTAACCCGGATCGCAAAGTTTCTAGTAAGAATTAATTTAACGTTCGGGAATTTTACTGTACGTTTTTTATTCCATAAATTTAATAAAGTTTTTAATAAAAAAACCAGTAAATTTTCTACTATTAAAGTTTATAATAATTAATTAACTACAACTTTTGAAAAAACGAAACTTAAAAAACGTAAAAAGAGTATAACCCAAATTAAATAAAAAGTTCGTAAAAATAATATTAATTAAGAAAATAAAGGTAAGGTTTAAAGTTTTTACAAAAGGATTTTTTATTATTATTTGGCAAAATTAACAATAAGGTAAGTTTTTCGAAAGCGAAAAAAATAACGATAATAATTCTTATTATATTATTATACGGGGCGGTTAATATGTAGTTAATTGATTAAATAGTTGTTGAGATATTATTATTTGAAGTAAAAGGTTATGGTAGCGATGGCTTTAAAAATAGGTGGAACGTTAATGGAGTGGAGCGTTAATGGGGGTGCTATCTTACTCAATTCTGCAGATCTCTTACCTCACTTAAGTCAGGCCCTATTTTTGACGTTGGGGCTACGCTTGTAACGTAGCTGCAACGTAGCTGTACCAAAAGCTTTGAAAAAAGAACGGTAGCTCTAGGTACCGCGTTACCTTAATTTGAAAAGTACTCACAAAAACAACAAAATCTCAAAAATAAGGCCTAACTTCAAGCTGCAATTCCTTGGTTCCGTTTTCCGTATTCCTATATAAACTTTCGAAAATTTATCTTGGAAACTTGTAAATATAATAATAATAACAATATTTAATAAGATAATTAAAAAAAGCTATTAAATATAGCTTTAAAAAGGCTTTTTAACCGTATATATAACATTTTAACCGAAGCTGGTATCGCAGAAATATTATAAAAGAAAACAAATTAAAATTTTCGTTTTCCGCAATCCTTTTTATCCGGAACGCTCTCATAGTTACGATAACGTAATTACCGTATGTAACATTTTGCTATAAGCTTTTTAAAAGTAATTAAATATGAGAAAAGCCCGTATAGTTATTTTTTTTACCTGTACGGGTCATAATTATTACATTGTAATAAAAAGGGCGTTCCGGTTAATTAAGTCCGAAACCTTTTTATAACTGCGACGTAATAATTATAGCCCGTACGGCTGAAAAAATTAAGATACGGGTTTTTCCCATACCAAATATATTTAGAAAGCCCGGTATACGATAATACGACCGATAATTGTGCTGTCGCAGTTATAAAGGCGTTACGATCGCCTATTTCCCAGACTTTCATTTAACCGTATTAGCTGCAGTTTCGATTTAAAAAAAATGGAAAAAAATCTCTATATGCAAATTAGCTTATATTCGACGCGCATATAAAATTGCATACTTAACGGTCTTAATTCGGTTCCGTAACAATTTCTTTTATTTAAATTTTTCGATTTTTTAAAATAAATAAAAGAAAAAGTGATAATTTTGATAGGAACGCCCAGAACGGACCCCTGTTTCGCATAACTAAACCTCAGGCCTCGCTGGCTCCTTACGGGGATACGGCATTTGATTAGTTAACTTTTAGCTCCTTGGCGCAGTACTTGGAGAAACTTTAATACGAGCCAGCGAGGCCTGAGCTAGCTGAGGTAACAGATCTCGGGTATTGTTTGTTAGTATTTAGCGCGGGGTGGCTCCCGTGCTGGTGGACCCTGCAATTGTGGAGCGCTTGGCTCCTAAAGGCTAATGCCGACATCTGCCAATGAGCAATAGCCATCTCGACGAATGGGGGGTTGAGATATAAGTAGTCGGCTCATCTTCGCAGCATGGCTGGCCTCAGGTTACGCTTTCGTGCGATTCGGGTCAGGTCTTCCTTCGTCGGTATTATCCCTAGATGTACTGTATGAGAACCACTTGCCCCTTAAAAGCTAAAACCCGCTTGGTGCACCGTGCATGACAGGACAAGTATTATTAGTCTATAAAGTCTCCGGTTGTCATAGCAGATGCCCACGCCTAGCGCTCAAACCACCACATTAATATAAGGCAAATCGTTTAGATACTAACTATAGTCTTGGCATGCATAGATGAGAATACGCGCTGTCGAACCCCTGCTGACTTTCTGCGCAGAAAGTCAGCAGGGGTTCGAGAATGGGAGCGACCCAAGTCCATTGATATGTCCCGTTACGCTTTATTATGCATCGCCTGCCAAGGACACCTTAAGAAAAGGGCCTACACACTATCTGCCAGCCCATGCCAGCCCAGCGCGAAAGAACCCCGATCGAACACGCTTTGGTCATAATAGTCCGGGTGTTATAACTTTGCCGCCTTGTCGTCAGTACCGGTCTGGTACAGGTACTAAGTATCAGGATGAATCTCGCTCTTCTCGGTTCCCCGCCAGGTACCTTCTAGCGACATATCTAATGCCTCTGCTGCGCTGGTTCGGCCTTCGAGACATACTCCCAAAAAGGTTAAGAATTGGTAAGAATACCTGTCATGGGACGTTAGACATGTACCTGCCACTGGAGGTACAGCTAGGACGGGAAAGAACGATTTCGGGCTAAAGCAGTTTACCTCTATTCTGCCCCCAGGATTGACTCGGGTGCTATAATAACCTAATATTCGATAGTGTTCTGTTTGTCCCTCTAATTCTTTATACCCTACTTTCCCGCTTTTCCCTCTTATGACTTCCGTCCAATGCTAGGTCAATGCTAGGTTACTCGTCAAGAGCGCCAACAAATTTAAGGTGACGTAGCACCATATTTCAGTCCCTGTCTCTTCCCGCATAGCTAGGTACCCATTTTTAAGAGGAACCTTTCACCACGAGGAAGCTCCCACGAACCTGGAAGCGCCATCTATGTCAGGTCGTTCGACTCTGTTTCCTATTCAAAATTCTTAATAGCAATGCGGGTAGGGTTTGCGAATTTATGAAACACTGCGAAGCATTATCATGGTGATAGAGTGTTCTGTTTGATTCAACTAGATTCGCTAGAGGGATAATCCACATGTTCTTTATCGACGCTCGGACTCTGTGTCGCATTTGTTAGAAGCCGAGTTCATCCTCACCGCAGCTATAGCACCTAAATCATAACGGTTGAAAGGACTAGCTCTGTAAGACTTGCGCCAATAATAGATTTTCACCCTCGGCCAGGTATTATGTGATTGCCGAATGGTAGGGTGTCACTACCGAAGTTAACGTTAGTGTTTATAATTAGCGGTTCAGTGTTCATCTTCTCTCCTATCGTTGATGGAAACCCAATTGACACCAATTCACTCAAAACGCCTCTCTGAGTCGCAAGTACTTGCACTAATGTTTTGAAAGGCGACATACCAGGTAGTTATACCGGAAGCCAATGTGCAATTGTCACTTGTATAAAAGAGTAATTGGTGGGCGACGGTAATGGAAAAGCAATAATCACTCTAAGACAGGGTAATATCAACCTAAAGATATCACCCAGCTGGGCTAGGGTCCTTTATACGGGGTAGCCATCATACAAGGAATATATTGGGGCCCTTCGTATTTGGGTTCAAAGAGCGCGATTTAGCTGGCATGAATAATAGTGTATCAGAGGTCTGGGTACTTCTAACTACCTAAGTGACGCCTCAAAGTTACCAGAAAACTTCAAAGACCACACCATATCCAATAAAAGTAAGTTGCAATGTAATCAGATTTCACATAGTAAAAAGAACAAGCATCACGCTGCATCGTCTCTGACGAAATTCCAGTTATCCAAAGCATCCGAGACACCGTAGACACCAACGTTCTATCCACAAATGTTCGGTATGTGGGAGAATCCGCTGGCCGATCTCGCAGCTACACGTCGGATTATTCCTTATTCCCCCTTGAATTCTTCCTTATCCTCCTCCGCCGACATCTGTCTGTAGAGCAAATCATCCTGATTCGCCCTGGCTTCGCGCTCGAACTGTCTTCCATGGGATTCCTCCTCCATTACGTCTTGGAGCGTTTCCTCTTGATGCGCCGGATTCTCCTCCCAATGTGTTAGGAGCGTGCCATTAGTAGCCACCTGATGCCTGTCGTAGTCCATGGTCCATGCCACCTGGATGGACTGGTGAAGGAAGCGATAGTCGGCTTGTGCGCATAGCCAGTCGTGGTCTAGCACTGTTCCTTCTCTGTTAAACTGTTGTAACTGTTCAGCGACCGCGTCGAGCAGATTCCAGCACTGGTAATATAAGTTGTTGCGCTTGTCGATAGCTAGTTCCTCCCTAATCTCCCTGCTCATCCTCTGTATGTGCGATCGGATGTTAGTGGGCCATCTTCTAGGAGACCGAGGGGAGACCGTGGGAGAAGAGTTTTGGACCTACGGAGAAGAACTCAACGAATTCCCGGTGTATAGAGTGGTGGAATTCGGGAAACAAGAGCTGATCGAGACGTGATAGCCAAGACACGGGTCGAGGCCGAGGAAGAGCTGGAGGCTGAGGCTCAGGCGGAGGCGGTCGCTGCCTCTGCCCTGAGTTTCCAGGACCTGGAAACTCGGCCATTCGGAGGAATTGCTGGCCTGCCGGAAAACAATTATAAATGCCAATGCAATGGTGCTATCAGAACCGAGTATCCTTGACCCTGTTGGTTAAGGGAGCCGCGGATTTGTCTGGTCTGTTCGGCGTCAGCAGGTGGGTCGCGACGGTCCGCTGGGACGAGCAGTTGCTCTGCTGGGACGCTGTGTCCGTCAGTAACCATGTTCTCTTGTTTCAAAAGAGGAGACGAGCCAACATGCGGTTCCTCACAAGGCAACGCTGAGACATGCAGACCGGGAGGTTCGGCGGCCGCATTCGGCTTACTGCCGAAGTAGAATGTGTTAAAACGAGCACGTCGATTTATACCAAGCTGAAATAATAGCAGATGCCAGAGGAGGAGCATGAGATGGGACAACGACGACGAGTCAGAGTAGGCGTGGACGGTTAACCGCGTACCCAAAGATCAGATGTAATATTGGGTGGAGTACTCGACAGATATTCCGAGTGAGATGTGAGCTTGACGCCGACAGGGGCGAAGGGCATTTGTGAATGTGCTCCCACTGCAGGGAAAGGTACAGCGCTTGGTTAGCGTGGAGCGGTGCTAGTCATAGGATTTGAGTATCCAGATACGATGTTATTGAATGTGCCAGGTGGTCGATAGGCTATTCTCCTAAGGGTTGCAGCAGAACTCTGTTGGATTAGCAGAGTAACCATCGGTTCTCTGCTAAAGTATGACGAGGGTGCACAATATAATACCTGCGTAGTCCTACGATGAGGTGGACAGCTCAGATACACTCCACATAGGCTTTCGTAGCCCTCATGGCCCCTTCTTCAAGTTTAGCTAGGCTATAGTACGTCCAGGCATTCATTGTAGATACACCGCCACTTTTTCATACTATATGAAAGGTTGACCTTATTTGGACGTGTGTATCTGCTCCCAATTACCTTGGATTAAGTAAGTCGATAAGGGTTGTTAAACATGGACTGGGTTACTAGTTGAGCTATGCCAGCGAACGCTAGATGGCTTGGCGGTGCGATGAGAAAGGCCCCTTTACTGCATCTGTCGAGATGCGGATAGGGGTATATAGACGTAGGATAGGGGTATATAGATGCAATATAGGGGTATATAGATGTAGTACAGGGGTCTTTGCCGCGTATGATATCATCTCAGCGAAGGCAATCATTCGTCGTTCAATATGTTGATAGCACAGGGTGCGGTTCCCAGACCATAGAGAGCTCGTGGCGTTCCTTCAGGATCGTACGGTTGTGCCTCGTAGCCGTGTCATCTCCCTTCACCGAGAAGTGAGGGACAGCCTGTTAATGTGCAAGAACGATGGGAAGTTCCAGAGCCTACCAGGGAGTGGGACGAATGAGAGGAGACGTTCGATGGAACTTGTTAACAGAGAAAGCATTAGGAATACGGCAATGTAGCACTTATACTTCCATCTCCCGTTGAACCCACTTTACCTTACCTTAAGTTTACTCAATATTCCCCAGGCCCTAATTTCTAAATACGTTTGATCATCGCAAGGGCATGGTTCGGCTCGTGTAATTCTATCAAAATATGCACTATCTTGTTCTGAACGAAGACGGAGGTGCATGCACTTCTACGGATGGCAAGTAGCACAAGCCAATCACGGTAGGGTGTGGCTGTCTTTGGTTTGAGCGCGTGTTTACTCGGCCCGGGTACCTAGCTCGGGATGAGAAGAGAAAAGCTCCGGGGGAGTAGAACGAACGTGCCGTAGCAGAAATCGCGGTGGGAGTAGAAATCGCCAAGCGCATTTGCTAAAAAATTGATCCGATATGTATGGAAATTAATTAAAGAGCAATTGTTAGCTATGCAGGTGTGCTATAGCACACTAACTAAGGAAAGCTACGCTCTAATCGGTGGATATATGTTCCGTTGCTAGGCTATATTAAAGCAGGACGCGTTCGAAAAAGCTGCGCACTTAGCTAAATTATTCCCTCCGCATCTACCCTGTTGCCACTAAGTCAGCAGCCCCGAGGGGCCTCAGTTTATCAAATTCTTTTACCGCAGAGCCCGGCGACCGTTTAAAGCGGTTCGTTCTTGGGGAACCTATGTATCGGAGATACGTTAGCGGGCAATTACAAAGTAGGACCAGATTATAATATCGATTATTTTCTTTAAAAGTTACACTTAGGTAAATAAAGCTATACCTTACATTCATATAACGTTTATTACTATTATTACCAAAGAAGTTTATTTTTATATATATCACAGGGAAGCTTTTATTAGCCGACGTAATCGTATAGTTACTATGCCATGTTTTATTATTATTCCGTTTATTACTACCCGATTTTAATAAATCCGGCGTGTTTAGGTAATTACCCGGGTATATGTCATATAGAGTATTGGGACCTTTACATTTCGGCGTACCTAGGTCATTTTTCCATGCCGTAATAATTTTTTTGTACCCGGGAATAACGCTTACCTAACCTTACGGCTCTGGGGCGATACGGGGCCGGCCGGAAAAGCTTGATTTTTTAATGTTAGATATGTCCGATTTCGAACAAAGTAAGTTCGATTTTATGCAGTTAATAAGAGCAACCTACGCGTAAACGGCCGGCGCCCCGCCGATATACTACCATTACTGCCTTCCGGATTAAGGACCGCCTTCGAAAATAATAAAACGCGATATGGAGGGAAGTTTAGAGGGTGAAGGAGGTGGGGCGCCGAGCGTTGTAGGACAAGCCGGAATGCCTGCGCCTGCGCCGAGATTAACAACGCAACTAACGTCCTCTATATCCGACAATTAAAAGTTTTATTCGCTTATTTTTAACATTATTATTAGTTAATTACCTGTTGTTAAACGATATAGATTATACAATAATAGCAATTAAGTTTATACTTTAACAATAGAATTAACTATTATAATATTAATATTTTTTATAACTTATGTAAAACTTAAAACTTAAAACTGTTTTAAAGGAAAGTTTTAATTTAAAACGTACGCGTTTAATATTTAGAACTTTATCGCTTTTAATTACTTATTTTAATAACCGGTCAAATCTATAAAACCAGATATTATTTTTTATTCCAAAAAACGAATCCGTTTTAAAACGCGTAACAATACTTTATTTTTCGAAAGGATAGTCGAAAAAGTCGATTATATAATCTACAATAAGAAACGTTTGCTTTTCGACTACCGATTAAAGCTAAAAGCCACTTAATTAACGCTAAATAGGTCCTAAAGAAAAAAGATATACGTTAACGGATAAGCTGGAGAAATATAAGGATTGCATTTACATAAAAGGATTTACTTAACATAAGGGTATAAATTATAATAAAATAACTACGACTATTACTAAGGCAGGATATTGATAAATTCTTATAGCTTTTATAACCTCCTTTAGATAATACCTATAGTAAATCGACTTTATTATAATTTATCTAAATAGAAACCTGGAAAAGCATATCTTTATAAAGCGGTTTCCCTTATTGCAGAAATATTTCGACGGTTACCTAGATATGCAACAACGTTTTAATTTCGTATCTGAAAAAATTCTACAATTAATAAATTTTCTTTGCGGGTTAAAGTAAGCCGGTATTACATAGCAAAAGCAAGTCCGAATTATATTCGAAAACACGGCTTTAAGCCAGTATTATCCGATGGTATCATATATATTAACCCGAAAACCCGTAATATCTTAACTTTATATGTCGACGATTTCCTTCTTTTCGACTTTAATAAAATACGCCTAAAATGTATTACAAAAGTTATTACCGGAAATGTCCTTATTAATAATTTCGGAATTGTAAATTAATACATTAAAATATAAATCGTTCGATTTTGCGAAATAAAAGATATTTACCTCAACCAAAAGTTATATATTAATAAAACGTTAATAAACTTAACAACAAATAATATAAAAACGGAACCGACTCACTTAATTAAAAAATCTCAAAATTATACAGCTTAATATAAAAATGAAATTATTCTATATAAACTGTTATTATTTAGAAAATTGGTTATTGTTATAAACGGTAACCGAAAATTAAAAGTTGCAATTGGTTTATTTAAGAAAAGCTTCCAAATCGACAGTGAAATTAACCGTTTTAAATTACGCAATTATCTTTTTCGAATAAATAGCCGTAAATAAGACGGTTTCTGTCAAAATTTTCCCGTAACAGATAATAAGTATTTTGTATTTGAGGTTACCTGATATATTATATTGTTTCGGTTCGTTTTAATTAATAAAAACTTAAAAAACCGTAAGAACGATCGAAGTTAAACTTTATAACCATACAACTGGCGAAGGTTTACAAAAGCTTTCGTAAGTTTTTAAGGTTTATTTTTAAAGTTTACCGTATAAAGTTATTTTTTGCCTTTAAGGACCTTGCTGAACCGTAGCCAGCGGGCATAAAGTTTACCAAGGCCGAAGCTTGTCGGCAACCACGTATGTAAACCTTTTAAGCCGATATCGGTTAAAAAGCTACGTGCTTATTTAAGGCCCAATAATTAGAATCGGAGTAAAAACGGATTCAAGGTATGTAATTTATCCAAACCGTAAAAAACTATTTAAAGGGTTATCGTATTTAAAAATACTAGATATAATATTTATCGTGGAAATTTATCGCGGAATCATTTTCTGTATATTGGCTCAGCCTTATCTTCTAGGCTTGACTTATTTTTATCTTGTATAGTATTTAATATTATTTAGTTATTTTAATAATATTATTACCGTTTAGTAAAAAGAAATACGGTAATCGTACTCGAAATTTATATAACGTATTAATAAAAAATTAAGCCGTATATAAAAATATAAATATAGCCAAGTTAACTTTTAATACAAATTATATTAATTACGACGTTATGTTCTATATTTCATATCCAGTTTTATATACCGTTTTTTAAACCTTAAATTGATTAATAAATTATTTATATACGTTATTAAATAAGTATTTAATAAAGTTACAGTATTATAAAGCCTTAATAAGTTGGAATCTATTAAAATATATCAAAAAACGTAATTTTCTTACCGTTATATATCTATTAACGCATATTTAATTTACGATAATATTAAAATAATATTTAAATAAATATTCGGAAGTTTCAGCTATACGTATTTAACTTATAAAACGTTAATAAGTAACGTATTTATATATAATAACAGTTTTTAATTTTCGTTTTTACCGGCAGTAAAGGAAATTATAAAGTAATATGCAGTATTATTCGTTTTTTTATTATCCCGAAATATAATAATACAATTAACAACGTAAAAAATACGGATTAATAAATAATAAAATTTTAAAACCGCAAAACAAATATTTTCCATATTACAGATTTAACCGGCGCATATTTCCTAAACAACCGCGTAATTCGGGCCATTAATCGATTCCGGGCATTTATAATAAAAAATAACTTACATAATATAAATAATACTAGGAATATAACAATTTCGTAATTCCGATTAAAAATACAAAACCGTAATATATCGTATAGTATATATTATATAAACGTTATCTTTATAATATTAAAAAAAATCCGGAATTACAAATAATTAACTACCGATTAAATAATTATATAGAAAACTTAGATTTTTAAATACCGTAGCATATTCGGTATTAATATCGAAAATTTCGGTAATATACTTAAATATCCAATTATTACTTATTTTATATGGGATTTTGATATAAAAAAATTCCGAGTTTTACCTGGGGTTCCAGTTACGTTAACAAAGCAAAAACGCCGTAATAAAAAAACGAAAGTTAATATTTTTATACGTCGTTCGTTTTGGAAAACGACGTTTTAAAAACCGTAATCCGAAATATTAATAAGCCTTAACGCGGGATATTTCCGGATAAACGATATATTTAGATCCCTCGGAAAATTATCCGTTTCTATAATCTTATAATTACCCAAATCCCTTAAAAAAACGCGGTGGGGTAAATCACGGGCGCTGAAAAATACTAATTAAAATTACGAATTAATTAATTTAAATAAACCGTAATTATAAAACCTTAAATTAGTTAATTTAAGCAATCCGTAATTATAAAAATCATTATTAAAAAATTAATAATATTTGTAACTAAGCTTAAAAATTAATAACCGAAACCCGGCTTTAAAAGCTATTGTTTATAATTACGAAAAGATAAAATTACAAAACGTAATAAATCAGGATTTATTATAATATTGGGACGTTAAATATTTCGAATTAATACTTTAAAAAAAACGCTTAAATAGCTGTATATATAATAAGAAAATAACTTTTTTAGAATTAACGATAAATTATTTATTTTATTAATTCACTTACATTTTTAATCCTTTACGCCAGTTAATTAACTTAAATTAAAGTACTTTAGAGGTTAAGAAAATAAAAATAGTTCAAAAGTTAATATAACGAATTAGAAAAAAAACCGGAAAATAGAATTTAAAAACTTTTAATTCGATATCAGAAATTATAAATTATAAATCAAAAACGTTAATTTATTAAAAGCTGCGATAAATTAAAATTTAATATACGCAATATAGAAATTCGGTAATTTTCTTAACTTAAAAAATCTATTATATATTTATTATCGTATATAATTAATCCGGATTAAAAGAATTAATATCCAAATATACTTCAACGAATTTCGAATTAATAATAATAATAAATATAATAAGTAAAAGATATATCAATAATTTTATTTATTTAATTAAAGCTTTACGTAATTAAGTTATTTTAACGTAAACGATATCGTTTCGGATTTCGAATAACGTTAATATCCCGTAAAGCTTTAAATAAACTATTTAAATATATTTATAACGTTCCGTATTATAACCAACTTAAAAATATACCGTTAAAGATTGTTAAAAACTACAACTTTTGCCTTAATCCTTAATATATTTTACCTATTAACAACTTAAGCAAATATAAAATATCGCATAACTTAACGAAAAATTATTTTGAAAAACTGGAAATAATTTAAGTTTTTAACATTTTCTTAAATTATTCCTTAATCGATATTATACAAATATTTACATTTATTATATTTTATAACCGCAACCCTGTCTTAAAACCAAACGCGTTTTTCGTTTACCGTTTTAGTTAAAAACGGCCGGATTTAATTTTTTAATTTTTGACCTAACATCGCAACTATTGCTTTTTTCGGATAAATAACGTTTATTCTTAACGCGTTCCTTCTTAATTTCGATAAAGATTAATATCGCAATTCCATTTCCTAACATATTATTTATAATATTAAGTTGCAAATTATTACGTTTTAGTAATACCAGTAATTCCGGTAACGATATAAAAACAAACAAATTATGCAAATATGGATATAATAATAAAAGTAAATTTAACAAATCAAAAGTATTAAAAAATAATAAATTTTAAATTAACATTACGAATAACGAAAATGAAACAAAATTTTAATTAAAATTATCCAATATACTGCGCGTTACGCGTACGGAAACAAACGTTACGATAATTAATATCGCAATTCCCAGTTTTAAAAATATATAAACCATATATTAAGTTAATTTTTAAATTACTATAAGTACTGTTAACGTCCTACACCACCTCGCGGGACAAACTATCTCACGGGACACTTTTTGGCACCTTGCGATAATTAATCCAAATAACTTAATTACAATATATTCAATTGATTTAAATTAACCGTATTCTTTTTTACGGACCGTATTTACAGTTTCCAATAAATGCATACATTATATTAAAGCTTGTTGCAGACGCTATACTGTTATTTCTCTTTCTTAACCTATACGTAACGATTATATTTAACAGTTATTAATAGCAATTCTGTATTATTATCTTTTTTACCGACTACAAAAACATATTTATCCCGTATAGTAAATATTCCTTTTTACTGGAAACGTTTGTTTTAATTATTTAATTACGTAAGACCGAATTGCTGCTTCGACAAGTTCTGCAATACTGCGACAAACCTTACGACGCGCCTTGGAACGTGCCCCATAATAAGCCCTATAGCCTTGCCCTGTAACCTTGCAACGTGCCTTGTAATAAAGCTTTACCTTTTAATACGACGTATTTTGCGAATATCTTTTACGTATTAAAGCCCGACAACAAACGCTTGCGTATATAGGTTGGAAATTCGGTCGGTAATCGTTTTTTTATCGGTCGGCTTCAATACTTTCGAAATAAGGAGGATATTAACTTAAACGCGTTAAAGAATAATTGGTTATAAGACGGTTAGGAAGAAGAAATTATAATATACGTTTACGTTAAGCTTTAATATAATGCGTATATTTGTTTTGAAGCTGTAAATACGGTTAGCGATAAAGAATACCATTAATTGGAATAGATTTATTGCGTTGTAGTTGAGTTATTTCGATTAGTTCTTGCGAGGTGCCAAAAAGTGTCCCGCGAGGTGGTTTGTCCCGCAAGGTGGTGTGGGACGTTACTTTTTCAATTATTAATTTAAACCGAACCGTTATATACGGTATATCTTAATTAAAACTAAACGTAACTTACGGCAACCTCGTTATTTTTTCTGTTATTTATCGAACTTATAGCGTAATAATAATCCGTAGAATATATAAATCGATACGAAATATAAAGATATAGCCCCGTTATTTAAAATTAAACGAATTTCGCCGTTTGTAAAAAATCGGCCGTATTTTTTATAAAACTGCAAATACGGTCTTTTTATAAATTAAATATAACGCAAATAAAAAATAATTTTTTAAAACGTCTTATTATTATTATTTATTAAACCCGGATATTGTTTTAATTAATTTAATTACGTTTGGGATTAAATAAAAACCTTTAATTTTATTTAATTTATTTAGAAATATATCGAAAGAATTACTTAAGTTTAATAAAAATAAATATTTATTCAGCTTCTTAATCGCATAACGGAAACAATTATATTAAAAATAATTCGTTCGCTTATTATTTATACTAGGATCTAATTATTCCTTAAATAATTTTTTTTCGAACCGGTTTTTAATTATTTTTATATAAAGGTTTTCGGATTTAAAAGTTGGAGAATATAAATAAAATTAAACGTATATATATTATAATAAAACTTAGTTAAAAAAAGGTTATCACGGTCTTTTTTTTAATATAATAATTTCGTTTTTTTAAATACGTTAATATTACTTAACGTACGTATTCGTTATTAAATAAATATATTACTAAGGTTTTATTTTTATCTTATTTTGCAAATTAAAACAGCTTTATTTCGGAAATTTACGGGTAATATCTTAACTAACGGAAAGTTACAATTAAAATTCGATAATTAAATCGTTTTAATCGGGATTATTTACAATAAATTACGTAACTTTTTTCTTATTATCCGAATTCGTTATATTGATTTTTACTGCAATCTTTATAATAAAACCTTTAACTTACCTGGCTCAAGTTTTTTTCGCTATTTTAACCATTTTTGCAATAAACGAATCGCTTTCATATTTATTAAACGTCTAATACAATACGAATAATATAACTTATATATAATTAATTATATTTAATCGTTTATAACTATAAACCTTTCGATTAAATCGTTATTATAAATTTTCCATCGACAAGCTTTTCGGTATTTCCTATTATACTATTCGACTGATATCCGAAATATTTATTCCCAATCTAAAAGCAACCGTAAATATTACGATAAGGACAAAACCATCAGGTTTTTTTTAAATTTATCGTATACGTAAACTTAGTTTTCTTAAAATATTTCGAAATTATAAAAGTTAATAACTTTTTTTATAACTTTCGACAAATATCCCTGATTTATCATAATTTTAATTAAGTAATTACAAATATTTATAATTTTCGTTTAATTATTAACATAAACAATAATCTGAATAATAATACGCAAGTTATTAAATTAGGTTTTAAAATTATTACTAAATGACTTAAATACATTAATTATTAAAAAATCCAAATACGCTTAATTCGAACGTTAACCTTTAATTATAAAAAAGAACAATATCGATTTCGGAACGATTAATATTAAATCGCCGGATTTCCGCTTTATAACCATATCTAACTCTCCTTCGAGGAAACGTAACCGTGTATATACTTGGACAAAATAATAAATTGCTACCTGAACTCCTAGCTTTATTACCCCTTTCCGTTTTGCAGTTTTTATTTACGTCGATTCCTTTCGGAATTCTGGAAGTTTCTTGCGGTTTTAAGCAACCGAACAAATTAACGTTCGTAATTTTCTAACGTATAATATTTTAGCAGTTGGATTTCGGAATTATTTAATTTGTTATTTTTGTTATTTTTATCCTTTTATACCTTCGCCAGCAGTTTTTCCGTTAAATCGAAATTATTTATAATAAGTTTGTAAAAAGATAAATTCTTATTATCGAAAATAAGGCGATATCCTAAAATTAAAAAGCGCAGTCGATTTTCTTTAAAATAGTTTTTTAAATCGATAATTACGTCGATTACTTTGGATTATACGGTAGTTTTTCTCGAATGGATTACCGTAAACGGAACGGTTTTTGTCGAAACTTTTCCATTCCGGATAATTGGTATTTCGTATTCGTATGGCATGTTATATTATTTTGGTTCGTATTTTAATTAATAAAAACTTGAAAAGGCGTAAAAACGATCGAAGTTGGATTTTTTAGTTATGAAACTAGCGAAAGCTTATAAAGCTTTTTATGCGTTTTTAAAGTTTATTTTTAAAGTTTACCGTATAAAGCTATTTTTTGTTTTTAAAAACTTTGTTAAACCATAACTAACGGACATAAGGTTTAATAGGGCCGAAGTTTGTTGGTAATTACGTATTAGTCGGAATCGGAGTGACGTACGGGATTAAGGTGGGTAATTTATCTAAACCGTGAAAAACCATTTGAAAAGTTATCATGTTCCAAGATATTGGGTATAATATCTATCATGAAAATTAATCGTGGCATGATTTCTGTATATTGGCTTAGCCTTGTTTTCCAGTCTTGGACCTATATAGTTACCTTGCAAAACTAATTATTTAATAATTACTTAAAACTAAAAATAATACAACTATATTATTTAGTAATTATACGTCAGAACATTTCCGGATTAAACTCTTTCGTATTTACAAATATTAAAACAAAAACAAAACATAATATTATTAATATAGAAATTGGTTATTTTTCGCCTAACTTAACTAAAAATACAATTTAAATAATAATTAAATCGGTTATTAAAAAAAGATTAAATAATCAAAATTTTCCCAGAGCTTATTTTAATAACAAAAACAATATTAAACATTCCGAATATCAAATTATGTACAGTATCTACCTATTCTTTTCGCAAAATACGGCCCTGCCCGCTAAACATAACACTTAATATAAAGCGAACAAATCGACGACGTAAAGTTTGCGTAAAAACATCGACAATATATTAAACGTTAACATATTAATTAATTACGTTTATATCGGCAAAAAACCGATAAAACAATCAAATAAACGTTTCGTTTTAGATAATTAAATACTCGGAAAACTAAAATATCTACCTTAAACGTTCGAATACTTTATCCGTACTTTGTTAATTAAAAGAAAAGTATTTCGGAAATTAAAAGCAATTTTAAACGTTATATATCATTATTTTAACTTATAAAATTATATTATTATGGTACTATCGAAAAAAATACATAGTTCTAATATACGGAAAACGGAATTTTTAGTTATTTATTTAAATTAATAATAAATATCTCGTTTTAATAAAAACCAAACATATATAAGGAAATACGGATTTTAATTTTATATCGAACTTTCGCAATTATAAAAAGTAATGTAAATTAAAACTGTATTTAATATTTTCGTTTTAATAATTTCTAACGGTTTATCTGGAAATACGGAAAACGGTAAGGTAATTTTGCAACTTAAAGTTAGGCCTTATTTTTAAGGTTTTGTTATTTTTATAAAAAGTCTTTTTAAAAATGTTTAGTTAATATATTAAACCTTTACAGATACATTATAATGGAAAGCGCTAGCCACAACTACGCCGCAGGCGCAGCCCTAACCTCGAAAATAGGGCCTGACTTAAGTGAAATAACGTAATACTAGGTATCGTAGCTACCAAAACAACCGGTATATAAATCTTTTTCGAAAAGTTTAACCTTATATTTAAAAGCTTTATTACCGTCCTTAAAAACAATAACGGAACGAAAGAAAATAGACTAAAAAAACGTTATATTACGGAAATGCGCCATATACGCGTTAAATATTATTATATATAGCAGGAAATCCAAAAAGGTTAAATATAAGTTAAACGTAAAAAAGCACAAAAAACCTTATTAATAGTTTTACCATGTTTTTAAATAAAACGTTACACGAAAAGTTTATCATTAACTTAAATCTCAAAAAAGACAAAACGAATCAAAAAGTAACTAAGATTTAATAAAAGTAATTTTAAAAAAATAATCCCGTTAAATTCCTTTTATATGAAAAAAAACCCGTTTCTTTATTAAAACCTAATTCGTACTTTAACTATACGATAATCACGGCATTTCTCTTACAATTACCCGAAAACATCCGCTTATCTATCAACTTTAAAGCTTTAACCTCTTATAAAATCATCTGTAATTTCTCTTCCTCTAACTTACTGTTAATATTAAAACTTAACTCCCAGTAATAATCAACCACGATATATAACCTACAGCTAGTAAACGTTTTTTAATCTACCGGATCCAAACTTTTACCTTTTAACCATCTTATAAAAGATAAAAGAACCTAAAAAGTAATAAGCTCACTTACTTATTAATTTGCTAATTAAAAATAGGCAGTCTATTTACGATAATAAAATCCTTATTATAACAAGCTGGCGTATACAGCTGCAATTTATATACTAATAGCTAACCGGATCCTAAACGTTTCAGAAAAAAATAAATCCTCTAACCTGATACGCGGGTAACAATTTAGTAAATACAAAAAGCCGGCAGCTTAATACAACGGCTAGCAACACACCGTTTAATATAAAAATCAAAGGTTTAATTACGAAAAAAATTGGTTTTTTGTTTCAATTTCCTTACAGTTTCTATCAACTTTTCTACAACCTTTCTACAGTATTACACGCAAAAATCAGGGTTTAATCCCTAAACATATTAAAATAAATAAATTTTTCTAAAGTTTTAAAAGTATATATATAACGTAAAAAGGCGTATTAGAATTTGGTACGTTAATATACCACCAACTAAATAGCCCGTACTTAGGTTACCCTAACGCGTTTAGGGAAGCCTATATACCCCACTTGTTTATCTAGCTACAAATGGTTAAATTAATCTATTTTAAACAGAAGTTAATAATATATATTATCGTAATACCAATTATCAACAAAACGTTGGAGTATATCTTTACATGTATCTTGTAAAGATATTTTATATTTTACAGCATATATCGTATTTCCAATTTATATAATTAAATTCCGTAAAATCTTAATTCTAGGTTTAATTGTTTTAGGCCGTTATTTTAAAGATATTTATTAGATAATTCGTAAAATTAATTTTTTCCATAGTTTTTTCTAAAAAAAAGAAAATACATATTAATCCGCATTGTATATCGAATTGGTCTTATAAGATAGGAAGTTATATCGGTTTTCGTAAGTTTAATAAGTTAATGAAAATTTTAATTAAAATTAATAAAATTCCAGAAATTTAAAACGCGTACTTCAAATTAAAATTCGTTTTTAAAGAAATCTCAATCTTTAAGTTTTTTGTAAATAACGGAGGACGTCGACGGTACGGTTATTATTGTTATTACTAAAGTATATAGAAATAATTGCTACTGAAATATAATCTATATCGTTTTAATTATAGCTAATTAATTAATAACTAGTTAAATTAAATAAATAAAACCATTAATTGTTTAATATAAGAGATTTTAATTGCGTTGTTATATTTAAATAATTACGTAAATGCTTCGTATATATATTGTTTTATATAACCTAGTAACGGACTAAGTATTTTCCGATTAAAACGTAGTTTTTTGTAGTTAGTATGTAATAGCATATCTAGCTAGTTAATATAACGTATATATATATCGAAACAACCTGGGTATGTTTATTTAGTATTATTACGATAATCGTTACCTATATAATTACATAGTTATTACGGTATATCTTTAACGTTTTAAAACGGAAATAAAAATAATAAAAATATATACGACGTAAATATTACGCTTTTTAAAGCTTTTAATATTTTTTTACGCTTACGAAAAAGCGCAGGATTAATAATTAAATAAGTAAAACCCGTAATAGTTTTAAAGTTGCTATTAATGCGAAAAAATTACAGGGCTATGGAGTATATCGGGTGTATGTCGTGGTAGGTGGGACGGTTGCTATCGCAACCGGTGGATTTGGGTGGGTTTTGTGGGGGTGCTAATAGGTAAGTGGACCCCCAAGCCCCCCTCTGGAGATATCGGACTGACTGCCTGAATAGGGAAGGTTGGGGAGGAATAGAGCCAGTCTATAAAAAGGGCTTCAATCAGCCAAAGTGGCTTGGGGAGATCCTTCCCTCGTTAGAGCCAGACCTGTCAATATAGCCTCAATTTCTTCTGGGACAACCCTTTCACTCCGCTTTGGAATATCATCGTGTCTCATAACCATGTCAGACCCAGATTATACCCCACCAAGTCTGGACCCCACGGACGTCGCAGACTTCCACAATACTCTGAAGCAATCCAAACGCATCATCGCCATCCTGGGAGCGGGCATCTCAGCCTCGTCAGGCCTGGCGACTTTCCGCGGCACGAATGGTCTCTGGAATGGGCAAGATGTGATGCAAGTCGCGACGCCGGCGGGGTTCCGACACGACCCCGGCCTGGTCTGGCAGTTCTACAGCTTCCGGCGACACGAAGCACTCAAGGCCAAGCCAAATGCCGCCCATTACGCTCTGGCCGAGCTGGCGCGCCAAGTCCCGGGCTTTGTGACGCTGACGCAGAATGTCGATAACCTGAGCCCCCGCGCGGGCCACCCGGAGGGCCAGTTGAAGCAGCTCCACGGCAATCTGTTCAACCTGCGGTGCGTGGATGAAGTGGGCTGCGGATACGTCGAGCAGGGCAACTTCAAAGATCCCTTAACACCAGCTCTGGATACTACCAAGGGTGAAGCCTCGGTACTTGGGCATATCGACCGGGACAACAAGCCCAAAGCGAGCCCTCTCCTGCTGGCCGGTCTCGCGCGGAAGAATGCGCAGATTCTCGGAGACAAATACAGAGACGACGGGCCCTCTGCCACCGATCTGACGCCTCTCAAGGCCGCCAGCACCGCGGGCAGCGAGCAAGAACCGGGCGTACGTGCCGCTCCCATGTCCGACATCCGCCTTTCTTCAGGACTGGCCAAAGACGACCTTCCACAGTGTCCCAAGTGCAAAGCGAACATTCTCCGGCCTAGTGTCGTCTGGTTCAGCGAGACATTGGCGGACAACACAGCCGTAGAGGTTGAGGCCCTCTTTGAAGACGACACCGAGCCCATTGATCTGTGTCTTGTTATCGGGACATCGAGCAAGGTCTGGCCGGCGGCTGGCTTTGCGGAACGTGCGCGGAAGAAGGGCGCAAGAATTGCCACCGTCAATATCGACGGTGCGGACGCCAAGAATATGCGACCAGGAAAAGATTGGGTATTTGTTGGTGACGCAGCAGTGGTGGTGCCGGAACTGTTGAAGCCGATCATAGGCGATTCTGAGATGTGGAACGGAAATGCAGTATCGGCATGAGAACACCTCGGAATGCCGAGAATGTTTATTTATGTGAATCATCTCCAGATACTGTCTCTCCGTCCGTTAGCAACCTCCACATGTGCTCATTATTAAATCCACTAGCGCCTTGCCCCCACTTTATGAATTTACCCACTTCCTGTATTCATTTCTCGGCAAATTACGCGACGTTTAAAAGTCTAGAACTAAATAAATAAATACAACAATAACACCGCATTTTACAAACGGATTAGGTAAAAGGTGTTATCTATATAAGGAATATATTTAAATTAAAAATAAAAGGCTTATGCACAGTTGATATAAGTCTAAGCTCTATTTACCAGGCTAAGCCAAATATAAAGAAAATTATTATACAGTATAATTTTCACGAGCAATACTATACCTAGTATTTCCGAATATAATAACTAATCGATGGTTTTTGCAGTAAGGATAAATTATATATCTTAGTTCCGTGCTTTATTTTAAATTCGATTAATAATTGCTATTTGATATAAGAAATATTGATTACGTTGTTATATTCAGCTAATTGCGTAAGTACTTCGCATACGTACTGCTTTTATATAGCCCAGCAACGGAACAAATATCCTTCGATCAAAGCGTAGTTTTTTTTAATTAAGATGTTTTAATACATTTGGCTAATTAGCATACCTTTTTAATATTTTAAGGAATTCGAAACTTAATTGTTACACTTTATTACTTTCTAAAGTTACAGCGTTTTATTCCACTTTCCTTCCGGGAATTATATCCTTTTAATCAGCCAATTTCTTATTAAAAATTGCTTTCAAATTCCTTTCCGTAAATCTAAAGCTTTTATAATATTAATAATTCTAATTATTCTTTAAAATACATGAAAGCTTCTCGTAACAGGGCTTTAATTAATCGGTTAGCCAATATATCGTTTATAAACATATAATGCACTTTAATAAAGTGTTTTTGTTGCTTTTCGTAACTAGTAATTATATATATTTACGTATCGTAGTTTTATCCGTAATACGGCGGCCTTCGCGTTAATAAGCCCTATAATTTATTAACTATTATATTACAAATTTAACGGTTCTGCATTTAGGTCGATTCCTAATCTTTTAATTAATTAAAATGTAGTTAAGGCTTTTTTAACAATCTATGTAAAAAAACAATAATTTTCTTTCGGTTATAGAAATAATTAATAAATTTTACTTATTTACCCGCTATTTTATTATTCTTTTAAATAGCTTTATAACTCTAAGTATAAAAACTTTTCTAATCGATTATATTATTTATATAAAAAGCGTCGCTTTAGGTATTCATTAACTCCTTATTACCGAATTGCAATGTTAACCTTTTAATATTAATTAAGTACCGTATTAAGCCATTAAGTACTTTATAGTACACGTTATTAAGGTTTAAATTAAATCGGGCAAACCGGGATATTGCAAGAGATATATCGGAATACGTATAAACCGTAATGTATAAAATAAAACCGATTTGTTGAATATTATTAATAAAAAATAAATAAACTAATTAAGGTTTGGTAATAACTTAGTTTTTATTATTAGCATTTTTAGGAAAACGTTTAAACTTTCTTTAAGAATTAAGTTAACAAGTTTATTTATAAAGCCGGATTAGGATAACTAGATTTTTCGGTTAAATTTATCTTTAATTATTTCGATACCTAAAAACTACTATAAGTTTGTATTTTTTATAAAGATATACCGTGTTTGTATTTGCTAGATTAACTAATTAACGAACGCTTAATTTTTCGTATTATACGCTGGGATAATATCATTAACGTAAAAGAAATAAACATCTTTTAATAAAGAAAATAACGGCACTTATAAAAAACGGAGCTAAGTTCCAAGTTTTTAAGCATGCTGGTAAAATCTTTTTATTAAAATAACGGCGATTTTTTTGGGCCGTATAATGCTTTTCTAATTAAAAGAAACCTTTTACGTTAAGATATCTCAAAAATGTTTATATATATATTTTATAATGTAAGGTTCTGGTAAACAAGACCTTAATAACATATATTTTTTAAGGTTCAAATCAATGTTAACTGCAATAGTTATTAATAATTTAAAAAACGTTCTGGTTAAAGAAATACGTATATATCGCTATAAGCGTTTTAAGTTATTAATCGCTTTATATAACAAAACAAATCTTATATTTCTATAACTAGCTATATTTATTAAATTTATAAACTGATATATATATATAACGTTTCCTATTACCGAATCGCGCGTATTACCGAGTTACGCGGTTTTTGGCATCTTGTAATAATTAATTCAAATAACTTAACCACAACGTAATAAATCCATTTTAATTAATAATATTTTCTATCGCTAGCCGTATTTACAGCTTTAAAATAAATGTGCGTATTATATTAGGTTTTGCCGTAGATGTATATTGTTATTTCTTCTTTTTAACCGTTTTATAGCCGATTACTTATAACAATTATTAATAACAACTTTTTACCAGTACTTTTTTTAATAACTAAAACAACTTGTTTATCCTATATAATAAGTGGCTTTTTTAATTAAAATCGTTTATTTGATATTTTAAAATGTATAGAATCGCATTATTATCCCGGTAAATCTTGCAATACCGCGATACGCCTTATAACGCGCTTTCAGAACCTGCTTTAAAACAAGCCTTATAGCCTTGTTTTATGGCCTTATAACGCGCTTTATAGCTTTTTAATACGATGTATTTTGCGAATATCTTCTACGTATTAAAGCCGAACAAAAACCTTTCGCCTATACGGGTTGGGAATTGGGTCGGTAATCGTTTTTTTGTCGGTCGGTTTTAATAACTTTCGAAATAGGAATAATAATAACGTATAACACAAGTAAGCTGGACATACAAGTAAGCTGGACATACAAGTAAGCTGGACATACAAGTAAGTTGGACATTTTTTTACATTTCGCAATAATAAATCTAAATAATATAATTATAACATAAAAAATTAATTTAAATTAATCGGATTTTTCGTTATTAAACGTATTTACAGTTTTTTCACAAGTACGCGCATTATGTCCGGGCTTGCCCTAAATGTTATATTTTCGTTTTTTCGTTTTAACCTTTTTACGAAAATTACTTTTAACCGTTATTAATTGCATTTTTTATTACCTTTTTTCAGCTAGAAAAGCTTGTTTCTTTTTGTATAGTAAGTATTTTTCCTTTTTGAAAACGTTTATTTTTAGTTTTTTAGCGTTTATTTAAAAAAAATGGTTAATTTCTCGTAATTTGGCGGTTTTTTCTTTTAAAAAAACGTTTTCGTACAAAAGTATTAAGTTATTCTTTATTAAAAGATTAATCGATTTAACTATTTTTGTCAGCAAGTTCCCCTGGTAATTTTTAATCTTTTTCTGTAAATATCGTTTTCAGTTTTTTGTTTCTTATATATTTTAGAGGGTCTTCGCCGGTGGGGAAAAAATGGAACCGGCGGAGGTAAACGGCAAAACGGTTGGGGTAAATATAGCTAAAGAAACTTCCAAATCGGAAAAACGTTATTAAGATCGAATAAAATAAGTTTAGTTTTAATAAAGCCGGATTTAATATTATCGGACATTATGGCGGCTTTAAACGCGTTATAAAATCCGCTAAGAAAGGTTTTTTAAATAATATAAATATAATAATATTATATTATATTTTCGATATAAAACGTATAAACGCGTTTTAAAACAGAAAAGCAGGATATATCGAAAGGTTGGAATTAATAAAAGGAATAAAAAGGTATGTAAAACGTAATAATACCGTTATTCGCGTAATACTTTTCGAATTTTATTAAATAATAATTTTCGTAGCCGTCGAAAATAAAGAAAGGTTTCGTTTTTTTAATACGCGTTCGAATATATTTATCAAAATACTGGATTTATTTTAAACTTAATTTGTTCGTCATTTAATTATTATACTTAGTTTTATTTTTTTTTAATTAAAAGGTAATAAACTATCATAATATTAAAATTTAAAGTACGTTTTCCTTATTAAAATAATAAATATTGATATAATTTAAATATACAAATTAACAGTTTATATAATTTTAATTCATTTCCGATTGTTTTATTACGTTTATTTAAGTTTTTTACGCTTTTCGATATTTATAATTATATACCGTATGTTATTAAAAGTTTTATTTAAAAGCCCGTTTCGTTAAAATTATAAATAATTTTTTTACGATACTGTATTTTGCAATTATAACCCGAATTAATTCGAATTATTTACAAAATACCTTTAGATTTTCGTATAATATTTTTTAATAATCGACCTTTCGATTTAAACGTATTTTAAGTTTTTTTTGCGGTTAAATAAAGTTTAACGTTTAATTTACGCCGATGGGGATCGCGATACGTTAGGTAAGGAATAAATTCGCTATATTTTTAACGTATTAAAGCCGGATAAGAAACGTTCGCGTATCGAAATCGAGGATACGGTTGCTAATCGATTTCTTTTCGGTCGGCGTTAATTTTTATATCGGCGGGATAATATCGGTTCGGGCGCGTTTACCGTTATATCGCGTTTTTAAGGTAGAATATAGGACATTATAAATCGAATTAAGTTTTTTATAATTAAATTTCGGGTTATTTTCTTTTTCTTAAATAACTAAGTTTATTTTAAATGCTTTTGTAAGTCGTTCCTTATTGTGGTTATTAAAAAATAAGTAATTAAAATAAGATAATTGGATTATCAACAAAAGTGTCCAGCTTACTTATATATCTAGCTTACTTGTGTAGTACGTTAACTTAAAATACGTTAAAAGATAATCGGTTACAAAACGGTTAGAAAAAGGAATAGCATTACGATATTTGTAATAAGCTTTAATATAATACTATATTTGTTTTAAAGCTGTAAATACGGCTAACGATAAAAAGTACTATTAATTGTAATATATTTATTACGTTGTGGTTAAGTTATCTAGATTAATTGTTACGAGGTGCCAAAAACCGCGCGATTCGGTGGTGCGCGCGATTCGGTGATGTGGGACGTTACTTTAAAACCTGTTTTTTTAATAACAGATTTATCTACGATCTTTCTCAATTATATATTCTTATAACTTTACAAATAAGCCTTTTTGGCTTTAATAAATAACTTTTTTAACAGGTATATATTTAGGCTTTTACAGGTTTGCGGCAATAACGGTAATTTTCGCTTATATATCCGGCTTTACGATTAGGTAATATTTTTACTTTTGTTTTTATTTCTGGTATATTAAACTGTTTCCGTTTAAAATAACGCATATTTCGGGTTTCTATTTTCTCTAAATTCCCGTAACTTACCGCCTAATTATTAATTGTATTAGCAAGATAGGTTAATCGTTTAACGTTAAACGTAGCTTTTTATAGCTTATAATTATACCGATAACCATCCTTTTGATACGGAAGGTACGGAACGTTTACGTTTATAACCTGTAAAGTATTTTTATTATTTACTGTTATATTAAGTTAAATAATTTGATAAAGACTTCAAGTTATGTTTAGTTTTTCTCTAATTTAATAATTATAATACTTATTCAGATAAACGTAAACGGCTGTAATAGTCGAAGAAACGGAAATAATTCGAATATAACGGTGGTAAAAGGATAATTAATCTTTTACAAAGAGGCTTGGTTTTCGTTATTCCGTACGTTTTTTTGGACACCTATACCACTTTAAAGCCATTGTTTTGCCCAGCCGATAACTAAATTGTTCCATTTAAGTTTTTATCTTTTATATATATCTAAAGTAATCATTAACCTAATCAGATATATAGATCTGTAGGAATAAATTGTATAGCTCATTTTCGGTAACGTAAAAAAAGTCGGTTTTAGAGTTTTTAATATTACCTGAAAACGTATTTCTTTTGTTAGATTATACATTTTGAATAGTAATAACTTTATTCGTTAACGGATTCTAGATTTGGAAAATATTCATTAATTAATAACCGCCGAAAAAAGTTATTTATATTTTATTATTTAATTTTTAAAGTTTTTGTTTTTTATAATAACTTTATTATTACATAAGCTATATAGCCGTAAGATCGTAAATAAGTTTTTTAAAGTTTGCAATTAACCATTATAACGCCTTTTTTATTTACTAAGTGAATATAATAAATTTCGTATAAGATTTGTTTAAAAAAGCGTATTTAAAAGTACGATTAACGTTTTATACCACCGAGTCGCGCGTATCACCGAATCGCGCGGTTTTTAACATTCTATAATAACAAATCCAAATAAAACAATTATAATATGATAAATCAATTTAAACTAATCGGATTTTTTATCGTTAAACGTATTTACAGCTTCTTTATAAATATGCGCATTATGTCCGGTGCTACGGCACGTATGGCTCGGCGTAAGAGAAGCAGACTCCTATTTGCTATGTAAAATCTAAGGTGAAGAGGAAAGGAAAAACAAAGGAATTCCTCTATCTAGATAAGCTAGAAGTAGGTTTGTAGGCTAGGGCTTGTAGGCCCCACCCAGAGCACAGACCACTCAAAGCACAGACCACCCCAGTGGAAAGGTGCTCCTGATACGTACTATAACATCCGTGCTTGCCGTAAACGCTACATTTCCGTTTTTTCGTTTTAATCCTTTTACGATAATTACCTTTAATCGTTATTAACTGTATTTTTTTACAATTTTGTTTTGGCCAAAAACGCTTATTGCGTTTGTATAACAAATATTTCTCTTTTTTAAAAACGTTTATTTTTAGTTTTTCATCGTTTATTCAAAATGGTTAATTTCGCGTAATTTGGCGGCTTGTTTTTTAAGAAAAACGTTTTCGTATAAAGATATCAAGTTATTTTTTGTCAAAAAATTAACGAATTTAATTATTTTTATCAGCGAGCTCTCCTGGTAATTTTGAACCTTTTTTCTGTAAATATTATTTCCGTTTTTTTTTATATTTCGTAAAGTTTTCGAAAGTAAGAAAAAAGAAACCGGAGGAGGTAAACAGCGAAATAATTAGCATAAGTATAACTAAAAAAAGTTTTAAATCGGAAAAAACGTTAATAAAATCGAATACAACAAATCCAGGTTTAGCGAAACCGGATTTAATATTATCGAACGTTACAACGGCTTTAAATACGTCGTAAAAACCGGCAAGGTATTTTTCTTTCGCGATATAAATATAATAATGTCGTATTAAATTTTCGATAGAAAACGTATATATATATTTTAAAACGGAAAAGCAAATTACGTCGAAAAGTTAAAACCGATAAAAGAAATAAGAAAATATATAAAGCGTAATAATATCGTTATTTACATAATAGTTTTCGAATTTTATTAAATTATAGTTTTCATAACCGTCCAAAATAAAAAACGGTTTTTTTCTTTTGTATATATTCGAATATATTAATCGAAATATTAGATTTATTTTAAACTTAATTCGTTTGTTATTTAATTATATAATTAATATTAATTTGTTTATTAACGAATAATAAATTATTACAATATTATAATTTAAAATACGTTTTTTCTGTTAATATAATAAATAACGGTATAATTTAACTTTATAAATTAATACATTATATAATTATAACTTATTTTCGATTATCTTATTACGTTTATTTAAACGTTTTAAAATTTTCGACATTTTTAATTATTATGCCGTATATTATCTAAAATTTATTCAAAAGCCCGTTTTATCGAAATTATAAATATTTATTTTTACGATATCGTATTATGCAATTAAAATCCGAATTAACTTAAATTACGTACGAAATATTTCTGGGTCTTTGCATTAAAACTTTCAATAGTTAACCTTTCGATTTAACTGCGTTTTAAATTTTCTTTGCCGTTAAACAAATCTTGACGTCTAGTTAATTCCGACGCGTTCCGTAACGCGTTAAGTAAGTAACAAATTTGCCATATTATCAATATATTAAAGCCGGACAAAAACGTTTACGTATTAATGTTAAAACTTATTTAATAATGGATTTTTTTTCGGTCGGCTTTAATTTTCGCGAATTCGGGATAATATCGATTCGGGAAAGTTTACCGTAAATTCGGTTTTTAAGGTAGATTTAAAAATAATTTATATAATACGAAGCTGTTTATAACTAAATACCGCGTTTAATTATTTAACCTTAAAGCTTAGATTTAATCTAGCACTTTTTGTAAGCCGTTTTACATTGTTAATATTAAGATATATATTATTAAAGTTGGGTGGTTGGAATAGCGGGAAAACCGCGCGATTTAGTGATACACGCGACTTTGTGGTATAGGACGTTATATTAATATATTGCGACTTTAAAAATATGTACAATTAAAAATTTAAATAACTTAATACCATTTCGTTTCGTAATCTCTTTTTTAATTATACCTCTTCAACGCTTTATGCCCTCGTTCTAAACCTGGATATATAGTATCAAAGGCTTAAATTTAATATTAAAAGAAAGTAATTAGAAGATGTTACAGGGATAAAAACGCTATAAAATACCTTTAATATAACAAAATATTCTCAATTAAAAATGCACTATACGGCCTCAAAGAAATACTATTATTTTAACAAAAAACACTTTACCAACATGCTTAAAAACTTAAAACTTAACCCTTTTTTTATAAACTTTATTACTTTTTTCGTTAAAAAATGTTTGTTTTTTTAACGTCGACGATATTATTGTTACGTATCGCAAAAGAAATTAAGCCTTCGTTAATCGGTTAATCTAGCAAATACAAAAACGGTACATTTTTACAAAAAATACAAACTTATAATTATTCTTAAATATCGAAATAATTAAAAATAAACCTAATAAAAAAATCTGGTTATCCCAATCCGAATTTATAAACAAGTAGCTAATCTAATCTTTAAAGAAAGTTTAAATAACTTTTTAAAATCGCTAACCACAAACGCCGAGTTACTGCTAAATTTTAATCTGGCCTAGTTAAACTCTATGATAAAGATACGCAAAAGCGTTTGGTTAATAGTTGCTATTATAATGATATATATTATTAAGTTCTGTCCTAATTGGATTGATCTATCTGTTTTGGCTATATAAATAATATAGGGCGTACGGGTCTGTATAAACGCGTTAAGGTAAACCTAAATACGGCCACCCAACTGGTGGCATAGCAATGTACCAGACTTTAATACGCCTTTTTGCGTTATGTATATACCCTTAAAACTTTAGGAAAAACGAGTTAACATATTTGGAAATTAAACCTTAACTGCTGCGTTTAGTTGCGAAAAGGTTGCAAAAAAGTTAATGAAAACTATAAGAAAATTAATAAAAAATAATTTAAATGCTTTCAAAATTAAACCTTTAATATCCAGATTAAAAGGTGCGATGCTAGCCGTCGTACTAAGCCGCCGGATTTTTTAAATTATTATATTATTCGTACGCGCTGGTTCCGAGATTTACTTTTTCTGAAACGTTCCGGAACCGGCTGGTTATTAATATGCGAAATGCATCTGTATGTACTAGCTCGCTGTAATAAGAATCTTATTATTCCAAATAAGTTACATATTTTTATTAGTAAATCAATAAGTAATCGAAATTACTATTTCTGGGTCCTTTTACCTTTTAAAAAATAACTAAAAAATGGCAGCTTAAATCCGGTAGATTAAAGGATGCCTATTAGCTATAAGTTATATATCGTAATTAATTATTACCAGGAGCTAAGCTTTAATTTGGCAATAGGTTAAAAGAATAAAAATAACAAGTAATTTTAAAAAAAAATTAAAGCTTTAAAGCTAATAGGTAAACGGATGCCCGCGTTAAGGTAATCGTAAAAAAAATACCACGGTTAAAGTATTTTCGAGTATTTAGCAGGTTTTAATAAAGAAACGCTTTTTTTCGTATAAAAAGAATCTAACAAAACCATTCTTTTGCTAGTTATCTTTATCAAATTTTAAGTACTTTTTATTTCGTGCTGTATTTTCTTAAGATTTAAGTTAGTAGTAAACTTTTCGTGTAATATTTTGTTTAAGGATTTAGTAAAACCGTTAATAAGGTTTTCGGCGTTTTCTACGTACTTAATTTATATTCGGCCTTTTGGGATTTCTTGCCGTATGTAATAGTATTTGCAAGGTCAAGTGCTATTAGGTATCTAGCTATGTACAAGCTGACGCCGGCTTACTATATACATACACGACTGGGTACACGATGCGACCGAGGAGCACCCCTACCCGTACCCACAGGCGGGCCGGATGAAAACCGTATAAGAGTCTTGGAACACGATAAACAAATCAATAGGTGTACACGATGTATTTGATTGGTTGCAGCTAAAGTTTAGCCCCCCAGCTAGCTCCAGCGCCCCAACCACTCCAATTGGTGCCGACACGATTTAGAAACGCAAGCGCTTCCGTGCTAGTCCGTGCGCTAGACTTGGCAACCCAGGCATGCTATCCCAAGCTGGATTCGAACCAGCTGCCTCTCGCAAATTGTTGGTTGCCAAAGCCAACAACAGGCGAAACAAGACACCCAAGCTCGCGACCACTGAGCCATTGGGAGTAATAGTATTTAATGCGTATATATCGCTTCTTCCGTATTATGACGTTTAATTTAACCTATTTCTTTGCATTGTTACTGTTTTTTAAAATAATAAAAAGGCCTTTAAATATAAGGCCAAGCTTTTCGACGAAAATCCGTACGCCGGCTACTTCGGTAATTACAGCACTTTATATTACGTATTCATCTTCCGAAATACATTTAATAATAATTTGCTTTTTTTAATACTTATGCAATAAGCTTTTTGTTATAAATAAAACGTAACCGGTAATGGATTTAATTATATTAAGGTTATACGTAAAGCTTACGTTAATTATTATAAACAGGCTTAACTAGTTATAACGTCCCATATCACCGAACGGGACATACCACCGAACGGGACATTTTTTAATATTCCAGTCATTTTATTTTAATTATTTATTTTTAAATAACCACAAAATGGAACTCTTTATAAAAATGCGAAAATAAACCTAGCTGTTTAGGTTAAAAAACGAAATCTTAAATTTAATTATAAAAAACTAAGTTTTATTTACGACGTTTCATATTTTACTTTAAAAGCGCAATTTAACAGTAAATGCGCCTAAGTTAATACTATTCCCAATTTGCGAAAATTGACGGCGACCCCAAAAAATTGATTATTAACTAAATTTTTAATTTAAATACGCGAACGTGTTTTATCCGGCTTTAGTATGTTAAAAATATAACGAATTTATTATTTGCCTTACGCGTTATAAAACGCGTCGGAGTTAATTAAACGTTAAGATTTGTTTAACGGCAAAAAAAGTTACAAACGCGTTTAAATCGAAAAATCGATTATTAAAAGGTATTATGTGAAAATCCGGAAATATTTCGTAAATAATTTGAGTTGATTCGGGTTATAATCGCAAAATACGATATTGCCAAAAAGAAATATTTATAATTTCGATAAAATAGGTTTTTTAATAAGGTTTTTAATAATATACGATATAATAATTATAAGCGTCGAAAAATGTAAAAAACCTTAATAAATATAATAAAGTAGTTAAAAATAAATTATAATTATATAAGTTATTAATTCGTAAAATTAGGTTATATCATTATTTATTATTTTAATAAGGAAAACTTACTTTAAATTTTAATATCGTAATAATTTATTATTTTACCGATTGAAAAGTCGGAATTAATTATAATAATTAAATTACGAACGAATTAACTTTAAAATAAATTTAATATTTCGATAAATATATTTAAATACGTACAAAAAAACGAATTTTTTGTTATTTTCGACGGTTACGAAAGCTATTATTCGATAAAATTCGAAAAATATTACTTAAATAACGACATTATTACGTCTTATATTTTTTTTATCAGTTTTAATTTTTTAACGTATTTTGGTTTTCCGTTTTAAAGCATACTTATACGTTTTATATCGAGAATTTAATACGACGTTATTATATTTATATTGTTAAAAAAATTCTTGCTGGTTTTTACGACGCGTTTAAAGCTGTTATAACGTTCGATAGTATTGAGTCCGGTTTCGTTAAAGTTGGATTTATTCTATTTAATTTTAATAATGTTTTTTCCGATTTGAAAATTCCTTTAGCTGTACTTACGCCGACCGTTTCGCCGTTTACTTCCGCCGATTCCATTTTTTCTCTACCGTTGAAAACCTTTCGAAATATTTAAGAAATAAAAAACAAAGACGATATTTGCAAAACAAGATTAGAAATTACTAAGGGAACTTGCTGATAAAAATAATTAAATCGGTAAACTTTTGGACAAAAAATAATTTAATATTTTTATAGGAAAAGGTTTTTTTTAAGAACCGTTAAATTACGCGAAATTAATCATTTTTAACAAACCTCGAAAGATTAAGAATAATCGTTTTTAAAAAGGAAGAACATTTATTATACCAAAAAAAAATCTTTTTTAGCCCAAAAAAAGGGAGGTAATAAAAAAAATCTAGCTATTAACGGCTAAAAATAATCGTCGCAAAAAAATTAAAACGAAAAAACGGAATTATAACGTTTGCAGCAAGTCGGGACATAATGCGCGTACTTGTAAAAAAGCTATAAATACGTCTAGCGACGAAAAATGCGATTAATTTAATACGATTCGATATATTGTAATTAAGTTATTTAATTTCTTGTCGCAAAGTACCAAAAAGTGTCCCGTTCGATGGTATGTCTCGTTCGGTGGTATGGGACGTTATATATAATAAGGATATATATTATTTTGTTTTCGGTATTAAATAAATAATTTTAAGGTATTTTTTAAATATTTCGGGAAACGTTTAATATAGTTTCGGTATTTCGGAAACGGGTTACTTATAAACTGGGCCCAGATAGATGTCATATACGCCGTATTAGATTTCGTTATATAACTGGAAAATTAAATTTACTTATAAAGTTTGCGTATTCGAAAATATTTTGCTTATTAGTCGTATTCTCGTAACAAATTGCGTAAGTTAAATAGGTTTTAATAAAAAGGGTTTATTTCGTTTTTATATTATTAGTTTTTAAGTTTGCTAACGTTTATTAATATATTATTTTTAATTTAAGCGAACCGTACTTATTTCGAAAAACCAAACGATCCGTACCTTAACGTATTAATTTGCAACTCCGAAATCGTTAATAAAGACGTTTTTAATAATAGCGTTTACTAAAACCTTTAGACATATCTTATTAAGGCCGAAAAGAAGGAAATCGTCGCTGTATATAGCTAGGATATTACGGGTTATCGGGTTAAATATATATAGCATTATCGGATAATAGTAACTTAAAACCGTATTTATCGAATATAGTTTGAATTTGTTTTTGCTATGCGGTACCGGCTTGTTTTAACCCGTACAAAAAGTTTGTTAGCTATATAATCTTTTTAAATACGAAATTAAAACGTTATTTTATATTTAGGTAACGGCCGAAATATTTCTGCAACAAGGAAAACCGTTTTATGAAGATTCGTTTTTTAAGTCCCTATTTAAGTACATTACGATAAAATCGATTTGTTACATATACCAGCCGTAAAACGCGGCAAGAGCTATAAAGATTCGCTAATATATTACCTTTATAATAATTATAGTTGTTTTGTTATATTATGCTTTTATGTTAGATAAAGCTTTTTGCGTAAATATGGGCCTTGTATTGTCCCAATTCGCCCGTTAACGTATATTTGTTTTTCAGGACCCATTTAACGTAAATTAAGTAGCCTGTGGTTTCGCTCGGTAATCGGAAAGTAATGGTTTTTTGCTATAGATTTTCTTTAATTTTTATATTAATAGTTTTAAGCTGTATATCCCATTTAAAGCTTTCTATAATGTTTTTAAAGCGGGCCTCTTTCCATTTAGGTTAAATAGAAAGTATTCGTTAATATAAAATATGTTCTATACGAATATTCGTTCGTAAGCTTATTAAATTATAACGGTACCGTTAACTGGATTTCCGTTATCTTCCGATTCGTTAAAGAAATTGAGGTTATGGACGCCAGGATTAGGATTAGCGTTTTTTTAAATTAAGGCCTTTATAATCTTCGGATCCTTATTAGGAGTTTCGTATGTATATATGGATTCGTATAGCTTTGGTTTAATCTTTTTCGGTTTATCTTGTTTCCGTTTTACGGTTTTTGTCTTATTATCCGTTTAATCTTCTGAAAGAACGTTATTATCGTGGTTATAAATGTTAACGCTTTTTTTTAAGTCGGTAGCAGAATCTACGCTGTACGTATAAAGGTAAAAATCTTATAATTTTTTCGCGTTGGATAACTTATCTTTTTTTTCTAACGCATTTACTTTTTTCGTAAATTCGTATATGCGATATAATTGGGAAATAACCGCCTTTTAATAGCTAGACCTTATAATTATAAGCATCTTAGTATCTTAAAAACAAGCCCTTAGTATTTCGTATTTCCAGTTTTTTAGTTTTAATTCGATAATTTTCGTTGATTAGGACGGTATAGTAGCTACCGATAATTCGTAAGTATACGTTATCTGGCTTTTTTATTTTATTTGCTTCGAGTTTAAATTCCAACGTTTTGTTATAATATTTTTATAACGTAACGTTTTTAATTATAAACTGCTTTATACGGTTAAATATATGGACTATTACCTTTATAACGGAAGCGTTATTTTAAATTAAACGGATACTTTTTTCGGGAATACCGGTTTAATATTAATTCTAAAAACTGGAATTAATTATATTAATTTCTCTAGTATCGCAAAATATCTTAAACAAGCTTATTCACAATTCTCTGCTTTTATTAATACGGAAAATTCTAATAACTTTATTTCTTAAAATTAACTTGGTTTTAACATTTGTAATATAAAAATATAATTATTGATATATCTTATTCTTTATCTTATATACCTTAAAAACGCAATAATAACTAACGTCGTTTATAATAAGGCTGTAATATCCATTACCGTTAATAATAACGAGCTTAATTTATTCTATATTACGTTAAAACAACTTTCCAACGTATATCCCGCATTTTTAAAAGTTTTTCGAAGGTATTTTAGTGACTTTCGCCTTATTACACGTCTTACAAACAAATAGCTCAACATCTGTCTTTTTTAAACTTACTTCTATAATTATCCGAATTATCCATTCAACCTTTAGTCGCTAAAGTAATACAACCGATAATATCAAAAAATCAACCGTTACATAACGACTCTAATTATCAAAACTTCCCTATCTATCGTAAAAACCTTTAAGGCTTTTAATATATCGTCGATTTTATCTTATATTACGTTGAACGCATAATCCTATTAATTAATATTAAGCCTTTTAATAGAAAGCTCTTTATATCCGTACGTTTATAATAAAAACTCTTGCTTTAAAACGTCGATTATAATCAGTTTCGTTCCATTATTAGTAATTAAGCAGTTCTTACTAAAATATGTTCCGTATTTAAAAAGGTCTTCGCCGGAAAATACGGATAACAAAAACGTAAATACATATAACATATATCGAAAAATTATAAAATTATATTCGCTTTTAAATCCTTTAAAATCCTAGCTAACTATACCAATTATCTTAGCCTATACAAGTTCTTCGCCGGTAATAATCATAGACTCTTTATTTTGTATATTTAATAACTACTTAAAAAAACATTCCTTAACGTTATTTATAATAAATACGTTAATATTTAAATCCTACAATATCTCGTTACGGTTCTTCTTTTATACATTATATAACTAGAATATCAAAGCTCGGGGTTTTGAACGTAAGACTAGTTCGTTAACAGCTACATTACTAAAGGCGCACACAAAAAGCTTTTTTAATATACTAACGCCTTTAATATCTTCAAGAACTTCAAGGTACTAAGGAAAGTTACTACAAAAGGTAAAAACGCCGAAAATAGAACTTCCAAAAGCAACGCCCTTTAAAACGACGGCGCCCTTTAACGAAACATTTTATTGCTACTCTATCGCCTTATTAAATAACTGCATAATCTCTGCTATATCTAATTAATTAACTACTATGGCGTAACCTGCCTAATATCTTTTCGCAAAGAAATTATACAAATTTTTAAAACTGTTTAAAATAAAATACGCCTTTAACTAACACTACTGGCTATTTGCGTTATTATTGTTACTATTACTATTATTATTAAACCTATTACCGTTACCGTTGCCGTTTCGTCTATTATTACATTAGCTATTTTGATTTTAATTATTCTAATCCTTCCTAGATTTACGGCAATCCTTTAACAGGTAGCCGTATTTCCCACCGTTCTAGCAAAAAGCCTTATTTTTAACGTTCTATAACAGCTTATCACCATTGTTATTATTGTTTCTTTCTTTATTATTGCCGTTATTTCGGCCTTTTACATTATAATTTTAGCTTTCAAACTTATCGTTATTATTTATACCGCCTTTAGCCTTTTTAACGCGGTAATAGAATTTGCTATTAAAATTATCTATTAAACGGTAAACTATATAATCAGTCTTTTAAAATACAAAACTTATCATCCGACACCAATTACTTGCTTTTTCTTCCATAGCAGTTTAAGAACATAATAACCTACTTATCCTTACCTAACTTTATACTGGATTTTTAACTTTTCGAATCAACTTTTAAAATTTCGTAATGAATAAAACTGGGTCTTTTCCGTTATAACGTAATTAACTTAATTCTTTTTAAAAAGAACGTTAATATATTTTTTTAATCGTTACGTAAGCTTTACGGAAAGTTTTTAACATCTTCGTACTTTTCTTAATGCCGGTAATTAACTTTAAAAAACCCCAATAAGTAATTTTCGTAATTACCTTCGCTAGGCGTAACTTATCAAAAACAAAAAACTTTATTCCTTCTTTATAACCTACCTTTTCGAATGCGAAATTTAAAATATTTTTAAAGCTCCTAATTTTCAAAACTCTTCAAGTAATTCTCCTTATCAAGAACAAAATCGAAACGCTTTCAACGGAAAATCGAGTTTTTCTTCTTGGACTTCTTTAACTTCGTTTTCTTACATTTCTTCTTATCTTTCACGTCACGCTTTTTACAACGTTTCTTTCGATTACTATCACTCGAATTGCTATCCAAATCGCTCTCCAAATCTAAATCCAAATTATAAAATAATAATAAAACTTAACAATAAGGAAAAACTATCACTACTCCCTCCTTCGCTTCCACTGCCGCGTCCATCGTTATCTAAAAAATAGAAAAATCAAACGATATAATAAAACTTTTAACGAAATAATTCTCACTCGCAAAATTCTATCGTTCAAATTAACAATTACAAAATCACGCCAAAGAAAAGCCTTAAAAATAACTTTTGTTTTAGAGTAAAGGAAGAATTACTAATCCGAAAAGCAGAAATATATAAATATATCGTTTAAACTTTTTAATAACTATCTAAAAACTGCTATATATTATTAATCCAAATATTTATCAGCTTTAAAAAACTGTTAATAGTCCCTACAGAAAAGCTAATAACAATCCCGTCTTTAATAACGATTCACAGCTAAAAACTAAATTTAAACTTACTTGTTAACAGTTTCTTTAATCGCTTCGATTTACATCTAAACAAATCGCTCATAACGTTAACTTTTAGAAATTCTTTCTTCATAACTTGCTGGTTTTATTCGGCCAGCTCCCGCTACATTTTCTCGGTAGTTGCTTTCGTAATAAAAGCTTCCACCTAATAACGCAAACGCTTTAACTTAACTGGAAAACGTTCTTGTTCCAAAATTAACTTTTTTAATTTAATAAAAAATTTCCAATAAGGTTAATTAAAGGTAATAGCTTCTTTCTAATGGAGCAAAAACATTAATTAATCGTTTTGGGATTCTATTATAATACACTAACATAACTAACTCGTTTTCGTAACTTGCTAACTACTTACAACTTTAAACCAATTAATTAACCTTAATTAACCTCGTAACGCGTTAAATAAACAATCTCGTAACGTATATTGCAATAATAGAGAAAACTCAAATACGTTCTTTTTTTTTTAAAAAAACCAAAAAATGCTACTATATAAAAATACGCGAAAACATTCTGTTAATAATTAATATTGTATTAATATATATTATTAACCTCTATCCTAATTAAACTAATCTATCCGTTTTGGCTATATAAATAATATAAAGCGTACGGGCCTTTACAAACGCATTAAGGTAAACCTAAGCACGGGCCATCCAGCTGGTAGCATATCAACGTAGCAAACTTCAACATCTATCAACAAATACCAAAAAGAATTCGGTTTCATCTTATACGTTATAATTCATACATAATCCAATATATTCTTTATAATATCTCGATTTACCCGATTTAACCTAAACCCAGCAATATATACCATAAAACAGCTAATTACGTTATATAATATTTAATCGGCACCAAAACGTTAAGGTTATAGTTCGGTAACAAGGACTTTATAAATACCTAAAATAACGCCTTTTTTGCGAAGAATATAATTAATGGAAAATGTTTTTAAGTTTACATTAAAAAGTTATTTAAAGAAATAATAAAATAACGAACGAATAAGTAAAATACAGTAATTACTTTTATAATCGAAGCGAAATTATTATCCCTTATGCAAGCTGTTAAGAAAACCGTATTTACTTTTCGAGTAATTAAGAAATTAAAAGTTGGCTTAAATATAAGATCTTTAAATATATAATACGATAATTAACCAACTATACAGTTTATTCACGCCGACGTCGCCTTTCTACGGACAAACTTACGGCATGTAAATATATACAACCAATAACTGCGAAAAGTAACAAAGAAAATCCTAATTAAAATAAACTATACGTTTACAAATAATATATTAATGAATAAACTAACTAAAGCCTTATTACGAAAAATCTTTAAGCATTTCAAAAAGTAGCTAGAATTAATAAATATTATTAAAGCCTTAAACTTACGTAAAAGACTTTAAAGGCGATTTTTAATAAAAGATTAACTAATTAAAAATATAAAATCGCCGGAGGAAAGGTGGAATAAAAGGCTATTACTTTAAAGAATAATAAAATATAACGATTAACGTCCCGAATTTCCCAAGACGTTAAAAAGGTATATTAGCCAGCCAGATATGCTAAAGCACCTTAATTAAAAAAGGTTACGCTCTAATCGAAGGATATTTGTTCTGTTGCTAGGTTACATAAAAACAATGCATATATAAAGCACTTACGCAATTAGCTGAATACAACAAGGCAACTAACGTCCTCTATATCGAACAGTTGCCGAGATTTCTAGCCCTTATAGGTTAACGGCTAATCAAAGCTTTTAAGGTTTTCAAGGCTTCCAGGTTTTATAAGTAAACGGTGAACTAGGTGATCAATTAACGAACGTTTTCGATTTCGTATATTTAAGCAAAAGTAAGTTTATAATATAAATATAAAAAGTCGAGTTTTCACTATAATTATTTGTAAATAGAAAGCGTTATACTTATTTTATTTTTATACCTTTTTCAATTTAATTTAATGTATTTTAAAACTTTAATATAAAATTAACTTATTATTAATTATATAAAGTTTCTTTATTGCTATATACTAAATGACTCTGGTATTATAATAATAATATTAAATAATAAGAAATCCTTATTACAACCTTTTGCGAGTAGGTTATTCGGAACTGGTATATTCTTCGTCGATTTTATTAATAATCAACACGACTATTGTTGTTAAATAAATAAAAAATGGATAATAGGACTATAATAATTTGGTTAAACATCAGGTTTGAATATTAGCGGTATATTTAAACTAATATATAATCCGACTTAGCTTTTTTTTAATTGGTTAATTTATTAAATTAAGATATATTATACCTTATAATACACATTTTAAACGCGGAATTCCGGGCTTATAACCTGTTTAACTATAGGAAACTACGCCTGTTTATAAATATCAATCGAATTGTTTATCTAGGTGGAAAAGTATACCATCTAGTCTAATTAACCAATTATTGCACTTAATTATACGGGTTTATACTAGTAATGATACTATAAAAACTAAATAATAATAAATAAACTAATTATATGCTAACGGCTTAAATAAATCCGTATATCTATCTATTTTCTACAAAACTATAACCTTTTTAATTTATTAAAACGAACTAATATAAATAACTAAAAATACCGAAGTGATATAATTTTACATCTTGTTTATTTTAGTTTTCATTTTTGGTAATTATTTAGTTTTCAACAATTCTATTAGCGACCAGTAAATGAAATATAACCTGGAAATATTTACCATAGTAAACATTTAAATTCTATGTAATAAAAGTTATATTACATTCCAAATAGCGATAATATCGGAATTTATAATACAACTTGTCGGCAAATGCGTTGCAATTCTGAAAACTGGGAGAAGGAGGTTGCTTGCTTTTCTGTCCTAAAATTAGGAGTGGGGGGGGGAGCAGCCACATATAGGCTTTAGCTCCTTTGTCTTGCAATCTTAGGGCCATATTAAAGCCCGTTTGTTCCTTTTACCGCTTCTTTTAATAAATCACCTTAACTGCTGATACGCCCTTATGGCCTTAGGATTGCCATGAAGCCATTTAGACGTTGCCGGCGCTTTCTTAAGCTTCCAAAAATCCATTATATTTTTGTTCCGTCCAATTTTAAGTTTCGGGGGGATGAAGTGCGCCTTTTAATTTTTCGCCATGTGACTTTGTAATAACCGTGATGACCTCGTTAACTGTCTTTGATGACCCCGTCGATTTTCTGTGGTGAATTTCCAGCGTTCCGATTTCTTTTCCAACGTTTTGATTTCCTTTTTGTTGACGTTGCTACCGAATGGCAGGTTTCCTCGTTGCTACCGAATTTACGCGGGCTTTTACTGACTTCCTACGTGTTTTCCAGACGATATGCCAGTGTTTCCCGACGCCATCTTGTCGGATCTTTTCAGGTGTTACCGCGTCGACGAGCCTTTTGCTTCGAATCGATAACGGCTACTGCGGTATGCAGGCGCTTCTCCAGCGACTAAGGGGACTTCAAAACCTTCTCCAAAGTCGAGCCTTCGCAAATTCCGTGCTTCAAAACGCCCTTACGCCGAGCCTGCCGTTCCTGCCGTTGACCCTGCCGTCGGACCTGCCGTCGACCCTGTTGCCGAGCCTGTCGACGACCCTGCTGACGAACCTGTTGCTAATCCTGTCGACGAGCCTGTCGCCGAGCCTGCCTCCCCTTTCCAAGTTTTCTGTACCGAAGCGCAGCGGTACCTCGAATGCAACACAAAATGGGTGGATCGGAATGTTAATTGTGCCAAGAGACGGACCCAGAAGATGTTACCATGTCGGCAAATGCGTTGCAATTCTGGAAACTGGGGGGAGGAGGTTGCTTGCTCTTCTGTCCTAAAATTAGGGGTGGGGGGGGGAGCAGCCACATATAGGCTTCAGCTCCTTTATCTTGCAATCCTAGGGCCACATTAAAGCCCGTTTGTTCCTTTTACCGCTTCTTCCAACAAATCACCTTAACCGCTGATATAACTTATTATATTGTTTTTATTATGAATACTTTTACCCATGTTTTTTATTATTATAATTTTCTTATATTTCTATTACTGCTTTAGTATTATTATATATAGAGTAAAAAGGCTATGTTTTAATATAAATAAGTAGGCATACGGATTTAAATAATTTATAAACGTACGTTTAATACTAATAAATAACTAAAAATAATTTAGGTAACCAAATTATATTATAAACTAAAACTATCTTAACTAAAATATAACGAACTTATATATACTTGATTAAGCTCGATTATCTTAACCGGTTCGATCTTATTAATCTTTTTTACGCCCATCGAGCTGTCTCCCCAGGTTAACGCGGCTCGACCGGTTTTATGGATCATCCTCCAATGATTAAATCGAACCCATCAAGCGGATCACGTAACCCTTGGCAGGTAATCGGAACGTTAACCAGGAACGTCCCGACCGTTTCCAAACCTGCCAAGGCCTTCGGGTCATAACAAAAAAGGCTGTATATATGCATAACAGCAACAGGAGCCATGTCACTGTACTCGCCGAGACCTTAACCGTTACTTTAACAAGACTAAAGAAAACCCTTCAAAACTTGGCGCCGAACTGCTGGTCTTATAGAAGGCGCATCCGCCACATTTGGCATCACCCTTTTTTCGGGCTCTGTTAGGATATTTGCCGTTGGCTAAAGCGTTTATCGCTGGTCTTTAAGAGATTGTCTCATCAGTTGGTCATTCAAGTGACGCCAAAACATATAGTACCAAGCTTTAAACCAAAGTTGGTCTGATAACCCCCATTCTTGACGCTAATTGGCCCTCCCCTTTCCATGAAGTCTCGCCAGCCAAGAGGTTGCAACATAGCGTCGAATCCGCTTTCCCCATATCATGAAAACAAGGAGCAGGAGGTTATTTGCGAGCAGCACAGCGCAGAATATCCCCGAAATGACGACGGCATAACCCCGACGCATAACCCAGTCGAGAACGCCGACACCGAGTCCGAAGCTCACGATCTGCTTACCGATGTTCATCGCGATCAGCATTTCGGACGTATCCGCATAATAAGAGTCAACAGAATACGCCAGAGTGAAACAGAAGAAGAAATAGCCTCCCCAACACGTCAAGCCAGTCCCAAAGTAGTATCCTATCCAGTGGAGATTGAGCTCGGCGGTAAGTCCGTAAACTATTAGGCCGACGGGCCCAATAATCATTCCAGGCAGCATTGCACCTAGGCGCATCTCGGCTTCTCTTATTCCATCGTTGCGCAAAGTAAGACGTGCCGCAAGCCTATCGGAGATGTCGGTAAAAGGCAGGGCGAAGATGTATCCGATGAACGATCCAAGAGAGCCCAAGCCCGAGCTCGACTAGAAGCACGATTAGCAATACTTTGATTGGGGCGTTGACGGCGTATGGCTTACCACAGGCCAGTTATAAGGAGATGCTGTTATCTTTATCGGGAAGACGAAGTTGAACGTTAACGCGCCAAGTCCAATGTTGATGCCAAACGTAGTAATGACCCAGAATACTTGGGGGATCAGGAAATATGTGAAGGACCGCCACATCATTGTGAAGACGGAGACCGTATGGTCAATGCCGCTCCAGGGTCTGAGAGTCGAGAGAAAGCTCTTGCGAGCTGGTATGACCGGCGTATGTTCGATTGTTGTCGATTCACCATTCTCCTTATCAGAAGACCCGTGTGACCCAGTAGCAGAGACACTATTATCCATATGTGCCTTTCTATCGTACGATGTTTCTTCAACGCAAAGAAAGGCAAAGAAGAATAAAGCAACCGCGAAGCCAAGAACAGCATAGTTGAAAGTCCTCCAGGAGGGCCCGGTCGAAAGCATGTACGCAGCGGGCAAGGTCGAGATAGGTCCGAAACATAGGGCACCTTGGCCGAGTTAGCACATTCTCAACGTGATAAGTGAAGAGCATCATTACATGTATAAAAGCCCAGGTATTTGCCGCGCTCATGCAAAAAGAAGATGTCGTTGACTAATTGTACGGGTAATGCCTCGCACACACCAGAGCCGAAACAAAGAATAACGCGTGCCACCATCAACGCGTCGTACGTGTTCGCCTGAGCTGCTCCGGTAAGGCCCGCGATGAACTAATAGGTTACCGGGGGTCAGCTACATCGCGCATTCCTAGGTAGGGAGACATACGATGACCATAGACCCGAGCATAACAGGTCTCCGTCCAAATTTCATATACATGGGTACTAGAACCAGGGACCCGAAACCATACGCCAAGTTGGGATATGAAATAAGTTCCGATGCTTTGGCTTGGGACACATTGAAAATCTCAGACCAAAGTGTGATATGAGGGCCTGGTCCTTGCAGCGCCGCGCTCCCGAGGAAGGAGTAGAAGCAGCAGACCAGGAGGATCATTGTCTTCTTGGAACCAGACCACTATGACAGAATTAATGAGCGTTTCCTTCATAAGAACTACCCGTAGTATGAAGCAACCTGTCATGGTTCAAATGGTGGTTCATACTTGCAAAGGGTCGTTGGGGTCCTCTGCCGGGACAGGAAACAGGGCTTGACCATACGCGGTATCGTCGCCCTCTTCTCGGAGTTAGGATCAATAAATTTTCTAGGCGAGAAGTAATCTTACCAGCGGCCTTGACGTTAACGGTTCCCGGTATCTCCTCCTCCCGGGCATGACTTCGAAGTTTCAGTCTACATGGCGCTAGATATCTCGGAAGGGAAGGCATACCTGTGTAGCAAATGTCTTTCGGTGGTTACGCTATGCATCGGAGCCATGTTTTCTATCGGGCAGGCGCACTAGATAGGTGATAGAAGAAAGAATAGGATCCATCAGCTCAATTCCTACAGGGCCGATGAGGGTTAATACTCCCATTTAACTTTCTCCATCCCATGCTCAAACGTTGCATTTCCCGCTACCACGGCACATCTATATCGCATGCGGAGACCCCGCACTAACCCACCATTTCGGCAGTTTTGGCAGATCCGCAGATTATGTCTCGGTCCCGCCAAGGCAATGTCGGCCGTCTCTCCCCTGCGTCGACGAGTCATCCAACCTTGCACGGGCTTAATTGCGTTATTAATGTCCTATACCCAAGGCGGAGATAATGTAGTGACGCCACCGTCAGACCGACCGATAATGCATAACAGCGATGAAGTGGCCGTGGATTTAAGAGATGGATAAATCATAGAAAATGGGAATCTCTCTCTGACGCGATGTACGAAGGACTAGGAATTCAATTGGCTGCCAACAATGTCAAAGGTTTATACACATCAGGTACAAGACTACGAGAAGGGCTAGAGACGGGGAAGTCTATGAGGAATTGTGAGGGGTGAGATTTATAGTAATCCTGCATACCCAGACTACGTATGCAGGTAATCATGAATAAGATCCTAGGCGAACCTTGATTGGCCAAGCGGCGCATTGGGTGAAATTTAAAATAGTTTCCCGTTTCAAGTCGGGGCAGGACTTCAACAGAATCATAATGCCAACAAGACAAGTCACATGGATGCACTCCTTCGTATACGGTATAATGCTCTCGTTTTAACCTAGTGAGCTTTGGATAATTCGAAATGAATCGGAAAAGTAAATGCATAACCCGTATATCTAAAAATAAATTACTCATTTGGACTAGCAATACCCTTTACGCGGCAGTAACGCCTCAAAAAACAAAAAATCTTATTTTATAACGATATAATTATATAAATAATTAAGAGCTTTTAAAAACGTGCAAACTTAATTTTATACATAGCAGTACAAAGTTATATAAACAAAACCTATATAACCTTTCAACTATTAAAGTTCCTAACTAGCTTATTAAAAAAAATATAACAGCCGTTAACAAAATAATTTATTATGTTTAAAATAATCAATTTCTGTTTTAAATTATACTAAGAAATAAAAATATAACAACTTGAATATTATTAACTTTAAAATACGATATTTATTCTAACTTATATAATAATCTTGTTTAAGAAAATAGTTATATAGCAATTAATAGTTTTTTAACTATAATGTTATAACCCAACAAGGCTTGGCTTTTTTAAGAACGGTCGGAATCTCAAAAGAACAAAATCTGACAGTAACCTAAGGTTATGTAACTGGTTTAAAGGGCTTAAAGATTTTAGCACTTTAAGCGGCTTAAGTTGTAACAACGCTTAAAGAGCTTAACGGGTTTAAAGGTTTAAACGCCTTAAGTACCTTAATTCAAAAGTAGGATATATACGTTCGTTATTTTCTATAAGTTTTAGATAATACCAGCTTGTAATATAATTTAATTACTTAGATTATCCTTGGTTATTTGCTATTATTAAACGTAATTAATTTATTCGTTATTATTTAGTTTTTTATAGTATTATTATTAGTATAAACCCGTATGACTAGGTTTAATAGTTGGTTAACTAGCCCAGCTGTTACATATAAAGACAGTAATAATAAAGTTTAAATTACTTATATTAAAATATTCGCAAATGAAGTTTTTAAATTTTTTTTTATTTTAACGCTTTTTATTTTGCTATTATGAGTAAAAAATATATAACAACTCCACTTATGCAAGCTTTGAACAGTTTTCTAAATCGATTTAGTTTTTAATTTAAAAAACAAAATCGAGAAAGTGTTAACGCGGAGCTAACTCTACTTAGTTTTACCATATTAGCGCCTGCATATTCGGTGCTTATAACAGGGCTAAATACAGCCTTATTATAGCTATTAGTTGTTCCCATTAATAATAAAAACGAAGATACGTAAAACTTATTTTTTAAACATTTAATATATATACGGCTTACTCCTTTATTACCGTATCCAATCTTCGTATTAACTACATGGTTTCTTTTCTTAATATACCAATTTAAGAATTATTACAGCTGCAATTACTAGCTTTTAATAAATAACTCTCTTTGGTTTAAATTTTTATTACAACTCAATATAACGGCTGGGCTAATTAACCAACTATTAAACTTAATCGTACGGGTTTATGTTAACAGTAGTATTATAGGAAATTAAACAATAAGAAATAAACTAATTACGTTTAGTAATAGCAGATAATTAAGGGTAATCTAGGTAACCAAGTTATATTACAAGCTGGTATTATCTAAAACTATGAAAAAATAATAAACGTATTTATCCTTTTTGTTATTCCATAATAATTATTATTAATTACTTTAAATTACGATTAATTACTATTATCGTAATAATTACTAATAATCCCGTTATCATAATTATTCCTAATTACCGGATCCACCGTAATTACAAATTACGTAACCTAAATTCCTAATCGAAACTTATTTTTCTGTAGTTTCCGACCGTTTTAAAAAGGCCAAGCCTAACTGGATTATAATACGATCTTTTTCCTTTTAAAATCTTTGCTTTTAAAAATTAATTTATTTATTTGTAATTTCCGATAAATAACTTCCTTTCCTTATTATCACTTTTTCTAATAACTAACATGTTTAATCGAAAAAATAAAACTTGTTGTAAATTATGTTTTTCCACCGTTCGTCGTACTAAATTTATAAAGGCTTTTGACGATTTCGGTTTTAAAATTATGTTTTATATTTGGTATCTTTCAAAAGGATTAAAATATAAAATAATAAAAATATATCGCAATACAAAAAATGTATTTTTCGGGGGTCGTTTCTATAATAACACCGGGGTGCCGATATTTTTTTTACAGAATATTTGCCGGAAACATTAACGCTTTAAACGGGAAAAAATGCTTGTAAAAAAGCGTTTTTTAAAGCTTTAACGACGTTATTTAAAAATATAACGTTAATATTAAAAAGAAATAAATAAAACTTTAACTCGTTTAATTCGGTTATGTAAACAAAAGGTTTTGGCGTATTTAAAAGGTATTACCATGGTTTAACGTAATTTTTAGTTACTAAACGAATTAGAAAAAAAACCGGGAATAGGCAGGCCTGGAAATTAATGCCGCCGCGCTGGTACAGGTTCCTGGTTTAGTGGATTGGTCGGGTATTAAAAATATCGACTGGTTCATTACCGATAGTATTAACTGGGATACTATGGCTGGTAATTCCGGCATTATTAATAAAAATTCTTCAGGAAACCCTGGGTATTTATAAGATTTTTAACGGATTTCCAGGTATTTTCGGAATTTAAGTAATTTTTCTATTTAACCAAATATTTAATAAGTCCGTTTTTTTTTTTGCGTACGTTTAGGATTTTCTCTGCTTTATATACTGGTATATCTTTTTCTGCTTTATCCTCTTATCCTATATTAACTTTAATAATATCTGCTATTAATGTAAATAAAGAAATATAAAAAACTAAATAAAACTTAATTTTCGGAAATAACTCCAATTTATAATTATTTTCTCAAATTTTCTTGATAATTTTATATGGGCTAATATACTTAAAATCGAGTTTTTAATTTAGGCGTTTAGTTTTAATATTTTTAGTAACTAGGTAGATTATGTTCCTTTTTAAAAAAGTGGTTCTTTTGCTTTTTTTTAGTTATAGTACTTTTTCATTTAATTACGTATAAATTCGAATTCTGTGTTTATTTTTACGTATAATTATTTAAGTTATTTTAACGTCAAAATTACTTTAACATTAATTAAGCCGTTATCGCATATCCCTTTATAAATTTCTAGTATAAAACCGACATTAGCATTTACTAAAATTATCTTAATACTTTTATAATAACTGGTATTATAAGTTACTTAGGCTATTAATAATTTCTTAACGTAATTATTCTGTTCGTAATTAATATAATATTTAAAATAAGTTTTAGAAGTTTAATTTAATCGTTTTATTTATCCGTTTACCTAAAATCTAAACGCGTTAGATAATTTATAATTCAAGTCGATTTATACCATAAAACCCTACTAGAATTTAAAAATAAACGTAATACCTTTATTTAAAATAATTTCTGTTAATAATCCATATATACCAAAGATATACCGAAAAAAAATATATGCCATTTATTTTACGTTTATAATTTTGTAGTAAAATAAAAAATAAAAAAATTTCGTAAATTAATTAATAATTATGAAAATATTATTATAATATATTTCTATCGCTAGGTTTTCGGATAAAGAAAGTTTAATAATGAAGTTCATAATAATAAAGTTCCATAGTTACTATAAAACTGAAAATGGTTGTAATTTTTCGTATAGTTTATGCCATAAAGCCTTAGCTTTAACGCAAACGTCGCATTTTCGCCTAACTTTCTATACTGCTATTTTCATTTTAAGAAAGTAATAAATACGTTATAGTTATTTAAGGTTTTGTAAATTTCTAAATGTCCATAAAGTAGATATTAATATATATCCTATATCAAATCCTGCTAACATTTTTTAATACTTAAATTCTATCTATTTTTTAATTGTTAGGTAGGTTATTCTTATATTACTATATTTTCTAATATAAATCAAAAAGTATTACCTTAATTATTGCAATTTGTCGTAATTTTAAGTATTCTTTTGGAATAACATCGAAAATTCTGTAATTAACTTTAATTATTTTTTTTAAATTAAGTCGTTTACTAAAAACATCTACTTTGTCGTTTTCAAAAATTTTCTAGTAAATAATAACGAAATCGTATTCCGCTAGTTTTTCCGTATAACCTAATTATCGTTCTGTAAATTTTTGTATAATAATAAAACGGGTAAAGTTTTTATAATCGGTATAAATTTTAATTTAATAAAGGTTTTCTTTAAGTATATATTTAAATTCTCAAAAAGCCTTAACGATAACTATAAATTTTTTATCGGAAATAACATAATTTCATTTTATTCCTTTTAACTTATAAAAATAAAAAGTAATTAAGTAAAATATTCTTTAATTATCTCGATATCCAATTATTACGTTTAACGCGTAATCCGAAAAGTCGGTTTTTAATTTAACTAGGCATTTTGGATCGTACATAATTAGTACTGGTTTACTAGTAATTACATTTTTAATCTGTTAGAAGGCCTTTTTTATTTTTGCCGTTTACTAAAATTCGTTCCCCTTTTTAGTAAAATTAAACAAAAATGTTACAATTTTATTAAAATATCTAATACATTTTCGATAATAATTGGCAAATCCAATAAATGCTTGTATTTCTGTAACAATAATAGATATAAGTTATTCGGCAACTGCTATAATCTGTTTAAGGTTTATCTTAATATATTCTAAAGTAATAATATATCTTAGATATTCCATTTCTGACGTATAGAACTAACTTTTTTCTGCGTTAATTAATAAATTGGCATTTTATAAAACTTAAAAAACTTAATAAATATGTCCTATATATGCTTTTTTTAATTCTGAAAAAATCAAGATATTATCTAAATAACATATAACGAAAATATCTAGGTATTTTCGAAATACGTAATTAACCATTCGCTAAAAGATTATTAATATGTTCGTAAGTTTTATTAATATAACCGAATATTCGTACAGTCCGTATTTCGTTTTAAAACCCGTTTTTTACTCGTATCCTAGTTTAATTCGGATTAGGTTATATCCTTTTTTAAAATTTAAAACGGTAAACCATTTTGTTCCTTATAAACAATTTTTTATTTTAGTAATTAATAATAAAAATGTATTATTTTTGATAATAATATTATTAAAATGTCAATAATTTATTATTAATCGTAACTTACCGTTTTTTTGGGTACGAAAAACCTAGGCTATCCGGCTGAAAATGTGGATCGTTAAATCTATCCTTTTTAAATTTATCTTCCAGGTATATACGTAAAATATAAAGTTGTGTTTCGTTTAAATTATAAGTAAAGTAAATTTAAGTAAGGTATCTTCCTTAAGGATTATTTTATGGTTTTATTCGTTATATTCTAGTAACTTCGTTTCGAACTTTTTCTGAAATAGTTGCTTATACTTGCGATATTGTAGTAATATATTAATTATATTTCTTTTTGGCTTTTCGGGTTGACTTTTTAGAATTTCGTTTATATTGCAAAACTATATCCGAATAATAGCTATAATACGTTAAATACGTTTATTATGTCTTTTTTTTATATTTGTTCCTTTAAATAATAAAGTTTCTGTTATATCCTTATACCTATATTTGTTATTTTTTTTAGTCAATCAAATATGGAAACTTCGTTCGTTTTTATTTATTTATTAATAAAATATAAAATAAACTTTACCTAGCTAATATTTTAATCGATTAAGGGGTTATATTAATATAACCATGGTTTTCCTAAAATCATATCATAATTCCTTAATAGAACGATATCGAAATTAATTATTTAAATTTGTTTTTAAATAAAAATCTCGAAATAATTAATTTTGCATACGATTTTTCCGTTATCGTAAGTAAATGCCTAACCTTCGGCGTTCTCGGCAATATAAGAATTCTTTTTATCCTTCTATAACAATCTAAACTAATTTACCAACTTCGGGATAATATAATTAACACTTAAAGCTCCGTAATCCACTATTACGGTATACTAATATATCCCAATTCGTATTTTCAAAATAACAAAGTCGTTATTAGCTTTTATCGTCGTACTTAAAGCTATTCTAAAAAGTTTTCATTATCGCTTCCAACTCTTGCTATCCTAAAGCTCTTTTACAGATAACGTTCCTTTTTTAAGAACTTAATAAATTATTAAATTTGCTTTATTAATTACTTATACGTTTTTTAAACTTATTTTATCTGGCCTTTTTAATAACGCAACTAAGCCTTAAATTAAAAGATCTGCTTTTCCTATTGATATAATTAATCCGATATTTCGCAAATGTCGTTTTTTAATTTTCCGACAACCTTTTATTCCACATAAAAAGCTAGTTAACTTAAACTGGAAAACTTTACTAACTTTTTTCGTAATACTTTCTGTTTTTAAAAGTTTATTTCGAATATTAATTAAATCTAAATATCGGTAGTAACCCTTTAATAATACTTATCGACCGTGTTTTAAATTAATTCTTTTTAGATTTAGTAATTACATTATCCGAAATAATACATAGGGTTTTTTTAAGGACATTCCTCGCTTTTAACCATATTAAAACTAATACTATATTTTCGACTTTTTTTATAGAATAAAAACTCGCAATTTTCGATATTATTGTTAGTTTATCTAGTTATACCTAGTTTAAATATAAAAATCGAAGCCTTTCTTTTATATACGGATAATTTAATCGTAAATTCGCTGTTTTTTTTTGCGTAAACAAAACATTAAAATTAATTATAATTAATAAGATAAAAACTCGTATATCGCGTTTCCTAAATCTGTTTCTCCACCGCCGCCTGTAAAAAAACCTTAGCCACTTTTAATCCTTATCGTGCTTTTTTTGGATTAATTAATATAATTACTTCTGGAAGTTTCTGCTATTCCTGGTAATCTTGCAACTACTAAATAAAAACCAAAAAATTCCGCTTTATTACTACTTAAAAAAAACTTTAGCATTTTTAAGTTTTTATCGTCTTTCTGTAATAAATTAATAATTATCTTATATTCGGATTATGTTAACTTATTTGTTATTATTCCGACCTTTCGGTAATTTTTCAGATACTAGAATTTAATATATTTTCTTATCGGTTTTTAATAATAACTTATATTATTTAATAATATATCCTATTTTACCGTAATTATAACATTATACCTAGTTTATATCTCGTCGTTAAATAATACTAAGTTCCATAAATTCTAAAACTATTCTATAAAAAATAAAAAGTATCTTACGCCTTTTCCCTTAATTAACTTCAAAATATTTAACCTGTAAAATAAAATGTTCTTTTCTTTCTTATCGTTTCTTAAATTACCGATTATCGATTCTTATTACTTCTGTAATATACTTGTTAAATATCGTAAATCGTGAAAATTTAATAATTTCGTTTTTAACGTCTTTTTTTAATTCTTTATAAAATACGTCGATTAAAGTATTATCTTTTTTATCCGTCCATTTTACTTTTATTATAAAGTTTCTAAATTCTACAGTATATTTAAAAACTGGTCTTTTCTAACGTAATTAAAGGATTTATTAAATTACGATTCGTTTTTTATCTAAATTTTCGAAATTGCTTTTAAGTTTATTTTCAAAATTAACGTAATTAAAAAAATTTCCTCAGTAATTTTTTCCTAATCGGACTTTCTTTTTTCCAAAAAGTCCCTTATAATAAGTTCAAATTAATTAAAGGCATTTTTTTAAAATAAACCGCAACAACAAAAATTTAATCCGTTAAATTAATAAACCTTTCGAAATAAAGGTAAACCTAAACCTAAGTTAAGAAACTTTAAACGTTTCCCTTCCTATTATACGGCCAAAACCCTCCAAGTTTTATCCTATAGATACCACTCGAAATTAATTAAGCTGCTATTACCCAATTAATAAGTTATTAAATAATAACTTTAAGCCCCCAAATTTTATTTTGGAACCCTTAAGCCGTAAACCCAAAGGTAATTATTGTTCGTATATTAACCAACATATTAACGGTTCGAATATTATCTAAAATTTAACTATATTATTAAATAAAAACCCGTAACATATAACGGCCGGGTTAATTAACTAATTATTAAACCTAATCGTACGGATTTATATTAACAATAATACTATAAAAAACTAAATAATAAAAAATAAACTAATTACGTTTAATAATAACAAATAACCAAAAGTAATTTAAGTAATTAAATTATATTACAAGTTGGTATTATTTAAAATTATGAAAAAATAATAAACGTATTTATTTTTTCTGTTACTTTATAATAATTATTACTAATTACCTTAAATTACGACTAATTACTGTCGTCGTGGTAATTACCAGTAATCCCGTTACTGTAATTACTCCTAATTACCGGATCTACCGTAATCATAAATCACGTAACCTAAATTCCTGATCGGAACTTGTCCCTCTGCAGTCTCCGACCGTTTTGGAGAGGCCAAGCCTGGCTAGGCCATAACACTTAGCCTACCTACTTAATTATCTAAGTTATGGATACCTGTAACGAAGTTATTCCGGAGCCTTCATATTATACATAAAGCTTTCTAGCTATTGCTTCCTAGAGCCCTGATTTATCTATAACAATTTACGCATTTCTATACTCTATGCAACCTTTCCTTGCGATCAGCCTAGCTGTAACAAACGCCGAGTATCGCGGTTGCTAGGAGAGTTTTCTACTATCCGTACAAGTCTTTTCTGTTACAGTGATATCCCAGGCGGCTGCAATGGGACGAAAGGTAAATATAAAAGAGAAGACGAGGCCAGTTTCATATCCAACGACCAGAAACATCTTTAGGGAGACAGCCCACATCCACCAGGTTTGGAGAGATGGTTTGCGGTAATAGTGTAAGGGAATGGCCTCGGGGCGTTCCCTACTTAAGCGCGCACAAGGGACTTCCAACGCCACCCGGCGTTGGAACTGCTGGTCTTTTGATTATGTGCGGAGTGGCTAGTCCTTTCTATTCCCTTACAAATAGAGCAAAAGCGACATCTTTCCCAGACACACTTCAGCTTTCAATACGGCACATACGGTGGTGAACGACGAGTTGCGAACTAGGTCAGCGACTCATTGCGAAGAGGATAGTATGATGTCTATACCTTCAATAGATAAATCGTTCTATAGCAATTTCCCACGCATGGAGGCCTCCAGCGCCCGTAATAAACCTTTCTCCCATCAGTAGTTAGAACGATATACGCCTATGCGGACTGACAGGGTATTTGCCTACTCAGAATCAGGGTTTTACAAACCACGTTTATCATCCAGGCTGCTAATAGGCAATCTGTGACAGCTTGTGAGCAATGTGTTATATAGCAGGCGACGCTGGTCATTCGCTGTGCAGGCCGCAGAATCCCACCACATTCGTTGCAGTGAGCATCTGACGTAAAGGTGTTGAGATATGAAAAGAATCGTTAAAAGCGTGCCATCACCGTACACCCAGTAGATGGGCATTCAAAGTTACGCCGCGGGTTCTCCAAGTCGACTGCATAGCCCTCCGGGGCCGGGGGCAGTTATTACGCCGTCTGCTAGAGACATCTTCTCGCATGTTGTCACACTTACTAGGGAGCAGCCGCACAGCTCTAGAGGTGTATTGTTGATGATATCTAGGAAGCTAGAAAACGGTGATCCCAAATGGTGTGGGTGATCCACTGATACAGGGCTCTATGGTTCCGGAACGGATTAACGTTGTCCCCAATGCATCCCTGAAGGTCTAGAAAGGGGGGCCCCTTTTCTGCGACGCATGTCTCTCTGCGCTTGGAGTTTCTCTCCTTGGGGATAACAAAGGAGTCGGCAAAAGCGGGCAAGAAAGGAAAAGAGCTAGGAAATCCAAGAGCAGGAGTCGAAATTGTCTTGTATGCTAGTCATGGCCAGGGGTTCTGCCCCTGGCCCTGGGATTAATGAGCACAACTGCTGGTGGTTTTTCTTCTGGGCTTATCAGAGGAAATAAGATCTACAAGCTTCGAAGACGGAAAGCGGTAAAGCTATGCAAAATGTGTCTTCGGCCGTTTTAGTTAGCTCTTTGTGAGCCCGTGGGTCTGAGGGCAAGCAAGGGTGACGGGAGCAGGTGGTCCGCAATATAATCACAGTGCTTATCCTACCCCATACCAAATTATGGGGTAAACATTTCGCTACTCTTAGATAGAGTAGTTTCAAAAGCTACTGACAGGTATATTTGAGTTCTTCATGGAATTTAACACACTTAGAACTCTGGAAGTTAATTACGCTTCTACAAGGGAATGCACTGAAGCTTCGACAGGAACAGGGTGAAAAGGAACCGCGGCTATTAAGCCCGGACCCCAGTTGGGACCCAACATAATTAAATCAAGAAGTGATAGAAGAGTGCCATGAAAGTCTCCTAGCGAAAGCGCAGATCGATACCTGGGGGAAACGGTAACGTCCGCGTTATTCCCATGGCAAGAACCTGAAGTCGACCAGGACGACATGCCGTAACCCGGGATCTGATCCGATAATTTAAGTTTTGGGCAAGTTAAACAAACTTCGAGGAGATTGAGACAAGACTTTGGCATCCTCCATGCGCACCTTCCAAATATTGCCAGGATTGAAATCACGGTGCTGGTGATCCCTATCGGTCATTGCCCCTTCTGTCTTCTAGCTCCTCATCGCGGCATAGACCCACGTAAAATTAGACTTCATCACAGTCACATCGCTTGCTTCCCCGTCTTAAGTTCGTTAGAATCCGACATCCGCCACTGCGAATGTAGGCAAGTCGTAGCCGAAATAATCGACGCACCCCACTACGGTGAGCCGGGTTGAGTGTGCCAATTAATTATTCTGACAGCGACTTAGCAGAGAAACGATACTACCTTAAGACCCTCAATATGTCATGTGCGGCTTAACGCATTAGACCGCCCCCGCGAATTAAGCGGTGGCCTCATTTTGACGAGATCTGGAATTTGAAGGACTTTATAACAGTTCGTCAATCTCTCTCGTAAAGTTGAATTAATAATACAGCGGCAAACTTCAGTATCTTGCGCACGTAATAGAAACGGTCAAAATGGATATGACCGATGCAGCGCTAGTAATCGAGAACCTCAGGCAAGCTGGTCTTGGAGATGTCCTTTATGTCCCTGGTCAAGAGTCATACGAAGCTCGTATCGCATCCTACTGGTCCCTCACCCCTCGGCTCAAGCCCTGGGCCTTTGTGCAGCCACGGAGTACTGAGGAGGTTTCCCAGGCTGTGAAGGCGATCGTAAGGACGAATGATTGTAAATTCGCAATCCGGAGGTTAGTACCTCCTCACCCCCACGCAAGCACTAATCCCGACTTGATCCCGGCCAGGGAGCGTGCTGATGAGCGTCTGCCGATAGTGGGGGCCACATGTGTTGGGCTGGGGCCAACAACATAGGATCCGGCGTCACGATCGACCTTGGGCTTCTAGACGCTGTGACCTACAACCCGAAAACAGAAATTGCGTCGTTGCGTCCTAGCGCCCAGTGGACGAATGTTTACACTCAATTAGAGGAGCGTAAGTAGCGCCGCTTTTGAATATTTAAGGATATGTCCGTCTTCAGTATTGAACAATAGCTAAGACTGCTTCCTGCTAGATGGTGTGCTTGTCGGAGGAGCCCGGGAAGGCGTAGTTGGCGTTGGTGGCTTCATACTCGGCGGCGGCAACACCTTCTTCTCCTGTCGGCAGGGCTTCGCGTGTGGTAAGCTGTCTTGCTCTAGTCAAGGCATACCCTTCACGTCTCATCGAGCTGGTTCAGCTAACCGCTAAGCCATACGTGAGGACAGATCAAGTGGTGAATTTCGAAGTCGTCCTGGCCGATGGCAGCATTGTCGAAGCGAACGCGACCACCAACCCTGACTTGTTCCAAGTCTTGAAAGGGGGTTCCAACAATTTCGGCATAGTAAGTTGATACTAACAAATATCCGTCACCCCGAGAACAAGCTAGACATCGCGGCTGTTAACTTATCATTCAACGCGTCTCTCTATTATGCTTGCAACTGGACGACCTGGCTGGAATCTCCGGATTAACGAGTGCATAGGTCACGCGATTTGATCTCAGAACATTCAAAGCGATGGAGATCTGGGATGGGAATTGTGTCTTCGCGAAAAGCAGTACAGACGACCTCGTCCATGCTTTTATAGATTTTACGAAGAATCTTACAGCGAGCCCCGACGCTCATTTTCTCGGGATGTGGACTTACGCACGACAGGCCAAAGACATCTACATCATGGGGATACTGACCAGCTTCGACGGCGTCGAAAACCCGGAGTCTCTCCGTCGCTTCATGGCAATCCCTGCGCGGAGGAACATGAAGAAGACTACTATTGCTAGGAAGATGGCTGATTTCAGAATGCCCGCAGGCCAACAGTAAGTGTCCATCTTGACACCAGCTTCCTTACCAGGCGATCTATCCTAGGGATGCAGATGCCTCCACCGACAGTGTAGAGCACCCAATTCACCATCTTAGGGCATTGATGTGGAGTAAGTGGAACATCGGAAGCGTCAGTAACTGACAGACGATTTTTAGTGATATATGGTTCACTTTGACGTTCAAACTGGATATCAGAATCGCCATGAAATCAACAGAAGTGTTCGAACGATTCGTGGAGCATCTCAAGACGGTGATTCCAGATGGCAACTTCACTCACCATATGATATTGTAAGTCTGACATCCCAGGGCTCTTGCTATTAGCCGCTGCTAATATCATCTGTCACAGGCAACCGCTGCCTGCCTCCTTCGCCAAACACTCTGTAGCCAATGGTGGGAACGTGCTTGGACTCGACCGTGTGCACGATGACTGTATCCTATTTTTGACTGTACTTCAGGTATGCACATGTCCAACTACTTTTCTTCCTTTTGCGGCTTGAGGGTTAGGGAATTGTTTATCCTCATCCTGACGAAATCTCGCCGGGCGGAAGAGAGTCATAAGGAAAGGGATTCTAATGCAGGTTCTACAGGTTGCAACTCCACAGCTCTCAGAGATACTATACCCTACCTACAAAGCGGCCATCGAAGAGGTCGAATCGTATGCCAAATCGGTAGATGGCAACATCGAGTTCCGGTATCTGAACTACTGCGACTCCTCGCAGGACCCCCTCGGAAGCTACGGCAAGGAAAACATCAAGAAGATGCGGGATGCAGCGGCGAAATACGATCCGGACGGTGTTTTCCAGAAAAGGGTTCCAGCCGGCTTCAAGATATCTAAGGTGAAAGAATAAAGGCTCAAAGTTTCAGTCAGCATAATATGTGCAGCGATGGTCTGAGAATGATAAGAACGACGCATATAGAATTAAAAATTGTCGACTGTACTTGGTTTCCAAATAAGTTGAGTGAATTCTATACTAAGCGCGTGGCTGGGGTGGGTGAGGGACTTCACGATCATATCCAGGAAAATGTGGGTCTAATTACCCCTATTCTAACCCCTATTCTAAGTGCTGTCAGAGACTGCTATATGCTTCAGTCAACATTTGAATAGCCCCGCTGTTGCAGTCTGGCACTCTATAGTAGCAGCAGGAGGGATAAATGGGGATGATTTCGGGGCAATGACCTTAGAAGGAGCGCGAACTCTAGCACGCCGTCGTCGCTGCTGCGTTCCTCTTGCCGCCGAAGTGCCTAGTATCAAGCCTGCGCACATTGAGGTGATGTTCAACCAGCCTGTCCTAGGGGCTCGCCATTCAATTTCTGGTCCATCCCGCTGTAAACATACCACGATTAGGTAGGTCATGCGAAGTAGGTAACTGCGTAGGAGGTTGGGCATGTCCCAGTTCACAAGACCCGGGTATTTCGACGCCTCGCCACTAATGCGAAGTTGGACTATACGGACTAAAGGTAAACTAACAAATTAACATCGACTACCATTGCTATCTCTAAGTGTCGCTCTTTCGCATCATTCTTCATTTAGAATTGCTACCACATCATCCTTGCTGACGGTGGTCTCCGACACGGAAGGATATGCTTGCCCTTATGCCATCTCGATTCCAATCACTCGGGGATGGACCGCCTTAGAATGGCACGTCACTAATGTAGGATTCTCCTGGGGTATTAGGGATATCCTGAGAAGCTACGCTTTTAGCCAAGGCACTAGATGCTATCATTTTGGTAATACACTTATACCACACAGGGGCACCCCCTCCGCGGTGGCCAACCTGGCTCAAAGCCCAAGAGCCAACAGGGGGTCTCGAAACAAGTAATTATGGCCTCCAAGTTATTCGCGGGGCCCTCATAATGGCCGTCCGGTAGGCGAAAACTGTAGCCATTAAACAGGCTCGCTTGACGATGAGAGATCAGTAGAGCCATCGCCATATCGGTTGTGTGACAATAAAAAGACTCGAGGTTGACCAGACGAACACCCGAACGTAATATTCGGGCACAAGGCCCTCTGGGAATCAGCTCCGTGTTAATCAATGACAATGTGTTGCATGTAGAGGTCAGCAATGTTGAGGCGGCTACTTCCCCATTCTTCGAACAATACCCCACGCTAACATGGACGTCTTAGTCAGAGTATATGTATCGTCTTATAAATATCGGTTGATGATTAATGGAGTCTTGAGGACCTCACCAAAATGCGACATAGTCATGCAGTCTCCCGAAATGAGGACCTTGATGGCCTACAAACCCTTTCTCCATTAGTAGAGCGACAATGACAATGGTCTCCCGAGTGAATAATAGGGCCGGAAGGTGTCACCCCTGAATAGGACGTATCATGCAAGCGGGGAGCGGTAACTTAGGAATTTATATATGGCGGGACCTGTTGTGGAAATGGAAACCGCAATTGGTCACCATCAGCGGCCTTCTCAGTGATCACTTCGCAATTGACCAATCCAGATCCTACCCTACTTACCCTCGGACCTCCCTTCGCTTACTGGCCATGTCCCGATTCCTGGGTTTCCTCACTGGCGGAAAGTCGCCAAAGAGAAGCGACGTTTCCGCAGACGACCCACCGGCGGATACACTAGGTAGTGAAGACCGGGCCAGACTAGGACGGGCCAGCCAACTGAAGGCCAAGGGAATAACCAAGGAACTTCTTAAAATACATTCCCGGCTGGCCGGACTTTCCGACTTCCAGCCAGGGAAGGAAACTAACGAGATCTTCAGTCGCCTAGTGTCGCTCTGTTGCGAAATCCATGACACGGAAACAGTCAACAAGGTAAGAAACATTCTCCATTAGTGGCAAGTAGTAGTCCCGTAGAGAGTGGTTAGAGGCTCACAACTGCCGCCAGGTCTTCCGAGATGGCATGGTCCAGGCCATACTTCCCCCCCTGCGGAAGATGTGCTCGGATGCCGAGTACTGCCTCGAGGACCACTGGGCGAAGCACATCACCGCAGCGCCGAGCACCGATGAGGCTATCGGGCGTCTCAAGAGCTTCACGTACTACAAAAACTACGAAGACTTGACCCGGCATGAGATCTGCGCGATGCTTTCGGCGCATCCGGTTCTTCCTCGAAAGGTAGCTTTCATCGGCTCCGGACCGCTCCCGCTGACGTCCCTATGCTTCCTCGAGGCCCTCAAGAAAAGAGCCCTGCCGGGGAATCGCGCAGGCTCCGAGAATGTGCGATATCCCGCGAACCAGTCTCTGGCCCATGAGATCCTCAACATCGACCGGGATGGCGCCGCCATTGAATCCGCTTCCGTCATGTGCGCTAAGCTGGGCTCGTTGGGCGAGGGCATGAAGTTTCAGTGCGCGCCGGCCGGAGGCGAGGCATTGGATCTACATGATTTCGACGTCGTCTACATAGCCGCCCTTGTAGGGGGTTCGCAGGACGAAAAGGAGGGGCTATTGCATAGCGTCGCGTCGAAGATGAGAGAGGGCGCGCTGATTGTCATGCGGACCAGCTGGGGCCTCAGATCCTGTCTATATCCGGTAGGTTTGATTTGATGTTACGTTGAACTTGTTGACTGATCGTGCTGGATCATGGTTAGGAAATCGACATAGCCACCGAGGAGATGTTACAGAAGGTGGAGATCTGCTCCGTGGTGCACCCGTACGGAAGCGTGGTAAATTCGATCATCGTGGCCAGAATAAGGTCCCGCCCAAAGCCTAACGGAGACACGAATGGAAGCATACCGTTCATTACTTCTTTGGCTTGTTAATGTGCGAGCGAGCGAGCAAGCAAGGAGAGGTCGGTTTTGATCATGGCAGATATCATAGCCTGTATCTATACAAACTAAGTAGTGAAGGGTTAGTATATGCCTATCTATAATACGAGGATACGATTGGCCAGCTGCGGAGTCGAAATATGAAAACGTGCCTGTGATTCACCCGTTTGACAGATGCACATTCTTGGTACGACAGCCGCATGCCTCGGTGTGACTGAATACCAATTTCTGGCATTAGAGCCTAATTAGGTCATAGGAGACTAGGAAATATCAAGACAGTTCGAATTACCTCGGGTAAAGGGGGTTAGCGTAAATAGGGGTAATTTGCAACCAACAATATCAGTCAATTGGCGGAAGGATCAAGACAAACGCCAAAATGTCGCTGCAGGTCGCCTAGCTAGGATGGAATAACTGAGGAGCTGCATCTTCAGTAGAGAGAGCCTAAAGATACTTCCAGGAGGTTGGTGAATAATTAATGCACGAGGTAGATTCGACTACATTCCCACTCTGGTCACTTACCGTCTCCCTGTTCAAATATGCGCAGCTACCTGCATTGACACATCCCTAGGTACCCATGCCTACTAAAAGATAAGTCATCACATTAGGGAGCTAGGTTGTGCTTGCTGTAATGGTAGAGATAGATCCTCGAATAAGCTGGTCAACGCTAATGCTTTCCTGTAACACCACCCGATGCAGCCAGTCATATGCGATACACAAAACACATAACCAGACTCCCATTCCCTTCCTCTATATACCAGCATCACCGATATCTAACCTAGCTAGATAGACCCAACCTCACAGTGCACTCTTCCCTTACGCGCTCACGCGTTGTTGATCGTCCGTAGCCATAGCGCCAGCCAGGTCGAAAACGTCGCCGAAGTCCAGGCCCCGGAACCCCTCCTCAACGGACCAGGCGCGGCCCCGCTCGGGGGGGTTCAGGAACTCGCAGGCGCGGCCGACGACGAGCAGCCCGGGCGGCCGGCTGCCCTCCTGCTCGACGGCCTCGACGACGCGGTCGAGCGTCGTGCGGATGACGCGCTGGTCCGGGCAGCTGGCGCGCTCGACGACGGCGCAGGGCGTGGCGCGGGGCCAGAGGGCGCGCGTCGGTTTCGCCGCCGCAGGCGAAGCTGATACACCGGTGTTCCCTGCTTCTTCTTTTTGTTGCTGCTGCTGTTGTTGTAGTTGTTGTCCTTCGACACCTCTGACCTCCGCCTCCGTATATGCGGTGAGCTCGGCGACGAGGCCGGCAATGCGGTGCAGCGCCATGAGGAAGACGACAGTGCGGGAGGGTACGAACTCGGGCGGGTCGGGAGCGCGGCCCTTCTTGCCCGTGCCGGTGCAGACGAGAACCTGGTCGGCGACGTCGCGCTGGGTGGGCGGGACTCCGGCGAACAGGGGTGCGGAGAGGGCCGAGGTGACGCCGGGGAGGACGACCACCCTATCGCCGAGTCCAGCGGCGCGGAAGTAGGCCACCTCCTCACCGCCGCGCCCGTACACGTAGGGGTCCCCCTGCTTGAGGCGCAGCACAACGCGGCCCTCGCGCGCGGCGTTCGCCGCCTGTTCGTGCAGCTCGTCCTGTGCCGCGTCCGCGTTGCCGGGGAACTTGCGCGCGATGCGCACGGGCGTCCGCCGCGGGACCAGGTCCAGCACCCCCGCAGGGACCAGCTTGTCCGCGAGCACGAGGTCCGCCGCTTGAATCGCCCGGTACGTCGCCCGCGTTAGTAGGTCCGGGTGGCCCGGCCCCGAGCCCGCGAGGATGATGCGTCCGCGGGAGGCCGGACTGGTAGTCGGTGAGGCGGGCGCCGGTCGACCTATTACGGACTCGCTTGCCCCTGAGCCCGAGTAGGACTTCAGCACCGCGTCCACATCCTCGTCCGTGATGGCGGCGAGCCGCTTCAGGGGCCAGTACTCGCAGACCTGGCTAAGCCAGCGCATGCGCCTGTTCTTGGCGGCGTCGAGGTCGGCCTCGGTGACGAGCCGGTTGAAGCTCGCGGACTGGTCGACCGATTCCTCGAGGTCATCCACGCCATCGGCTGCGAGCGCGCTGTGCAGCAGGTGGTCCTCCTCGTGGATCTTCTTCCGCACCTCGCCCAGCCGCAAACACGCGCTCCCCAAGTTCGGCGGCAGCGACGAGGCGATCTCGCGGCGTATCCGCGACGCGAGCTTGCACCCCCGCCCGTTGGTGGTGACGCCCACCTGCAGCGGGCCGTCGGTGTGCGTCGAGAGCAGCGTGAAGGTGCAGAGCTCTGGCGCGTCGACCACGTTCACCGGTATGCGGTTACGCCTACACAGCGCCGAGATATGTGTGCCTAATCCACGGAATTAGCAATCAATCATTCCATCCCACACACTACGAACAAACCATCCGCAGGCCAGGTACAGGGGGGGAAGAAATACATACTTAGGGGATCCCTGGGCCCGGAGGTAACAAAGACGGCGTCGACGACACGGTCGACCTCCTCCCTGCCGAGGGCGAAGAGGTCGGCGTCTTCGAACTGCTTTTTTACCCACCTGACCTCGCCGTCGTCAACGCGCCTCTGCAGCGCGTAGTGCAGCTCGGCCGTCTCGGGCGCGATCAGCACAGGCTTCGCGCCAGCGCCTAGCGACTGCGCGCACCTCGCGGCCGCCAGCGGGTTCGAGCCAATGACCAGGTGCACCTGCGACCGGGCATCGATGGCCGCGAGCATGGACACGTGATGATGGCTGCGGCTGCTGACCATCTTCGCGAGAGACTGTTGCTTGTAATTTCACACAGGCAGCACACACACGCACACCCGCCCCACGCTTTCTTCTTCTTCCCCAGAGAGGAGATGGACGATGTGAAGGGATACGCGAAGAAACCCCTATTTGTCTTTCGAGAAGGGTACTTGGGTAAGCTTGGGGCGCATGCTCATGCGCTCGTAAAGTCTGTTCAAGACGAGAGAAATAAGAAAAGGAGGTAGAAAGGGGAACAAGAAGGGAGGAGAAGCAAATATGACTATTTAGCCATTAGTCATAGTAGCAAGCAACATCCTAGATGTGTCCCTCGTCGTGCGAGGCACTCAAGCAGGTATTTCCGGGGAAATGTAGGTTATATTAGTCAGGCGATCCCATCGAGTCTGAGTTGATGGTTTTCCGCTCACAGGGCGAAGTGGCGATGGCCGGTGGAAAGGTGGGGCCATCCCCTGCAGTTTTTCTCAAGCACGCCATATGTCACTACTTTGATAAGCAGGGGTGTGCCGGCCAATCAGGGGCCGCGGGGTTGTACCTCTTAGGCAAGTTTGGTCTCAGCGAGATCCGCGGAGGCTGTCGGAAATCTGTAAGCCACCACTTCCAGGAGACGCGAAACTTTCGAGAACCGGCTTCGAAGCCGCTTGATTGGTAAGGTAAGATAAGATAAGCTGGTCTGGCTCGTAACCTCGTTATTTAGCTTATCCGCGTGTCCGAAACTGATGCCGTAAGTTTCTCATTTCCGTCTTGAAACCACCCATCCCCTTAAATTAGGTAATCACTTTCACCAGCCACGACCGAGACACACCGCCTACCTAAAACCGGATAGAATTCAACAAATGTGCCGGTAACGGACGGACAGCTTGCAGACTCATACTCGCTAAAGGAAGCGCTTTCCAAATTTCCCTATGTAACACAGGAAGTTAAACACGAGACCAAGTTATTAGACAAATATATGTGGCTGATAAGAGATGTTGCCTCTATTTCTAGGGAGTGGGTGGTAGGTCATGATCGGGATATTGCTTGTTCCTGTAACCCGCTGGATTCATGTGCTGCTTTGAACGGAGATCGTGATACACACTTAGGTAACTCCAGAATCACCAACGGGACGCCGTATGCTTCGCGATATTGTACAGTATTTGCCTTTAAGAACCGAACCTCCGTCGTTTAAAACTTTTGTACCCCATGTTTTACATACACAAGTCAATCTCGGTCTGGTATACGATTCTACGCTCTGACTCATTCCAACTCCTCCATGAGGTCCTTCACTTTCATCTTCTTGCCGCCCTTGGTGCGCCTCTCGGCGCCGGCGGGGCCGTGCCGCTTGATCCTCTCGGAGGCGCTGTAGATGCCACTGGCGTCGGCGTTGAGGTGGATGACCCTCTTCTTCCCGCCGCGTGCCGCCTCGCGCGCCCGGACGCCGCCGTCGTTGGGCACCGGACCGGCCGCGGCGGCCCGTCCGAGCCGCACCGGGCGCACGACCCTGGTCTTGGCGCCGAGCGCCCAGAGGTCCCCCCACCGCGTCTTGCGCGCGTCGTGGTACGCCTGCCGGCTGAAGCTCCTAGGCACGGTCCAGCGCTCGATGGTGCCGGCGGGGGTGCAGAGGTCGAGGGTCACGTGGCCGCGGCGCTTGAGGGGCGGCAGCACGTTGCGCGGGAGGGACAGCGGGTTCGGCGCCTCGGCCGCGTCCTCGTAGCCCTCGAAGGCGCGCGCCGATATGTCCTTGTTCTGCGCGGGGGTCGGCCGATCCATGTGCGGCGTCGTGCCGCGCTGAACCGCGACGAAGCTGAAGTCGATGTCCTCGTGGTTCCGGTGCGTGGCGCCCAGCACCCTCTGAAGAAAGGGAGGGCGGATGAAGCGCTGGCTGAAGCGGCAGAAGTCCTTGCGTCCCGGGCTGAGGCCCGGGGTTAGGTACATAGGGCAAGCCTTGTGATTAGTACACGGCGCTATGATGGATCCTTCTTCGCGTTCTCGGCGGCTTCCCAGCTCGATCGCCTCCGGTTGAGGGTCTGACGTAGGTGAGACAATAAACTCGTTGAGAAGACGGGAGCGGACGTCTGCGACAGCTTCGAAACCGCGAGGATGGCCCTTCTCCATAATTATGAGAACACCACCTTCCGGCGACAGCATCTCCCACAAGTTATCAATCAAGGCGGTGCGCTTGTAACCCTCTTTCAGGGGCATCAAAAGGTGAGAGGCGATAATGACGTCGAACTGCTTTCTAGGAAGCGGAGCTTCGCTACCATCTAGTTTGGCGGGGTGATCCCCCGAGTGCAGATAGTCGGGCAGCCGTGGGAGGAAAGTGGTACTGTGCAGGAAACGCGATATCCGGTGCCGTAGTTGCTCCGATCCCACCACAACCATCTTCTTTCCAGGTGGTTCAGTCCCTCGTTCCTTGCCTTCCTCAGCAGCAAGATCCCACTCGGCCCGTAAAACTTGTTCCCAAGCAGCCAGGCCACCTCCGCCACCCCCTACGTCGAGAACACGGGGCCCTTCGCCGTTGTTTCTCGCCATAATGCTCTGCATCCAGCCCGCTCCTAACCGCTTCCGGACTTCGACTAAGATGCTCATCACAGAAGCGTACATTCCGGGTAGATTGGTTGCGATATAGGCATCGGCGTCGATCTCGCTCATCCTGTGGTGGCCTGCCTCCATAGCTACACCCTTTTGTGGGGCGTTCCGCTTTGACTCGGGCGTGGCAACAGAGTCGGGAAGCCCACGCCCGCCAAATATCCTTTCTGCAGCGTCCTTCACATGTTTCGCATCCGTCCGACCCAACAGCTCGGTAATCGGCGTCACAAATTGGACCTTTGGGAGTTGCAGTGTACTTGGATATGTCCTCCATTGGCCCATCTTTGTGTAGCCGTGGAGGCGCTCCGACCGGAAAGTAGCGTCTGGTTCGCCTTCATCCTCTTCTCCCTCATCCTCTTCATCCTCCTCCTCTTCCTCTTGTTCTTCCCTCGGCCCTTCCTCGATTTCCTCTTGCTCTATTGGCTGTAGACTAGCTCTCTCGAAGTCCTTTTGCAGCTTCAGAAGGGCGTCATACTCTCGCTGACTTTTCGCGACCGCGCTGATATAACTTAATCCAGCCTCGGACGGAAGGTCCTGTACTGTCTCAACCGCTCCTGGCGTTGTTTCCTCTAGCCGCTCGACCGCTTCTGGGGCTTCGAGGGTTGGAGGCAACTCGGTATAATATTCTATCTCCTCCACCCCGCCATGGACCGTGTCTCGTAGTAAGATCCTCCTCGAAGGGTCGCTGGGCTCTTCGACGGGAATATCCCCTTCGATTGGCATGCCCACATCTTCGGGTTGCGTTTCCCTCAAGGGAGCTCCGTATAATCTTTCATAGAGCTTGTACTCTTCGGCGTTCAAATATCCCTTCGGCAAGGTATTTCCGAAGGCGTGCTTGGCCTGCCGCACTACCGTTTCTATATCTTCGGGGCTGGCCGGTTGCGATTCTGGCTGTACATCCTGCGATCTCCTCTTCGTAGTCGAGAAGGTCCGCGCATCGTTCCGCGAAGTAGAGTTCGGGGGTCGAGAACTGGTGGATACCGGTCGCAAAACTTGTCGGGGCTCGGGACGGTGGTGAACAAACCCGTTCTCTAGCAGGCTCAGAATCTGGAGCCTACACTTCGGGCATGTCCCTCGAGTCCTGGCGGCCGACAACATACTATTAAGCTTTGGTCGTCGCAGAAGTTGATGAAGCCAGGTTTCTCTTTGTTCTTAGGAGCTCTTATAGGGCGATAAGAGACCACCAGAATTTGAGGGTCCTTGGGGGGGGAGCGGCCCCACTGTGGCCATCCACTAAAGGTCTGCCATAGAGTAGTTCAATCCCCCACATCAGAAGGGGGTGGTACGAAGTATGTAGGCTAAAATCACACCATCCCCAAGTCGCGGGAATTCGATACTTCGTGAGCTATTGTAACTGGCTATGCGCTTTACAAGAGGGCAAGAGAACCGAATTGTGGAAACGAGAATCCATTATGCAACTATTCTACAGTCCTGATACTACCTACCATAGTACCCCATAAACGCCTTGCCACAGAGAAAGGAAGCTATTATACTCTCAAAGATCGGCCAACGTCCTAACACCCCCACTAGGACGAGCGGCGCCGCCTCTCTGACCGGGAACTTGTATCGGTTTTGGAGGCGCTCTGGGTTTGTTAAGGTTGAAGTCCGAATTCTCCGCCGCCTTATAGGGATCAAACTGCGAAGACGTTAGAACCGTGCACGTGACGAGGCCTCCTGAAACAAAATGAAGCGAAGCATACCGAGAGCAACGACACGATGTACAGCCCGAAGAAGGTCAGGATTGCGTTAAAGAAGTTGAAAACGCTGAAGCTCGGCCGACCCCGTCCACCCAGCGTCCGCGCACCCGCTCTTGCCGACGGGGCGCTGCCGCCACCACCGCCCAGCGTGCGTCCGGGAGTCTGGAACGATGCGCCGGCGGCGCTGGTGCCAGCGAGCTTGACGGCCTTCTCGACAGCGTCGGTCAGCGAGCGCGAGTCGGCCCCGCGCACGCGCTGGAGCTCCGAGGAACCTTTGAAGATTATGAAGGTGGGCATCGCGGTGACTTGGTGGGACGAGGCGACCGACTGCTGGTTGTCGACGTTCACCTTGCAGAAGGTGATCTTGCCCGGCTTGGAGTATTTCGTCGACAGCGACTCGAACGTCGGCGCGATCATCTTGCAGGGGCTGCACCAGTCGGCGTAGACTGTCGGTAGAATTCTGTGTCAGCGCTCGCTGCCACTGGGGGGATGGGGTGAATGATGAGAGCTGCTGTGGATCCGGAATGCTATGTACTTACAGTCTGCGACAGTGATCGCGGAGCTCCCCAAAATCCCTCTCCATTGGCTCTCGGAGGCTATGTTGACTGTTGCACTCATATTGATAGCTGTAACTGGATTTGCGATGGTGTAGCGGGATTGCAGGTGAAAGTAGGTTCGCAGGACGAGGAAGTTGGTTACGAGGCTATGCCGATGAAGCCATGTAGACGATTCCAGATGTCCAATGGTACAAAGTACCTTGGATCCTTCCGAAGTACCAAGGGTGGCTTAGCTTGGTGACAACTTTTCCTGAATAAGCAGGCGGTGACACTACTACTAACGGTTCTGTCGATATGGCCCACTGTAAGTTTAAAGCTGACAGGAATTTGTGGGCCCTGAATATTCAGTGCAAATTGTACTGTCAAGCAGGGGACTCGAAGCATTCACCTGCTCCTCATCATCAAGAAGCCCATACGCCTATCCGCGGTACAATGACTTCTTATGATCAGAACCGGCAAAAGGCAAGTTAATTGAATCATATGGTACAAAATTTCATATTACTTCTGTCTAACTATAGTTCACAGAAACGCCGTCTTGATGAGAATGGCGGCTATGTGGACACCTCGAAGCCCACTGCTTTTTTTCAACCAGCCGGAGGCCGCGACTGGACTGTGTCTGTAGCTGTCCCAGGTAGCGTCCTCTCCATGTGCGTACCTCTCCTCTTGCCGTCTTTATTATTCAGATTTCCCCTTATAATATGCTAATCATGTTGCAGATGTAAACGTGATGACCAACGCACGAACGTTGTCTCTCATCTGGCACGTGCTCTCGCCGTCTTCAGTATAGACGAGGTTGTCGTCTTCGACGACTCGCACCCGGATACCAGACCCAGGAGCGTGGACCCTGCTGGGTACACCGGGGACGTTGACCCCTGTGGCTACCTAGATCATCTTCTACAGTATCTGGAGATGCCGCCTTTCATGCGCAAGACGTTATTGCCCATACATCCAAACTTAAAGCAAGCTGGTTTGATGCCCAGTTTGGATATTCCCTCCCATCCGCACCCCTCAGATTGGCTGCCCTACTGCGAAGGTGTCACGCTCTCAGGGGCGACGAAGAGTGGGAGTGGTACGCTCGTCGATGTTGGCAGGAAGAACCCAGTGACTATCAGCCACGAAGTTCCGCCAAAGACCCGGATCACTGTCAAGATTGACTCGAACGACCCATCTCTCGGCGAGCCGGTGGACCCAGCAGCGCCACGGACGGAAGGCGGTTACTACTGGGGCTACTCGGTGAGGCGGTGCGAGTCGCTCGCAGCCGTTTTCGAGGAGTCGCCCTTCGAAGGTGGATATGACTTCAGCATTGGAACGTCGGAGCGCGGTGTTCCTATCGCAGAGGCTTTCCCGGAGAGGAAGGTGAAGAAGGGGGAGACCAACTTCAACCATCTCCTAATCGTGTTCGGGGGCCCACGCGGACTCGAAAATGCGGCGGAGAACGATCCCGAACTCAACGGCATGGGCATCGTGAAGGGAAGGACGAAGGAACTGTTCGATCACTGGATCAATATCCTTCCAGGACAGGGGAGTAGGACTATCAGAACCGATGAGGCTTTGTTCATCGGTCTAGCGGGATTACGGAGAATATGGGACGGCAGATGACGGGAATCTACTTCAGATGACCAAAACAACATGCAAATTTTTGAGGAATCCGCCGCAAGAGCGATATGTGCTGGTCAGTCCCTGAGGAGTATCAAGAACAGGTTTCTTACGCAAGTGACGGTTAGCTAGTTCAGCAAGCCAAGCTTTGCCCACTAAACCCGTTTACACAAGAGTATTGACCAGCATGATGTTTAGGATGCCTCGGGGAAAACGATGGATGTGACACAGACCCGTGCCCTTCGACTATTACAAAGCGATACAGACGTGTTTGTCCCAAGAACCTCCTTGTCTTCTTTGTAAGCACAATTCTATGTCCAAAATATTCCGAAACAATTGTCATGTTATGTAGATACAATGTGGTGTTACGCAACCTGAAGCCGCCTGAGGTCAGCTAGAAAAGGGAGCGACAACTCTCTCGCAGTATGTCAGTCAGATCGGCGCAGGCATCTTTGTCGTCTTATCAGAATCGAAAATCGAGCACATCGAGACATAGAACGCAGACCAAACAATGATAGGGCAGGATAGCACAATGGTAAGTCCTGAGGACCCGCGAGACTTGAGAGATGTTGGAATGGCAGCCGTATCTCTCGATTCCAGTGGTGTCCTGACGCATTGCAACCCCGCTATTGCAGATGATAGACTGCCTGAGAAGGATGCTATTATAGGTCTAGTCCTGCTTGCAAAAGGCCATGGTCTTGACTCTAGGCAAGAGAGCGGCGCCATATTCGGCGAATCTACTCCGGAAGAGCCTGAGGCCGGCGAAGCCAGTTTGCCAGATCCTAAAATGCTCTTGTGCAAAGTCTGCGGCAACAACGAGAGGGTGAAGTTCCCTTCCGGGACCATCACCAAATGTCGTCAATGTCGTAATGCCAACGTGACGCGTAATGCGCGCCTGAAAAGGGAAGCGGGGCGGAATGGGCCGCCGGCCAATGCAGCCGACCCCAAATTGTGCATAGAATGCGGTGTGAACGGGAGGGTGAAATATCCCTCCGGGACCAAGACCAGATGTCGCGAATGCTACGCGGCCAACAATGCGCGCATGGAACGCTTAAGAAGGGCTCCAAGCGTCGCCTCGGGCCAATGCGCGGTCACTACCTGTCACAGGCTCAGCGACCCCGGTGTGCTAAAGTGTAGCATCCACCGCCAAAGGGAAAATGACGTCAGGAAAAAACTCCGTGCGGGTCAAAGGGCAGCCGGGATTCCTACGGACGCGCAGTGGAGACGCGCAGCACGGATCGAGAACAACCTCTGTCCCCGCTGTGGGGATCACCCCCCCTTGCCTGGTCTTCATATGTGCAAGAATTGTACGGATTATACTAAGGCCGCTAGTCGACGGATTCAGGAGGAAAGGCGAAGGTGGATCGCGGATGGCCTCTGCTCCCAGTGCGGGAAACAACCGCCGCGTCCCGGTCGTAAGCGGTGTCAGCGTTGTAGGGATTATGTCGCAGCTCGAGCTAAAAGGCCACAAAAGCAACACACCCAAACGGAAACTTGGCCAAAGAAAGTGCGGATCCCCATAGCCGATCTTCTGAACCCGTCGGTAGATGACGAGCCGCAAGGTACGGGTTCTCGGTGAAGGGGATCCACGCCGGACTACGAGAGGCCCCTCCGGACTACGAGAGGCCCCTCCGATCGATGCCAGTGTCTTTGTCTACCTTCGAGCATCATAAAGGTTTTGCTCATCACGCATGCGCCTCAATGCGGATGCTCTCGAAGAGAGGGCCATAGCTACGAACGAGTCGAAGAGCTTACACGGGAATATCTCAGGTACGTGTCTAACTTAGCTACCCTTCACTAGTACAGACGTTGGCAGTATATCATGTTAGTAATTAACCGACTGCATCATCCGCAACATCATAACCTTTTCAACAACCAGCAGGTAAGAATCTTCTTTAATATAATTCAGGGGTTACCCCTCCCAAAGTAATTCCACGTCGTATGGGAAGTAAAGTGAGTATGATGGTCTGTCATGCCCTACAGCTAAAGGGGGCAACTTGTCTGGTTTACACCTATCACTCCTGGCCTCCTGTAATTTGACCGGAGAATATCGGTATAAACCTCTCGCGATCCCTTTATAAATCTAACCTGTCGATCTCGACCGCATTCCCCTTGGACTAGAGTAACTAGACCTGTCACTGAGCGTACCTTCTGCGTACCTTCTGCGTTAGGCTCTGACAATCTGATATGGTCGGCCCCGTGGCGTGCAAAGAGACTGATGATGCACGAAATTGAAAGGCAAACACAATGAGACATTCCATGAAAAGAGAAACCTCGGATACATGAGCCATGAGGACCTAAGTCGCACGAGTACCTAACGGAAGAGGATGGCCCTCCTAGTAGAGTTCAGGGTCGTAGAAAGGAGGCCTCGTCAAAGCCCCAAGCCAGAACAGGCGCTGTATCGACATGTGTCAACGACTCAGAACGCAACCCGAACCTTTTGGTGCGAGTCTTTGCGAAGACGCCTTCCAAGCCGCGGACGAATGGCTTTTGGCTACGACAACGCATGTGAAATAATATGGCTGACAAGTCAGGACGTGTCCGAAGGGACGTCCCACCTGGCATCTTTATACAGTTGCTTCTTGTAGCTGCCCAACCTCACTCGTGCTTACCCGCCGAACCTCCAAGCGTTGGGGGCTCGGCAGCAAACCTACTGTTTTTGTCTCTTTGGGACCAAAACGGTCGTCTGATTGGTCCACATTCGTGCCCCTTTGTCTGCAACCGGCGTCTAACTGGTCACATTCACATCCCCGAGCTTTCTGGTACGAGGTTCCTTGCATCGCCCGTTAGTCAATATTTTTCTTGACATCTGTGTATCACGAGTCCGGCATTGGCGGGAGCAGCATGACCAGATTAAGCATGACCTAATTGCGCCCTACACCGACAGGGCAGTCGCACGGCTGGGGCGTTCATAGGCGGACCGACCATGAAAGCATTAAGTTTGAGTGACGTTGCGACCCGCCCGTGCCATTTGAACTCGAGTCCACAGTCTCTGATATCGGAAGGACTCCATACCCGTGGACCGCACAGCAGGATCTAGGTGGAGACATGCTGTCCGTCTCCGTGGACACCAACCATGCCGTCCGAGTTCGTCCCATAAATTCGGGCCAGGATCTCGTAGAGTGTACAGCTCAGCATGCAATAATGTATACATATGAAGCTAGGATAACGTTAAAAGTCCACTCGATAGACCGGAATGGCAGTGATCGTCCATTTTAGGGGTCTTGGAGGGCGTCACGTCACTGTTGGAAACCCTACTCCATCCTTGGTATATTTGCCACCAACGGCTAGCGGCAGGCCCTCAGCCAGGCTCACTAGACACAACATACTGTATATAAATCTTCAAGCGCCTACGACCCCATAGAATGTTATTTTAGAAGCAACTTATAACTCTAATATTGCATTTCGTTCCAGAACAGCTGTAGGGCATAACACCCATACTTCTATAACCTGCGGGCCCCATTTCGGGAAGCTCTTCGACACTGGTCATTACCCGGATGGCTTCACTTAAGAAAGCAGTCAGTTCGCTGCTCTTGCTTGCAGCGCTTTCATCAGCCCAGTTCGGCTCGGTCCCTCGGCGTTTTCAAATGCGGTTACCAAACAGAGTCCTACGCGGTAGCCTCACCGACGCCGCGGCCCCGGCTGCCCGCACGATAGTCACATTTACGGTAGACGAGAACGGTGCCGGCCACAAAAGGGAGCCTCTCACGATTATGATCCCTTCATCAACGCCGACGAGGACGGTGCCCCCGGAAGAGCTCCCACAGCCTACGATGTACAACCTGAACTCCTCGGACGTGGACCGCGGCGAGCCCCCCGTGGGCTACTTCCAGGTCGAGGCGCAGGAGGACGTGTCGATAGAACAGGCCGCCGTCTTCAGGGGAATCCCGGCCAGTGCGAGGCTGTGCAAGCTAATGTGGAGGCAAGCCGGCAGCGCGGAGCGGTGCTTCAGCGTCGACGGGCACGGGCTCACGGCGGTGCGCCAGCTGAGCGGGTTCCCCGGCGAGGACGAACCCGTGACCTTCGACAGCCTGCGGGCCTTCGACAGGGGCAACGCGACGACGTTCTCCCCCGACTTCTCCTTCTGGCCCGACCACGACGGGCCGTTCGAGCATATGGCGGGCGCCATCACGTGCTCGCAGGAGATCTATCTGAGGATTGCTGTTAATAGGTCCCATGGTGACGGCTTCATCCATCTGGATCAGGATGAGAAGAACGGGTTTTACATTCAGTATACTCTTTAACAGTTGTACGGTGGTCTTCTGCTGCTGTTTGTTGGGATTGATTGCATGGCTAGAAGTCCAGGGGGTCATAGCTTGGGCATTGCGGGAATATGGTTAGCATATCTTAGACTGAGTAATCCCAGAGAGCGTAATGTCCATCCGCCATCATCAGGCATGAATGAGAGCATAACGAGGTTTTTGTCGTTCCCATCACTTCTCATTTGCTACCAGTATCCTTTACCGTCATTTGGTGATATGAGGCTTTCGGCGGTTAGCCAAGCGCCATGTTGACATTTCCTTACCCTCAACGAATAGGAAGTGAATACCGTTTTGGTTTGGATTTTAATTGGGAGGACCACCTGTATCAGTTAGACGGGCTTCAGGGATACGAATATAGCGAGGTGCCCGATATGAGACAAGATGGAGGATGCTTCGATGCGGAGGAGAAGTTTAAACTTATAGCCCCGCGCGGGGCTGAAAGCCTCCAAATTCAACCGACAAAAACCGGACCGGGAGACACTACGCCGTCAAGACGTCTAGACGCATGCCATTGCGGGCGATGAATTTTCGTTCAAAACCTCAACTTCCCTTTCCAATTGCCCGGTTCTTACACATCCAAGCGAAGGTGTAACCAAGGCGCATCTAAGTAATAGCAACCCAAACTATCAACATGTCCTGCGAGTCATCCCACACGCGCGATCACCACCACGATATCCCGGCCCCGCCCGAGGACGGGTGGCGCAACTCCGGCGTCCAGGTAATTCCGGCAGACAGTCTTGACACAAACACGGCTCAGACACCGGGCATGAACAGAGCAGCCGCCATCAACCTCGCCCGCGCCGGCGCTCAAAAGCTCTGGGCGGGGACGGTCACTATCCACGCCGACGCCAAGACCGGGGCGCATCACCACGGTATGTGGTACTCACCCATCATGCATGTGTCCTCCATCCTACGCCTCACATCCTACGCCTTACATCCTACTTTTGACGCAATCAGCAAGAAGGAAGCCGAGTTAACGCACAATATTTGCAGGACATCTCGAGTCCATTATCTACGTTCTCAAGGGCCGCGCTAGGATGCAGTGGGGCAACAACCTGGAGTTCATGGCCGAGGCGGGGCCGGGCGACTTTATCTTCGTGCCCCCCTACGTGCCCCACCAGGAGATCAACGCGCTGAAGGATGAGGACCTGGAGTGCGTGCTTGTCCGCAGTGATGGCGAGGCCATAGCTGTTAACTTGCCCGATGTCGAGCCCGTGGAGAAGCCCGAGACAGTGCGGTGGATAGACCCGACGCACAAGAACTTGCCTTGATTGGGCCGCATTCAGTTAGGAAATAAAGCATAAGTAATAAGGCAAAGGCCGAGAGTATTATCGGCAGTGCACTTACGGCTGGGACCAATATGTAATAAAAAATGCAAAATACACAAGTATGCAAATAGGTCTTTGGCTTAACTAAAAACGATACTGACGTTACAGAAAGCTAATGAATGTAGACAAGAAAAATGCTATAAAGGCCCCCTCTAAACCTCAAAAGCTAGCTACTAGTATATAATTGCGCCATGGTTGCCTGGGGCTTAGATCCAGCAACTAATGGTTCAAGTGAGACCCCGACAATGCTTAACAAGAAACCATACTCCTTCAAGCCATAAGCTTCTATATCAAGATGTTATTCCTTGTTTGTCCATCTTCCTGAAACTCCATTTGTACCTACTTGTGCCGCCGTCAACCCATCTCACCCCTTATCGCCTCTCACTCAAAGCAGGTGACACTGTGATCCTAAGAGTTATACTGCGGTCCGTTCTGATAGCACAGCCGCACCATGGTGCGATCGCTCCAGTCGGGGTCCGGCGTCGCGCTCATGATATAGCTCGTGTCGAACGAGCCTGCGGCCCAGGCGGTATACCCGATAAAGACTGTAATTATTTGCGTCGTCAGCCTGACTCGACCCTTCCAGAATGGAGCGACTCTACCCGCCCGTGCTTGCTCACCGTCAGAATTCTGCGCCAGCCAGTGCAGGCTGGACATGCACGCGCCAACACAATTGCGACCGCCGCCGATCTCAGTCTGTTTGTATGGGGTCAGATCTTCAATTCTCCATGCATGTATGCTTCACTGTATTCTCTTTTTCGATAGTAGCAACCAAGGAAAGCACAGCTGTAATGACTCACAAACATGGCTTGACGCTCATTCTGGCGCAACCAGCAGGCGAGGTCACTCGAGGTGCTCTGCAAGGTGCCGTCGCAGGCGGCGTTGGGGTCCGCGTTGTCGCCCTGGAAGTAGTCGTGGACAGTGAACAGGAGGTTCTGGTACTGCTCCCCCCCTGGGTTCTTGATTTCGGCCAAGCCGGTATTGAGATTGACCCAGTTAGAGGCGTGCGTCCAGTCGGTGCCGGAGAGCAGGATGATGTTGTTGTTGGTGCCCATGGTGTTGCGGATCTTGATCACGGCCTCTTGCTGCAGCGCGGTCCAGCCGTCCATGTCAACTGTACCGGTGTTATGAGAGATGATTCTTTTAGGCAGTCAGCTACAGGGAACACGAAAACGTACTGTCATGCGGCTCATTCATCAGCTCGAAGATGATACGGTCGCGATTGGGGTCGTCCTTCCACATGCCAGCGAGGCTGGCCCAGAAATTACTGAACCACGGGTCACTGGAACTCAGTACATTCCCTTCAAAGCGGCCGTAGTTGTGGATATCGACGATGCACCGGGTGTTTGGACTCAGCTTCAGGCATTGCTGGATGAGACTTTCAAGTGGTCAGATTGCGGATTAAGGAGAAAGTTGATAGTGAGGAAAGTATACCCGTTGTAGTTCCCAAAATGGGCCATGTTGATGTCCGTAGAAGCCGTATTGCTGTTGATCAGATACTGCCAGCTGACCGGGTAGCGGAAGGCGTTCATGTTGCGAGAGCTGAAGAAGTGTTGGACCTGGCCGTAGCCATTGGGATTGTCGCCGCCAGTGGGCGGGTACGCTCTGCTAAGGTCCGCGTACCCGTTAGTGTCCGTGCCGAACTCGAAACCCGCAATATTGACACCGTTGAGCCAGAGATATCCCGTGTTTGAACCGGGCGAACATGAGCGCTCCGCGAGGGTTGCATTGCCCTCATCCGTGTCAATGGTGGGCTGGGCCTTGTCAGCCGCGCATGAGGTGGCGAGCAGGGCGAGGATAGCCGTGAGAGTCTGCATCATGATAGATATGGTGGTGAGTACTTGATTGCTTGAGATATGTTGTGGATGATGGTAAAGGGAATCAAAAGCTGAGGGCGGTCCAACATTATATGTGCCAAAGAGCTGTCTCGCAAAGAGAATCGGGCTTCTGATCATGGTGGCCTCGGCCCAAATCCCCTATACGAAGGGCCATGACCCTGACAGTCAAACAATCCTCATAGCTTTGTGGGTCCAAAAGCATCCACTCCCGCAAAGCAAAGCGGCGAGCGCAGCAATATTTACCGAGAGAGGCGTTCGACGGTAAGATGATGAGTAAGAACATGGAAAGTTGCTAAGATGTCTCATCTCCAGTATTATCGACGATGAGCAGCGAACTCCGGCTTGAACTCTAAAGATTACACGGTGGATTCAACGGACCAGGTGATAGGCTTTCATTGTGCCTTTCCCAGCTGTTAGGCTTTCATTGTGCTTACCTCAGCGGTTCAGCCCTCATCGGCTCTTGCACAGCATCACCGCCATTCCGGAGAACACCGATTTCGCTAGTCTTAAGCAAAGCTCTTACAATCAATTGGACATAGACGTTAGAGACATCAGTATACGTGTAGGCCTTCAACTTAGGTGCAATATGCAACGAAATATTGACCGGGTTATGAGCTTATATGTATGTACTTAGGCCCATTAACGTTAGCAGGCCATATACCCCGCAAAGGCCAAAAGTGGCAGCCACTGGAAAAAGCACGGGCTACTCGGGGGGATTATGGGCAGAAAGGTGACGCGACCAGCTTAAATGGCTCAATTGGCCAAAAGCATTAAGCGGTTTGAGTTCGATAGGTGTTACAACATGAGCCACAAGTATGACAAAGCAAGGGCTGTGGGGCAGGGAGCCAGTTGCTAATCCTGGAAGTTCGAAGAAAGGAACTTCAATAGAAGGTGGTCTAAGTCGTAAAGCCGTCATTATACGTTAAACAGTATAGAAGGATACCGCGAGAAAGCTAGAGCTGTTATCCCTAGTATGATCTGTAACGGATTTTATGTGAAAAATAAAATATTCGGTAGTTAGCTCCTTTTATTACGCATAGGTAATTAAAGTTTATTCTGCGGGTTGAACTCCTCATTAACCCCGGAACCAATCTAGTAACAGGGAAGCAGTTATTAAATCCTTTATTAGTTAACCCCCCTAGTACAACTTCCCATAGTTTAAGTCCAGCGGATTCTCTACTAACCCTATTACCCCTGACTCCACACACAGCAGGCGGAAATTTCCTAGAGACGTCCAGGGATTTATTTTCTGAGGTCGCACTTATTAGGAAGCAGCTGCACAGCTCTTGAGAGCTATGTTGACTTCTATAATGGTAGAAAACGGTGAGCCCACTTCGTGTGGGTGATCCACTGATATATAGGGCTCCATGGCTCAAGAAAGGGTCACCGTTGTTCTGGATAATTCTGAAGCTCTAAAGGGGGGCCTTTTTCGTGACAACTGAATGAATTCATGATCTTTTCCTCAGGCCATGCTGCTAATGTGATGTTAGTACTGCTTTGGAGTGCCAGAAGAGGAAAGGGGCCGGTAAAGATACCTTCCCCCCACAACGCTACTGCTATCATCACCTCATAATGGCGCATAGCAAGGGCGCGGTCATCATGGGAAGGTCGTCAGCGATTGTAGGCATATGGATGCACGTGTACGCGGAACTCGACTGGGCGGCGATGAACTTGTAATTTTCCAGGGATGCTAATTACAAGGTGGTTAATCGTATTCTCTTAGCAGCTCTGTACACGTATTTTGGCCACTAGCGAGATCAGAGCTATGTAAGAATTAGGAACGAGTGCGTTATTGACTAAAGGGCGGACGTTGCTAGTGCTTCACCTCGAATTGACCAGATTGCATGACCTAATAAGATTACAACATAATATGGAGCGCCTTTCAGGTTTCCCTCCGCTATTTTTCTGACGGTCGGGACCAAGAGGGGTCGCAGTTAAAGGGTGCTAGTTTAGAAGAAACGCAACAAAGGGCCGGGAATGCTTAGTTATATTCTTAAGCATCTCATTATACATTAGATGGGCCATCCACGGCTTGCTGGGCTTCAGGTGTAAGACTCAGGCCTATCTAGGTATCAGACTCCAGCCTAGTCTCGACACAAATCCGCTATTCAATATGTCTAGTCTCATTGAGCGACGTTGACCCTGGAGTCTCAGCTGAAGTGAACTCTTTCCAGCGAGCATGTTCGCAAGGAAGATATATTCCCGCCGCATGAATCGGATCCCTTCTTGGTTTCCGTCGGTCTCATCGCGTGAGATATTGGCCCTGACTCTTCCTTTGCAAGTCACCGTACCTAGCTAAAGCCCGTTATCCTATAGTAGATGATTCCAGAATAACTGCTTATAAAGCCGCTAATAAATAGGACGATAAGGCGGTCGGCTAGCATGACCAAGGCCTGAGAGCAGCCCCTGAAATATAAAGTCTAATGCCTGGATACTTATGCTTGTGCTCGATACCACGAAACACTATCAAAGTACTTCTGAATTTGGTCGCGCGGTGCCCAATCCCAAGTATAGCTAGTAAATACCATAATCTAGCATTGTGCTATAGAGTCCATGGCTGCGGAAGCACAAAAGTGTTGACCAAAGTCGGAGTCAAAATGTGGCATGCCGATGGACTGTGCTAGGTCTCCTGATTTCAGCAATGCTTGCTTCCAAGACGGAACTCCACTTCTAGGAAGGCTTCGACCGGCTCCACGGTCATGCGTACTGAACTGCCTCCCATCTTCTAGGAGCATTCTGGAGAAGCGTCCAGAAGGACAGCACATAGGGAAGTCATATGGTCACGGTGATCATCTGGGAGTATATCGTCGGTGCAATCCAATTCTGGCAGTAGCGACCATCCTGACGGGCTTGCCGGTCGGAGGCGCCGCTGTACAGCCTGCGTTGTTTGGAAGCGCAGCCCGTGAACGCCCACCCTGTGGCTTTGACAACGCCGCCCACAAGATCGGTGTTGTAATCGGCTATAATTACGGATTCGAAGGAAGAGTTGAAAATAAGGTGGTCTCCGGTTACGAGGACGGGGGTTGATGTTGAAGCATAGGCCTGAGTATTGTATAGGAGGTAGTCAAGGCACTAGGCGCTGCCTCGGCCGGTGGCGTGGTCATATAGGTATCAGTTCGATCAGCCACAGTTGCGCCCTCAGCTGAGGCCAGGACGACCCGTTCACTTGACCGTAGAATATGTCTGGAAAAGTGTTGGTTTGTATTTCTCCATATGACCATGGCTTTTGGCCACTGAGACCCGAACTGACCGTCTTTTTTAGACTTCTAAGGCCCTGAACGATAACGCGTTCGGGGTACAAAAATAAGAGGCTAATGGCTTAATGGCACCGTATTCGGGTACGAAATACCTGGCCAAGGCGTTAAATATTAAATCTAGACCATTTTTGTTTTAGTTTTCGTAAAAAATGTCGGTTAAAAATTATATATACCTAACGCAATATATTTTTTCGCCCGGAATTATCGAAAGTTTTAAAATAACTAACATTAACGGCAAAAATTAACAAAAATAATTTTTTTAAAATAATTATTAATAATAATTATTTAAAATAAACGTTACTTTATTTTTTGAAATTATAAAATATTATGTTTATTAAATTTATTAATTCGAAATTATTTTTATTATTATAAACCGTAAAATATAAAAAAACTTCTTATTTAAAATAAAATTAACATACAGTAATTACTTTTGTTATTATAACGTTCTATATCATTAAACAGCACATATTACCAAACGGCGTATTTTTTATTATTTTGTAACAATAAATCCAAATAATATAACTATAACGTTATAAATTAATTCAAATTAATCGGATTTTTCGTTGCTAAACGTATTTACAGTTTCTTTATAAGTACGCGCATTATGTCCGGGTTTGCCGTAAACGCTATATTTTCGTTCCTTCGTTTTAACCCCTTTGGAACGATTATTTTTAACCGTTATTGGCTGGGATTTTTTATCATCTCTTTTCTTTCGGCAAAAAAATATTTTATATAGTAAATATTTGTTTAAAAAACGTTTATTTTTAATACTTCGGCGTTTACTGAAAAAATAATTAATTTCGCGTAATTTAGCGATTTTTGAAAAAAAAATGTTTTTGTATAAAAATATTAAGTTATTTTTTATTAAAAAATTAACCGATTTAACCATCTTTGTCGACGAGCTCCCCTGGTAATTTCTAATCTTTTTTTGTAAATATTATTCCCGTCTTTTTGTTTTTTATATATTTCGAGGGGCTTTCGACGGTAGGAAAAAAATAAAACCGGCGGAAATAAACGGTAAAACAGTTAGCATAAGTACAGTTAAAATAATGTCCAAATCGGAAAAAACGTTATTAAAATTAAATAAAATAAGTTTAATTTTAAGGAAACAGGACTTAATATTATCCGACGTTATAACAACTTTAAACGCATTATAAAAACCGGTAAGAAATTTTTTTTCGCGATATAAATATGATAACATTATATTAATTTCTCGATATAAAACGTATAAACGTATTTTAAAACAAAAAGAAATACGTTAAAAGGTTAAAATTAATAAAAAAAAATAGGAAAATATATAAAGTGTAATAATATCGTTATTCGTATAATATTTTTCAAATTCCATTAAATAATAACTTTCGTAACTGTTAAATATAAAAAAACGTTTCCTTTTTTTCATACGTATTCGAATATATTTATCAAAATTATAAATTTATTTTTAACTTAATTCATTTTGCATTTAGTTATTATAATTAATTCCGATTTTTTAATTAAGTAATAATAAATTATTATAATATTAAAATTTAAAATAAATTTTTTTATTAAAATAATAAATAACGGTATAACTTAATTTTACAAATTAACAATTTATATAACTGTAACTTATTTTTAATTACTTTATTACGTTTATTTAAACATTTTACTTTTTTCGGCGCTTGTAATTATCATATTATATATTATTAAAAGTTCTATTAAAAAATCCGTTTCGTCGAAATTATAAATATCTTTTTTTGCAATATTATATTTTTGCAATTATAACCCGAACCAATTTAAATTACTTACGAAATACTTCCGGATTTTCGCATAATACCTTTTAATAATCGATTTTTCGATTTAAATGCGTTTAAAAATCTTTTCGCCGTCAAATAAATCTCGACGCTTAATTAATCCTAACGCGTTTTGTAACGCACTAAGTTAACAATAAATTCGCTATATTTTCAACATGCTAAAGCCGGATAAAAAAAGTTCGCATATTTAAATAAAGAATTCGGTCGACAGTCGATTTCTTTTCGGTCGCTGTTAATTTTCGCAAATTGGAGATAATATTAATTCGGGCGTATTAACCGTAATATCAAGCTTTTAAGATAGTTTCGGTAATATCATAAATAAAATAAAAGCTTTTAAAACTAAGCTTTTGGTTTTGTTTTTTAACCTAAATAGCTAAATTCATTCTGATATTTTTTTGTAAAACGTTCCATTATATTAACATTAAATAATGGGAAAATGAAGTTAGCTAATTGGAATACGAATAGAAATGTACTGTTCGGTAGTATGCGCCGTTCGGTGGTATAAAACGTTATAGGTTTTACGTATATTAATTTTCGTTATTTCTTTTTAAACAACAAAAATGTTTAATTAAAAAACTTATTTTTTTATTAACGTTATAAAATTATTATATGTTGGCAGTTAAGGTGATTTCTTGGAAGGAGCGGTAAAAGGAACAAACGGGCTTTAATATGGCCCTAGAATTGCAAAAACAAAAAAGCTAAAGCCTATATATGGCTGCTCCCCCCACCCCCAGTTTTAGGATAACAAAAGCAAACAACTTACTTCCCCTAGCTTCCAGAATTGCAACGTATTTGCCGATATAATAATATCTTTTGGTTCCGTCTTTTGGCCCTTTTAACAGCAAAAAATTAATATTCCGATCTACCTATTTTATATTATATTCGAAATACCGCTACGTTTCGGTACGGAAGGTTTAAAGGGAAGGCAGGCTCGGCGACAGGCTCGTTAGCAGGGTTATCGACAGGCTCGGCGGCAGGGTCAACGGCAGGTCCGATAGCAGGAACAGCAAACTTGGCGTAAAAGGCGTTTAATAACATATCTGTCAGAAAAATTAACTCCGCTTAAAAAAAAGCCTTGCAACTTTTTTAATCGTTTCAAGTAAAAAAAAAACGTTTACTTTCGTAACGGCCGTCGTCGATTAGTAACAGGAAGTTTGTTAACGCGGTAACGTCCGAAAAAACATAAAAAAACCCGAAAGAACTTTAAAAAAAAACTAACGAAAAAATCTACCATTCGGTAATAACGTTAACGAAAACACTAGCAAAAAAAATCAAAACGCAAAAGAAAAAATCGGAACGCTGGAAATTTATAACAAAAAATCGACGAGGTTATTACGAAATTACATAGCGAAAGATTTAGAAACGTATTTTATTCCCCCGGAACTTAAAGTTAAAAAAAGCGGAAAACGGACGGAATAGATTTTTGAAAACTTAAGACAGCGCCGGCGACGTTTAAATAATTTCATGGCAACCTTAAGACCATAAAAGCGTATCGGCAGTTAAGGTAATTTCTTAAAAAAAGCAATAAAAGAAACAAGCAGGCTTTAATGTAATCTTAAAATTATAAAAACAAAAAAGCTAAAGCTTATATGTAACTATTCCCCCCACCCCCAGTTTTAAAATAGCAAAAGCAAGTAACTTACTTTCTCCAGCTTTCAGAATTGCAACGCATTTACCGACATAGTAACATCTTTTAGTTCCGTCTTTTAGCACTTTTGACAGCAAAAAATTAATGTTCCGATTTACCCATTTTGTATTGCATTCGAAATACCGTTACGTTTCGGTACGGAAAGCTTAAAAGGAAAGCAAGCTCGGTAACAGGTTCGTTAACAGGTTTGTTAACAAGGTTGTCGACAGGCTTAGCGACAGAGTTGACGGCAGGTCCGACGGCAGGAACGGCAGGCTTGGCGTAAGGGCGCTTAATAACATATTTATCAGAAAAATCAGCTCCGCTTAAAAAAAAGGCTTTGTAACTTCCTTAATTGTTTTAAGCAAAAAAAAAGCGTTTACCTTCGTAACGGCCGTCGTTAATTAATAATAAGAAGCTCGTCGACGCGGTAACGTCCGAAAAAACTTAAAAAACCCCGAAAAAATCTTTAAAAAAACTAACGAAAAAATCTGCTATTTAATAATAACGTTAACGAAATTATTAGCAAAAAAAATTAAAGCGCGAAAAAGGAAATCGGAACGTTAAAAATTACAACAGAAAATTAACGAAGTTATTACGAAGTTATATAACGAAAAATTTGGAAACGTACTTTATCTTTTCAGAACTTAAAGTTGGAAAAAGCGGAAAACGGACGGAATAAATTTGTAAAGGCTTAAGACAGTACCGGCAACGTCTAAATAGCTTTATGGCAACCTTAAAGCCATAAGGGCGTATCGGCAGTTAAGGTGATTTCTTAAAAGGAGCGGTAAAAGGAACAAACAGGCTTTAATATAGCTTTAAAATTATAAGGATAAAAAAGCTAAAGCCTATATATAGCTGCTCCCCCTACCCCCAGTTTTAAAATAGCAAAAGCAAGCAACCACCTCCCTTAGTTTCCAGAATTGCAACGCATTTGCCAACATTATAAAATAATTATAAACAGAATTTTGAAAACGTTAATTAAAAAAACCATAATATTAAAATTATAAATTTAAAGTAAATATAAATAATATAACGTCTCATACTATTAAGCGAACCAAACCAGTAAACGGACCGTTTTTCGACATCTCGCAACAACTAATCCAAATAACCCAACCATAACGTAATAAATCCATTTTAATCAAGGGTTTTTTTTGTCACTAGCCGTATTTACAGCTTCAAAACGAATGCACGCATTATATCAAAGGTTGCCATAAACGTATATTGTTATTCCTTTTAACCGTTCTGCAACCGATTACTTTTTAACGCGCGTTTAAGCTAACATTACCCTTATTTCGAAAGTACTAAAGCCAACCGACAAAAAAACCACTACCGACCTAATTCCCAATCTATATACGCGAGCGCTTTTTGTCCGGCTTTAAAACGTAAAAGATATTCGCAAAATACGTCGTATCGGAAAGTATTAAAGCTTTGTTGCAAGGCGCGTAACGCGTTACAAGGCTGTAAGGTAAGGCTGTAAGGTAAGGCTGTAAGGTAAGGCTGTAAAGTAAGGCTGTAAGGTAAGGCTGTAAGGCTTGTTATGGAGTACGTTCCAGAGCGCGTCGTAAAGCGTGTCGCAGTATCGCAAAACTTACCGGAACAACAATTCGACTTTGTATATTTTAAATTATTAAAACAAACGTTTCCAATAAAGAAAACCACTTATTATATAGGATAAATAAGTTTATTTAGTTAACAGAAAAGATAATGGTAAAAAGTTACTATTAATAGCTGTTATAAGTAATCGGCTATAAAACCATTAAAAGAAAGGAATTGCAATATACGTCTACGGCAACCTTTGATATAATGCGTACATTCGTTTTAAAGCTGTAAATACGGCTAGCAATAAATAATGCCTTCGATTGGAATGGATTTATTGCGTTGTAGTTGGGTTATTTGGATTAGTTGTTGCGAGATGTCGAAAAACGGTCCGCTTACTAGTTTGGTCTGCTTAATAATATAAAAGGTTATTATAAATTTTTAAGTTTTATTAAATATGTCGATATATACGTTATCAATAAAGTATTAAGTTATTAATATTATTAATTAAAACTTAATTAACGTATTTAATAAAGAAATAACGCATTTAAAATTATATTTAAAACTTAACTTTTTTAAACCGGATAACTTTATAACGTCGAAATTAAATTTTATAATAATTAAAAATCAAATTCAAAATAAAGTAATTACGATTATATAATTTTTAGGTTTTTTATGTAACTTATTTATTAAAAGATTAAGTATTAGGTTTAAAAAATAGCTTAATATCATTTTTTAAACATAAAAACGATAAAAATATTATTAACAAACTTTTAAATCGTAGACTTAAAATAATACGGTTATTAATATAATCTTCAATTCTTAAAAGATCTTATGTAAACGTAGTAAAGTTGTTCGTTGTTGAAAAGTAAAGTTTTAGGTGTGATTTCAAGCGCGTCGCTTGCTTGTCCGCGCCGCTCGTTTATTGAATATGTTAGTTCTAGTCCCATCTTTATCATCAACAACAACATACATGCTATTGCTTCAGACCGGGATTGATAGGCTTTCAATCCCTTCTTAAGCTGCTGCGAGTGTGTATGCACGAATAAATCGCTTCCGCTACATGTTGCCCTTATAGTAATCCTCATTGCCGAGAATACCCTCCCAGCAACATTCAGAAGGTTGCAACCCGTGACCAGCCATGGCCGCCATAATCAGTTGTACTATCACTTCGACATCCGCCCTCTCGTCCTCCGACACCAACATATTTTGGGTGACAATAGTCAGCAGATCCTTCGTCAACCCAAAGTACGCCGCATCTTCATCGGATAGGGACTCATCCATCTCCTTCGTCTCCTCTTTCATTTGCTCCACGGGGCCGATAAACCCTCCCCCGTGATTAAACGTCATGTGGTACGTGATAATTTCCAAATCCGATGTCGTGGCTCCCTGTCTTCTAGGCAGTCCGTCGCCCAGGAGCCGCCTTGGGGTCGTTCGCAGCAGCATCTCGTAGAATACGCAGCCCAGTGACCAGACATCGCCCTTCCCCCCTGTTCTCCTCGTCTGTCCGGGCTCGTCGTAGTTCTCGGCCTCGGGCGGCATCCATTCATATGTGACCCCGGTGTTTGTAGTGGCGAACTCCTTTTTAGCGCTTCGTGTATACGCGATGCCGAAATCCGTGTAGAGAATATAGTCTCCATGGACGAGAATGTTCTCAGGTTTGATGTCTCGGTGGAAAATGTCCACCTTGTGCAGGTTCGAGAGTGTCCGCGCCAGGCAGTGGATCCATCTGAAGATGAGCGGCTGGTGGGGCCCGTACGTGTCCTCGGTGTTGTCGGCCACAAGTTGCAGATGCGCATCTAGGTTGTGATTCGCCACCGGCAGCATGACAAGGCCCAACGTCGGGCCACCGCGCGTCAGCGCAACAACATTAACAACGTGGCGAAGACCACGGAGCGAAGCGATGTGCACGGCCTCGTTCCAGATCGTGTCGACCGCATTCTCAGGAATTTCGTCTGCCAGTAGCGACTTGATGACGAATTGTGTGCCCGGTGTCGACGGATGGGTTGCCATTGTCACCCGCCCAAAGGCCCCCTTGCCGAGCACCATTTGTTCCTCAAATGCGGTCCCGTCTAGCTGCTGCAAGAACTCCCACTTACCCGCCGGGATGACGACCTCATGTCCATCGTACTCAGCCCAGGCATAGCCTCTGCCGTCCCGTAACAGCTTGAGCACAGTTCCTTCCTCTATTTGGGTTCCGTCCTCGTCTTCGAAGCTCTCGACTAAGAATATGTACGACATCTTCGAGAGCGACTTCGATGATTACTTGTCAGCAATTTGGTGAAACAGCTGATATCTAGCCAAGCTAGGCTATGTTGTTTAGCTGCCTGCAATTCGTATCTGCCAGGGTGGCAGCTCAATCAGGTGTTTATTAATAGTGTCGCTCTTTCGTGAAACAAGGAGCTTTAAGTCAACACTAGATTCCTCAATAAAGATCGGAATTCATTGAGTAGAACTGAAAAATATTGGATCAGAATGGACTCCACGTTATTTCATATGTCTGGAAAGCTTCTATTTAAGACCTCAAGGGTTGTCTAGGCGCTCATATGGGGGGCTTTTTGGTACCGCGTGTTGAGTATGAAGCCTTGCGCCAAGCCGCCAAGCCGGAGCGGCTGGAGGCCCATGTCAGACAAGGCTCTACGACTTTTTACAGTCTTCTTCCTCAGCCCTTCAATCCTCCTGCCTCAATCGGCAATAGTGTGCATGAAAGAACACAACGGTAATAAAAAGATATAAACGCGGAATATATCGGTTTTAAAGCATGGCCTAATTGACCAGGTTTCTAAACCGATTACGCAACCGACGAAACGATTTAGGTTATGAAAAAGATTACGTAATAAATACAAAATAAAATAATTTTAATAAAGGCTAAAAAAGTTATAATTACGTTATTAATAACGTAATAAACCTGGTTTAGATTAATTGAAATAATGTAAAATAATAATAAGATTAATCTAAAACTTTATCTAATAAATAACCCTAGCAATAAATAAGAGATTTCTCTACAACAACAACCAACCCTTATATCTTCACTTTATAATATCTTAATAACCTTTTAATTAATTAGTTTTGGATAAAAATGGTTAATTTTAACCGTAAACGTAGAATTTAGGACGTTAAGGATTTTATAGCGGAAAGTAACTCCGAAACCCTTACAAACCTACGATACGAAATACCCCAGTCCACTTTGTTATACTGCTTTTATGGCGCAAAATCGCGTTTCGAAGCCTAAAGTAACGCGCGGAAGCTTTCGGATTAAAAAAAGAAAAAGCTTATTAATTAGATATTATATAAAGAAATATACGGTCGTGCTTTTACGAAAAAACAAGTTACGTAAATAGTAAAAAAACCTGTTAAGCTTTAAAGAAAACGTTAAGAAATATTAAGTTAATCGTTTCATAACGCGTTACGAAAAGATACATACGAAAAAAGAACGAATTATATTTTAAAAACGCCTCGAAGTACGCGATTATAACGAAATTTACGAATTTTTCCCTTTCCTAACCCGAATCCGAACCGAATACAAAATTTAACTTATCAACGAATATAATATAAATAAAACGAGCGTTTAAAAAAAGAAATAAACCGACGGAACTGTTATAAAAAACTCGCCAACAAGCCGTACGAAGCTTGCAAAATCGGAAATAACGTTATAAGTATTTATTATTAAATATATTAATTTCATATAACGTCCCACACCAATACGTCGGTTATACCAGTAAGTTGGTCACTTTTTTAATAATTTCAATTATTTATTTTTAATCGCTTATTTTTTAATACCAACATTATAAAACGTTTTACAAAAAAATCTAGAATAAATTTAGCCGTTTAAGTAAAAAAATAAAACCCGAAATTTAATTTTAAACGGCTTGGTTTTATATATGAAATAACTTTATTTATATTACAAAACCGATTTAATAATAAATTTTTTCGAACCGATACTTTTTTATTTTACGAAAACTAATATTAACACAAGAAAAATTAATTATCGACCAAATTTTTAACCTTAATATGTAAACGCTTTTTATCCGGCTTTAATATGTTAAAATATAGCGAATTTATTATTTGTTTAGCGCGTTATAAAACGCGTCGGAATTAATTAAGCGTCCAGATTTGTTCGACGGCAAAAAAATTTTAAACGCGTTTAAATCGAAAAACTAATTATTAAAAAATATTATATAAAAATTTAAAGGTATTTCGCAAGTGGTTTAAGCTAGTTCGGATTATAATTGTAAAATATAGTATTGCAAAAAAGGATATTTATAATTTCAACAGAACAAATTTTTTAATAAGATTTTTAATAATATGCAGTATGGTAATTATAAATACTAAAAAACGTAAAAAACTTAAATAAACGTAATAAGGTAATTAGGAATAGGTTATAATTATATAGGTTGTTAATTTACAAAGTTGAGTTATACCATTATTTATTATTTTAATAAAGAAAATTTATTTTAAATCTTAATATTACGATAATTTATTATTACCCGATTAAAAAATCTGGATTAATTATAATAACTGGATAACAAACGAATTAAGTTTAAAATAAATCCAGTATTTCGATAAACATATTCGAACGCGTACGAAAAAAACGAAACGCCTTTTTATTTTCGACGGTTACGAAAGTTATTATTCGATAAAATTCGAAAAATATTACGCAAATAATGATATTATTACGTTTTGTATACTTTTTCATTTTTCTTATCAGCTTTAATTTTTTAACATATCCTATTTTTCCGTTTTAAAACGCGTTTATGCGTTTTATATCGAGAATTTAATATAACGTTATTATATTTATATCGTTAAAAAAGATTTTTTTGCCGGTTTTTTCGATATATTTAAAACCGTTATAACGTCCGATAATATTAAATCCGGTTTTATAAAAGCTGGATTTATTTTATTCAATTTTAATAACGTTTTTTCCGATTTAGAAATTCCTTTAATTATACTTATACCGACTGTTTTGCCATCTATTTCTACCGGTTTTATTTTTTCCTTACCGTTAAAAATCTTTCGAAATATATAAAAAACAAAAAAACGGAAATAATATTTGCAAAAAAGATTAAAAATTATTAAAGGAACTTGCCAATAAAAATAATTAAATCGATTAATTTTTTAACAAAAAATAACTTAATACTTTTATACGAAAACGTTTTTTTAAAAAAAACCCGTTAAATTGCACGAAACCAATTATTTTCTTAATAAACGCCAAAAAATTAAAAATAAACGTTTTTTAAAAAAAGAAACATTTATTATATAAAAGGGATAAACTTTTCTAGCCGAAAAAAAGGGTAATAAAAAAATGCAGCTAACAACGGCTAAAGGTAGTTATTATAAAAGGGTTAAGACGAAGGAACGGAAATGTGGTATTTGCGGCAAGCCCGGATATAATGTGCGTATTTGTAAAGAAGCTGTAGATACGTTTAGCGACGAAGATTCCGATTAACTTTTGTCAATTTAATGTGTTATAGTTGCTTAATTTGAATTTGTTGTTGCGGAATGCCAAAAAGTGACCGACTTAATAGTGTGACCGACTTACTGGTATGGGACGTTATAGGAAAATACGACCGCATATATCTTTAGTAACTTTACTATATAAAAACAATAAATACCCGAAAATATTAAGGAAGCCGAATATACGATAATTCCGAAAAAGTAAACGAATATTACCGTTACGTTAAAATGGTTAAAATCCATTTTCCTTTTTAAAATTAAGCCGCGTTTTTACGATTAATAACGATTATTTATTTTAAATAACCTTATTACATACGTATCCTTTACTTTTATATGGAAATACCTAAAAAATAAGGTTGTTTTTGTATATCTTTTACCTTATTTAAATGTTAACCTTTAGCTACTTGACGTTGTTATATTTTCCGTTTTCAAAAAAGCATATCATAACGCTTTATACGAAATAAGCGGATTATTTATAACAACTTTTTAATATAAACGCCGTATGTTAAAAACGTATCGCAAAGCTGTAAAGTTCGCTTTTACCAACAAAAACATTAAAGTTAAATAACGTTATACCGGTATATTTCCTTTTAAACTTAAAGCCGTTTTGGAAAATCTCGAAATTATACTTCAATTTACCCTTAAATCGAAAATATTACCGGAAAAAATAATTATTACTTATAACGAAATCCTCCGTATTTTTTATAAAGCCCAAAAGTTACGTAGAAATATACAAACGGCCGTACGTAACCATATAAAAGCTTTTCGCAATATACGGAAGATAATAATTAAAACGGTTAAGGGCCTTAATAATCTTAACACCGAAAACGCCACTTTCCGTTAAGAAATTCGCTTCCTACGAATGGATTTCGAAAAATATCAAGGCCGCAAACGCCAAACTGTTACTAAGCAACCGAATAAAATTTTTGCGAATTTAACAAATATTAAAACGGCTAAAGATAAAACTACTAAACGTTTAAAACCTATAAAGGCTGGCGATCAAGTTACAATTAACAGTTATATTAAAAAACAACCTCTTAAAAAACGGCAGCGCAAATTTAAATAGCTTAAATAACTTTATTTACCTAAAATCCATTATTACGTTATTAAACGGCTCTTAAATATGTAGGTTATTATCGATTTGTATATATTTTGCCTATTCATTGCTAAGGTTATTCATTAAATAGGGTCCAACGTTAATAATATAAAGCAAGTTGCAAATTTAAGTTAAAAAAGGAATAAGGTTATGCAGTTACCAATTTGCGTAAAAAAAGATATTTCTAAAAAAGAAATAATATTTTCTTAATACGATGTAAAAATAGAAAAAAAGCGGCGTAAATCGTATTTCAAACCGCTTTAGCGTTAGTCGGATAACATTTTATTTAATTATTGCTAAACGGTATTATTTAAGATCTGCTATTCGTAATTAATTTAAGCGTCGTAGCATTTAAGCTAGTAATATAAATATTAATTAGCAGGTTGGAAATAGTTAAGTTTAATCCGAACCGATAGTAACGTATTAATCAAAAAAGGCGGCTTAAATAAATGGAAAAAAAGTTATTCAGCTTTTAAGTTCGGAAAAAAGCGTATGTTAAAGATAAGTATCAACGATAATTATTTACTTTATACCTAGATATTATCATCCGGCTGCTGGAGTCCGCAAGAAGTTTCTCAAGATTCCGCCGCACCATCCTCGCTATGCGCAGCGTCGGACCCTATTGGCTATCCAATTTCAGTCTAGGCCGTGGATATGCATGTGTCTAGCCGCATGCTGACTCAATTCGACGTCCGAGACACCCCGCAGGGGGTGACGATGCGCTCCTCCGCGCATCGGTTCGATTAATCCCCGGATGGTTGTCCTGCTACCACAGAGAGAGTTGGTTGAGGAGAAGCAGTCGAACGCAAAGGATGTGTTTAGTGGCAAGCCGGGTGTCACGTCTTGGCAGGTCATAATATACGCGAGGCTGGAAGCCTCGGTGAGGGCATTAGGTTCAAGAATCCCATGCAATTCCAGCACGGCCGCCGAAAACAATAGTTCTTCAGTATAATAACTGAGTCACTGTCAGTACCTTCGTTATATAAACGGACCGCGTCTCAAACGACAGTTAGACCGTTTGCGGTCACTTATCAGACAGTAGTTGCAGATGAGTTAGGCTATACACCTGGAAAATGCGTTATTCTTTATTCTAATGATTCGCCATAGCGTTTTCATGTCGGTAGTCAACATGCAGTCGCACTTAGCCTACGGGAGAGGATTTGTAGGGAAGATGTGCGACTGTCCTAAAAAAGAGTCCGGGACCTCGGAATACGTTCCGTTCCGTTCCGTAGCAGGTCTTGGCCACATCGTAACTGCAACGTATTGCGACTAGAAAGGCCAATTGGACGGGGCCGCATTGCGTGAGGACTTAACGGCTTTGCCATATCCACCAACGTTATCTCTGATCTGCATGGGCCTTTATCGTTGACGCGCGAATATCACAGAGATCGAACTCTCCACCCGTAGGCGTCGGTCAATATCGTTTCCTATCTATAGTCTGCATAGGCTCGTTGTCATAATATGTTTCAGAGTCATGATGATGGCTTGAACGACTGTCTCCTCATGGATCTTGCAGAGGTATTACCGTTCCACGGCCAAATAATTAGGGAGTTTATAAACTCTCATGCCAAAACCTACAGATCCTAGACTATATAGCTTATATAAGTTCGTGATAGCCAAATTCGACGTCGATCTATTTAAGGGATACGCCAGTTAAAGGCTCTTTCATGTCCACCATTCTCGGCAAATGTCCATTGCCGACACTCATGAACTCCGACAAATTACCTCAAGGTCTACTCCTATTACAGCCCTATAAAAATCATTATCGACCATGTCGAGCTGTACCACTAGCTATGATTACCAAAGTATCTGGATATCTTCCAGTCACCTACAAGGGGCTGCTGTTTAAGTCGGCGTCGGAACCTGCAACGCTTGCTGGGATCCCGACGCACAAAGCTTGATGCGGGCTCATCTTCGTAAAACTGCTTTTTACCTGGGTCCAGAGCTATGCCTATGAGTTGTACGTCAATGGAAACCTGCGACGCTACGTGATCCTATTCCCCCGATTGTGGGTGGTACTGGAGCCATCGGCCGATTGTCGCTATTGGGCCAGACACCACAAAGCTCAACGTCGGGGGTCCTCGTGACGGTTGAGCCGATAATACGCATGCGTGACGACACCGACACCTATTACGTTCAGCCTCTGGGGCAGCCATGACAGAGAGTGCTCGCGGCGTAACCCGCAGCGTTTGGCGACAGGGGTCGTGGGTCGAACTAGTCAAAGCACTTCTGGAGACTGTGCTTCGTATCGGTGAAGGTGCACTTTCGGCGTCATGGAGTCGCCATACAAGACCTTGGCTTCCTCGACCAGCTTGTAATCCCGGATGAGGGGTTGGGAGACGTGAATCTGAGCTCGGAGGCGGTACTTACCTCTTCCACAACAGGTGGCTTTGGCGCTGCTGCAGTACACGTCGTGCTGGCCATGGGCTCTCGTGTGATAGCTATCAGATGCAATGACACCGTCCTAGCTGAACTGACATCTCTAGCTCCAAGCCGGATAGAAACGGTAACTACTTGTGGCTGTGAGGCGACGGATGTAGCTGCGCTGTCGAAGCTTGGACCTATTGACGTGTTCTACTACCTGACTCCTAGAAAGGTTATCAACTTGTCGGATATCGCGGTAGGAATTTTGTCATTCCGTCCATGGGGGAGAATCAGTTTCAGCGGTGGTGTTACAGAATGAATAACCCGTACAACGCCATCATGGAAAGAACTTGACGGTCAAGGGAACAGACTATGCACAAAGGGAGCAGGCCCTGGAGCTGATTAAGATGGTCGAGACTGGTGTCTTGCTTCTGGGCTTAAAGGCTCGCCTGTTTGTCAAGCACGTCTTTAAACTTGAAGACTGGGCAGAAGCCATAGAGACGGCAGTGGAAGGGGCTGGTGCAGACTCTATTGTGTTCTTTGCACCTACTGAAGGATGACTTGAAGGAGAAACTGCAGCCACAAGGCCTCTGACCAAAGGCTACTTGAGATACTGTCCTCAATATGAGATCTTCCTTCTCATGAAGACCAAGACTCCCTTAACCCGCATTCAGTCTCTTACGCTTCAACTGCTCGCGTAGATGAGACTGATTCATAGTCTCCAGGCAATGCATATTTATTATCAAGCAAGTGTGTTTACAAAGAGGACGCCGATCCCCCTGTAGGGTTCGACAGTGCCCACCTGTGGATACCCATTAACCAACCGCGGGGTGAAAAGCATCACCCGTGGTGTGACGTAGCGCGGTGCAAGCCACGGGACCATCAGATGTAAAGACTGGCATTTTACAACCCCAGTCGGTGTGGGACCACACCCGGCCGCCTGGTGATTGGTTAGTATGATGCCTGGCACCCCTGTACGGGTTGGAGAGGGGAGCTGAGGGTCAGCATTCGGTTTGATCATATCTTCATGACGGACCGTGGTCGTCAAAAAATCGATAGTGTAAATGGCATATTTTGGAGATATGACAGATCACATTTTGGTAACACCCTGCCACCCCCGACGGCCTAACGACACCGCTAATGCAGTACTGGCAAAAACCGCTGTGGCGCACGACCCTATATTGCCTCATCGACGCCGATACGTTGTCCTGGGAACCAATGATGAGCTTCAGGGATATTTCGGGGCGCGTCGGCACAATGCATAAGCACACTCTTAGTTGAGTGACCCACTTGAATCAGCTGGTCTACTATAGTAAGTAAGCGCTACGACATCTTGTAATAGCGTATGCAGCACTTTTGATTTATTTTGATTGGGTTATGCATCAGGATGAAAATCTTATATTTTTGTACTTGTAGCTATTGAATGATCCCGTCCATTGGCGGTTGTTAATTATATAATATGGTCTTGTCCTCAGCTTTTGCTCGGCGCACGGGCTACGATAGGTCAGAGATGGGAGCGACCGACAGGAAGCACCAACGCTAAATCGAACCTCACATGACATGTAACTCCCACATGTCAGTTGAATTTTTGCGCAAAGTGCGTGTCAGCCAGCCCCCTTGTGCTATTCTTTACCCGATCTAGAGCGGGTGCTTTTACCGGTTTCGCCCCCACACTTCAGCCGCCATACTGTCTTGATTTTTGAAAGTTTGTGCTACCTCCGCGGATGCCATAAGGTCACAGCCCAGCCGGTGACTGCATATCCAGTTTTACCTCAGCTAGCTCAGGCCTCTGCTAGCTCGTTCTCTAATTTCTTCATAGTTACTCAAGTACCACTCGAAAACGCTAAAACCAACCAACTACAACCCAAATCCCCGTAACGAGCCAAAAATCGCATCTTACCATTAGGCCCTATATTTGAGGATTCGTTGTTTTCGTGGGTCGTTTTCGAATTAGGTTAGGGGGTACCTGAAGCTACGATTATTCTTTTTCAAAGCCATAGCTACAGCTGCGCCGCAGGCGCATGCCACTCTTCAAAAATACCGCCTGATCTCGATGAGGCAACAAGTAGTAGCAATTCTCTGTAACCACTAACTGGCCCGTTGCCCCAACAAGTAGCCGGGATGCATTTGCCTCTTCGTTATTGGCCCCATTTCGTGATCGTCGGTTGACGCTTTGACTCCTGTGAGAAAATGGTTGTGCTGGCGTCTTGTTAGGATACGAAGTATGCTGCATCAAGCGGTACCTATACAAATTATATGGATCAGTCCATTGTTCATGTACGGGTATTTCTCCAATGTCATCAAGAACACAACACCGCTAGATCTTGACGTGCACCTAGTCTCCCATTCAAGTTATATGAGAAGATGTACATGAACAAGTACTTTAACACTACCGGTCTACCCCTTGGCCAGCTTGGGTAGGGCGTAGCGAAAGAACCGTTGTGCGTGCCCCTAGTTCGCCTGACTTGGGTGGTCAGCAACACAAAACGGCAAGCAACCCGTTCAGGAGTACTCGAAGTCTTTGTTGTCCATCTCACACATCGAAGCCGGCAGCCATGTTGATACTTACGTACCTCCATCGGGACCCGTAATCACTATGAAATTTAGCGTGCCGTGCCTCGCGGCCGGGTTATTTGGACTTCGTATGTCTTTGGCCCAGATTGACCCAGACGACCCAGATCATGGCGTCCGATGGGTCTATCCGCCTCGCTCAGAGGATATATCCTTTCACTATATGGATACTGTCCAAGTCATATGGACTTCCTACTTCGATGAACCCCTGCTATACACGTTCTGCACGTCGGACAGCGGTGATCCAACGCGTAAGTCGCCCGTCTTGCGGAAACTCTAGGTCGTGGCCCATTACTACGTATGCGAAGGCGCGGCCGCGTGACCGGCTGCGGGAGCAGCCGCCTAACACGTGCAGAATCTCAACTAAGATTTGCGTAGTAAAAAAGCAAGATTACGTCGAGCCCTTCAACGGATCGCATGCGATAGTACTGGATTGGACCGATACTGGCCCGCCCTGCTGGTTCAATCTGCGACGGAACGATTCTTCTAACTATGGATCAAACAGCGACGGGTGGGGTTATGAGTTCAGCCAGCGCACCCAGACCACTCTCGGCCCTGAACCTTCCCGTACCGCAACACAAGGGTCACTTAGCGAATCCACTGGTAGTTCCGTCGCTAGCCCCACGACCAGCTTCGTCTCCGCTTTTACCGCTCCCGCAGTTCCCGGTCCGGCTTCCGACGCACGCCCGGACGCGTCCTCTGTTAATTCGGGGTTGAGCACCGGCGCGCTGGCCGGCATCGGCGTTGCCGTCGGTCTGGCTGGGATGGCTATTGGTGTGCTTGCTGTGATGATGTGGATGCGGAGGCGCAAGAACCCTACCACAGAGTTTAAGGGTCCCAGCGACAGTGGCAACGATCCCAAGAATGCCTCTGCGTGCGGTAGTTCGTCTACGGGGTCGTATGCTCATTCGGAGGGCGGTGCTGGGCGGCGTGAACTAACCTCAGACCCACCGCCGGTCGAGTTGCCAACGACATACAATCACCCAGGGTACAATAAACGTCTTTGGCTGAGAGATATGCTCTAATGCCTTTCATGCCGCGGGCATCTTTGGCCAACTAAAGCACCCCGTGGAGATACGCCCCTATTAAGCGCGGAAGACGGACACAACTGTTCATGCGAATGAGCCCCGAGCCTTGCGTTACTACGAGACGAACACGTTAGAGTGACCGCAAGGAAGCCTCACCGTGGCGGCCTATTACACTTTAGACGCCATTCCAATGTCAATCGTCTATATCGTAACACATATAGGCTGCGGTTGAGAAGAAAGGCTGCGACAGCTAACAAGTCGGCAGGCCCTTTCTACATGGAAGGAATAGCTGGCACCCCGTGCTTTACCTAAAGCCTACAGGGAGTCATTGCACGAAACTGCGGACGTTACGCGCATGTACACATTATGGGTACAGGCCCTGAAGATCCCTCTTGGGATTGGCAGTGAAGGTGTTACACGAAAGCCACTAGAGGTTCCATTCGGGGGAATGATTCGTTTAAGAAGCGAAACAGGTTGCCAAGATGCACATGGGATTTGCCGACTCACCTTGAATATCATGCTGATTTCTGATACCTGGCGCGCGCTCAGCCTGGTATCGGAGAGGTTGTTACTTGTCTGTATGATGCCTAGGGTACGTCTCATGTGTTATACGAACTGTGCTTCAAACAAATTCACTGTACCACCTGCGGCTGAACGCTGCATGTCATCTATGATGCGTTTCATTGGGCACCGTATACAGCCAGAGGTTTACCCCACTTCACTTGGCTTTCACGTGAATGTAGTAGTAAAGTAAGAGTCGTACACGAAATCTTTCGAGAGTACATACGATTAGTGGCTGGTGGCATTTGGCATTTGCTTAACTAATATCCATAGACCTGGCCTGGGCCCCAGTCCATCTAATGATAGCAGCCCCATAGGTTCCGTTCTTTGGATTTCGTCCGATCTATAGTTACGTATCGAGTCCTGATAATACAAGCAGTGTAGGACTCACGTAGACAGCGGAGTGTGGCACCCAAGACTTAGATGATGTCGAGGAACTCCTTCCGCTATCTCCCGCTTGATCCAGAGCGTCGTAAGATCCGTATTCTCAGGCTTCAGTCGGGCGCCTTTGAAGAGCCGCTCCGCTGCAGTATAAGCACCACAGACCTCGACACCAGCCCCGTATATAACGCTCTCTCGTACGTGTGGGGCGACCCTTCAAGTGCGAATACCCCAGGCAACACCGTGCTTCTCGACGGCCATCCCTTTCCGGTTACCAAGAACCTCCTCGCAGCTCTGCGCCACCTGCGGCCTCTCGCCGGAGCCGGCGCTACCCCGCTGTGGGTGGACGCAGTATGCATCAACCAGCAAGACCTGGACGAGCGACGGCACCAGGTCACCATGATGCGCGACATCTACGCGTCGGCCGAACGGGTGATCATATGGCTCGGAGAGGAGGACGACGAGACGGACGTGTTTGACTCCCTGCCACTGCTCGCTACCCAAAGCCACCGCCAATGCATTGACGCGAAGCCGGACCAGCACCTGGTAGACTTGGTGGGCCGGTGTACCGGATTCTTCTTCGGGCTGGTGGACCGGCGGACGTGGTTCTCGCGCGTCTGGATCATCCAGGAACTAGCGATGGCCAGACAGGATCCGCTGGTTGTCTGTGGGCGCAAGTCGGTGTCCTGGTCGACCCTCATGAAGGCTTGGAGCTTCGTGGCTAGAGCCACATTCACGGAGACAGGCGAGGTGCGCCGGAAAGGGCAGCAGGGTGGGAGCCAGGAGCTGCCAGGGGACGATCTCACGGGAAAGAACGCCGAAGAGCCAGGGGGAGGCGATATCGAAGTCCTCGGCAAAATAAAGATCGACGTCCTTGATGAGCTGTACACGACGATAAGATCCCAGGGCGGGGAGAGCTTGCGTCAGCTGCTCATGATATCGAGGACCTCGGAGGCCACGGACCCGAGGGACAGGATCTACGCGCTCCTCGGTCTCCTGAAACCGGGCTCACTCGAAGCAGGATCCAAGGATGCTATCACCGTGGACTACCGGAAGCCGACATCGGAAACCTATACCGACGCCATGGCGTATATCTTCGCCCAGGGTGACGGTCCGTATTTCTTGTCCGGTGCATTCCTGCCAGGCGTTTCCGCTCCGGCTCCCCACATTCGTGGCCTGCCGTCGACGGCGAGGCAGCCCCATCTCCCCTCCTGGGTCCCTGACTTCTCGCGGCAGGTTGCCGGAAAAGCTACACAGCCGAGCGGCATGCTGTTCCACCCACCAGCAGGCACCGGCGCCTCGGGGGCCGGAGCAGAATGCAAGAACGGTAAGCGGCTGGAGGATGACAGGACACTGCAAATCGAGGGGCTCTTCGTAGACACTATCGATCAGGTCGTACCCCTCGGGCCGACCACCGACGCGTACATCGCCCAACTTCCCGAACTCGAGTCCCTGGCGTCCGCGGCGAAACAGCGACCGTGTCAGCTAGGATCTTCGGTTGCGCCCCTTATAGAAGAATTCAAGGGCAAAGAGCCCTTGTGGCGGGTGTTGATAGCGAACAAGCGGTTCCAGTCGGGCTACGATCCGGCGCCCTCGTCCTACGAAGCCGCGTATCTGAGCCTCCTAAACCAGTCTCCTAAACGGCCCAAATCGGACGGCGAGACAGGCTGTGCTCAGCCGAGCGATTATGAGCAACGTCTCAGAGCGAAGGTCGGCAAGCAGTCTTTCTTCACCACGAGGAGTGGATTCGTCGGTACTTGCGTCCCCGACAGCCGCAGCGGAGACATCATCGCCATCTTATTCGGATCGCCGGTGCCCTTCGTGTTGCGCCCGGCAGCGGAGAGCATACAAGTGGCAGGAAGCGATAGGCCGAGTTATCTACTAGTAGGAGCCTCATACGTCGGTGGCATCATGAACGGTGAGATGGTAGATGAGTTGTACTGCGAGGATTTGATGGATTCTACGACGTTTTTCATCCGGTAACCTACTAGACAGCTGGGTGAATCACCGGGCCTCGCGTCCCGGCTATAATTTCGGGATCCTATCCTCGCGGATGCCGCGAAGTGCACCTATAGCAAGCGAATAACTACTGCGTCAGGGAGATGGTACGCGCAACGAGTCTTGGAAAGACCGGATAGAGACCGAGATCCAGACCTGGGTTAGGTGATTAAGCACGTCCTGATATCGGATATAACAAAGTGCTATAGCCCGGCAGCCGATAGGGCAAAATATAGATATCACATCTCGGGCCACCTTTCTGGAACTGCCTCCGGGTTCTAAAAGCTACCTCGGCTGTCCCCCTTAAAACCGTTGACAGTGTCCTGATAACACGTAAGGAATGTTCCAATGAGCTTCGCGCCTTAGAGTACAATCATAGTTCAGTCTGATATCGCCGCTCCCCAACGCTCTCACTTGATACAAGGCCGAAAGCGGCCTCCTCCCCAAATTCCCTAAGCCAGGTCGGTCTCCCAAGCGGTAGTACGGGCGCGGCTTGTGCATCGTTTCGCAGCTTAGAACCGGCCACGCTTCACGAGGAGGCATTGGCCGAACTCCCGATATCGCGTGTGACGACAATAAGCTGCAGGAAGAAAAGAGCCATAATCACCGTTTCGACCGCGAGCGTGAACAGGATAATCTTGACGTAAAGCACAACCAGACGCCGCCACGCGGCGCGTGAGAAGGTCCTCCAGGCCTCGATCATGGTGACGTAGCCGCGCTCGCGGGGGCCGTTCTCGCCCTCGAGTCCGAAGGCGCGGTCGAAGGACACGACGGTGCGCGACGCGTCCTCGGCAGGCAGCAGGGAGGCCTGGCAGCGCAGTAGCACGACGCTGGCGGGCACGGTGAGGAAGAGCAAGACGAGCATCACGACGAGGAACACGGCGAGCACCTTGGCGAGCGAGGACCCGTCGGGGCTGGCGACCGTGCCGACGGGTCCCTCAACCGTCTCGAAGCCCATTGCGCGCAGCAGGGGGGCCGGCAGCTCGTAGGCCAGCAGAAAGGCGACGTTGGTGACGAGGGTCGGCAGGGCGGTGGCGCGGAACGCGGCCCAGGGGCCTGGCAACCGGCGCCAGAAGGGCTGCGGGCTCGGCGCCGTCATGACGATGTGCAGCCAGGCGGCCGACAGCTGCACGGTGGCGAGGGAGCCGACCATGAGGGCGACGGCGTCCGGCACGTAGGGGATGGCGGAGACGGCGCAGGCGGCGAGAATGGTCGCGGCGTCCAGGGCCGTGGCGCACCAGAAGCCTCGGAAGAGGGACCTCCAGCCGCCGATGGAGTAGAGCAGACGGAAGATGGCGAAGAAGCCCGAAGTCACGGGGCGGGATCGAGGGGGTCCGCCCTCTTCCTTCACGTCGGCTTCGACGTTCTTGGCGCCGTCATTCTCCTCGACGTCCTCCTTCAGAGAGACGCGCTCGTAGGACGGCGGCGGGGATTCGTCCTCGATGATGGCCAGCGTGGGGAATAACGTGCCCACCGTGTAGCCGAGCTAAGGCCTGTATCAGACCCTCGGTGCGTAACAGAAGAGCGGATAGTGGGGTGCTCTGGTCACTTACGAGGATGAACACCGGCAGCCAGACGACGATGTTGATGACGACGAGGCCGATCGAGGTGTTAACGATGCGCCGCAATTGGTCCTGCCCGCTGCTCTCGGTGGACCTCTTCGCGATAGCTCCCAGAGCATCAGAAGCGTCGAAGTTGGACCGCTTGTAGAGGCCCGCCGCGGCTGCCGCCGTCAATTGGAAAGACATCGCGGGTTGTAGGCTAACGGGTATTACTAGCGCGAAGCTCGAATGAGGAGGGGCTGATGGATGTGGTATGGGGTGATGACAGAAAATGAGAGAAACTGAATCGTCAGACAACTCCGAAAGAGCGCGCAGGGCGGGAAAGTATTCAAGAGGTGAACACTCAGAAGAAGCGAAACTTTTGGCCTAATAAGACCGCGAAGGATTGATGTGGGCTGAATCCAGCAGTCTCGCTGCGCCACGCTACGCTAACCGTCAGTCTTCTGGGACTTGCTGCACGGCCGGTGCAACACGGGTTACCGACGGAAACGCGGCCGATCGAACAACGGGAAAGTACGGTACTATAAATATTCTCTGAGCCTTCATATGATTTCGAGAACCATACTACGGTAGCACTGCAAGTTGAGGATAATGGAATAGGTCCCGGAACTTTGAGGAGACGGGGGGATACCATGCTGAGCCTCTAATTCGCAGATTCGATAGTTTCATGATCCCGCGCTAGGTTGTTGCAGGGAGACGAGTCCATGGCATGAATGGATGACAGATATCCAACCCTCATGGGAGAGGTGCAAATCATTAAGATGTCGTGAAGGAAGCGTATCATAGTAAAATGAATATAAACCTTGTTGAAAAGGAGTCCTAAAAGGCTGCCTCAGACCCGATCCCGTGATGCCTCTGCATGCGCCAAACCAATGCTTCCCGATGGGGGCGAATAACGACATAGTTACCGACGAACCTCCGTAGTCATAAAAACAATTCACAACAATAGAGCATAACCGTGAGGCCAGGTTGACTTAAGCCACTCCGTTCTTCATGGCTCCTTCTATGGCAGCCGCCGCCTTGAGCTTATCGCCCATCTCCGAGACGCCGCCCTTCCCCCCCGCGCGCTTCCGCAGCACGTTCTCGATGAAGGCCTCGCCGGCCTTGTAGCTGCTCCTGACGAGCGGGCCGCTGGCCACGTAGAGGAAGCCCATGTCGAGGGCGCGCCGGCGCCACGTCTCGAACTCAGCGGGCGTGACGTACTTCTCGACCTTGAGGTGGCGCTTCGTGGGGCGCATGTACTGGCCGAAGGTGACGACGTCGACGCCGACCCCCCGCAGCTCCCTCAGCGCGTCCAGGACCTCGTCCTCGCGCTCGCCGAGGCCCAGCATGAGGCTCGTCTTCGTGACGATGCCCTCGGGTCCCCGGACGGCCTTCACGTGCTCCAGCACCCGCAGGCTCTGGCGGAAGGTGGAGCGCCGGTCGCGCACGTAGGGTGTCAGGCCCTCGACCGTCTCGACGTTGTGCGCGTAGACGTCGAGGCCGCTCTCGGCGACGACGCGGACGGCGTCCAGGTCGCCCATGAAGTCGCCCGTCAGCGCCTCGACGAGCATGCCGGGCTTCTTGCCCTTGATGCGGCGGATGGTCTCAGCGAAGTGGCGCGCGCCGCCGTCGGCGATGTCGTCGCGGTTGACGTTCGTGAGCACGACGTAGCCGAGGCCCCAGCGCGCGAGGGCCTCGGCCGTGTTTTCGGGCTCGTGGGGATCGAGGGGCGGCGGGCGCCGGTTCGTCTTGACGCTGCAGAACCGGCACCCGCGCGTGCACGTGTCGCCCATGAGCATGATGGTGGCCGTCGCCGCGTTCTTGTTGGACCCGCCCCAGCAGTCCGAGATGTTGGGGCACCGTGCCTCCTCGCACACCGTGTGCAGCCCCAGCCCCCGCAGGTCCTGCTTGATCTTCTTGTAGTTGCTGTTGCCCGCGGGGATCGGCGTCTTGAGCCACTCCGGCAGCCGCGTGATGGTCCGCCGGTTCGAGGCCGGCCCGACCTCCACGGTCCGCAGCTCGTACGCCTCGTTCGCTGATAGCGGGGCGGATGCCGGGGATGATGATGATGTCTGCAGGAACTCGTCGAAAGATGCGATGGCGGTGTCTTTGAAGTACGTCGGCCGCCGCGATGTCGGCGACACTGTTGTGCTGCTGCTGGGTTTACCCGGTGATTCGGGGGCATTTGTTGGGATGGTGGCATAAGCTCGGGTGCCACGGATTGATGATGTTAACGCACGCTGCAGCGGCGCACGAATGCGCTGCAACGGAGCCGAAGAAGCTGCCATAGTTGGATCACCTCTCCTTTAGCCGTCGTTATCGCCGGAGGGATGTAGTTGCTCTTCGGATAATGTTCTGCGTAGTTTTCAATCTGTATGCTCAATAGGTGATGTCCATTAGAAATCGGATTGGAATTTTTGGGATCGCTACGATTGGCCACCACGGGTCCAGTCGGTTGGGACCGGAAATCCACAGGAGACTGACTAGCGGCGCCCTCCCTGTCTTTGCCGGAGACAACCCCACCCGAACTTCCGCGCGGTTGAAGGGGGGTACAGAACAATGGATACAAAGAGATGGAAGTCGAATGCATTATCAGGCAGATCGAGTTGATCTATGCATGTGTGGTTGAAAGTTTGTTTTTAGTTCGGTTTTTCATTACCATAGTCTTAATCACTCAGATTGCATGGTAGTGTTCCCATACTCTAGAGCGAACCCCCTTTTCCAAATGCTTCATATTCCCGACCACTTACTCGTGTCTCAACATTCTTCCTTGAAATCTTCACCATGTCTTGGTCTCAAGCGACTTATGAAAGCTTCAATCGGCGGAGCGACTTTGCGAGTGTTTTAAATTTTACCGAGCATAAAAAGTACGTGAAGCTCCGTACTCTGCGAGACTAGATTATGCCCACCAGTACGGCAGCCTCCGTGGCTCGTGGCTACCAAAGAAACTATACAGACAGGTAGATGTGTTTCAACTTGGCAGAGCCTACGACAGTTAATGGATGGGCATGAGTGACGGGTTCGATGTCTGAAGGAGGCGGGACGAACGCGCGTACTGGTCGGGCGTTGGATAGTCATCGTCGACAATGCCATCATGTCGACTAATTCGTATGGGTCAGACGAAAAGGCGATAGTGATAGGTGTTGACGGCGGGGAAGGCCAGGACATCCAACGTTGTCCTTGAATCGCAGACAAACAGCTGGCGTCAGGCATATAACTCCGGAAAAGACCCTGGAAACCTACTGCAGTAGTGGTAATATGCCAGCCTCCAGTGCAGCAACGAGAATAGAAGTATTGGGCTTGAGTTATCAATTCAGGTCTAACTGATACGCGGTGATCTCTTCCGCCAAATCCGCCAAATAAATCCCCAAGCCACTATCCGTCCCCTTTTCCCCCTACCCCAAGTCGTCTGGGGGGAAGCCAGTGGTACGTCTCCGAGGAGGCGCATCCAAAGAGAAGTTTCGAAACAGTCAAAACCAACATCTCGGAGCTCAGTTCCAGTCAAAAAGTGTGAATACAGCAAAAAGGGCGTTTCCGGCACACGTGTTTAAAGTAATTTCCTCCCTCACGGTTAAGCCTCATACCGTCCTCGCTCAGCGAGCGTCCAACAACAGGGTATCTCAACAGTCGACACGAAGGGCGTCAACGGGGTAGAATCAAAATGGGGTATAAGTCGTTCCTAGCTCGTCGCCTGTCATCACCAAACTCCGCCGCCAAATGGCGAAGAATAAAAAGGAGTTGAAAGGAACCAGCCAGCGCGCACGCGCTCTCTACTTCGCCTCAGGCTATCTTTTCCCGGTTTCCAGCATCTCATCGGCGGATGAGAGGATTCAGATCTTGCAAAGTATGACGGCCAGCCCCCGATGCCAGTGTGGGTATCGCAAGGTGAGCTCATGATCATAATAAGTACGTGACTCGAAGAAGGGGAATTTCATGGCTCGGGGGTCTGCGAGTCTGTTCCAGGGGAGAAAGAAGCCGAGGATAAGCGAAGGCCGTGGTCAATGAATTGGGACAGGTGCATCAGCGCCGTCGATTCCAGTCGCATGCATCGCTGGTTAATTGAAACATTATGGTTTCATAAAAGAAAAAGAACAACAAACGCTCGACACCGGAGAATCGGCCAAATAAAAGTTGCGGTTGAAGAACGTGGAGCCATGCTCCCACCACGAGCGACACGAGCACAGTAACCCGTGGAAAGCTCGCAGTGTCAGAAAAGGGATGAGTTGTGTTTGGGTGTCAATCGTTGCAGTCAACTTAAGTGTTTGGAACGTCTCGTCGCGTGTAGTCTCGTGGGAATACTGAGACCAAGAATGTTGGTTCTGACAAAAGAAAAGAATGAAATGAATGTTCGTATCGAAGTGTTCGAACAAGACGTTTTGAAGGTCAACTTCGGACCGGGGCTCCACGATCCCCTCAACACCGCTGCTGCCCGCGCGGCTGCCACTGCCATCCTACAATAGGGCTGCGGCCACCATGCCAACAACTCCGGCGAGGGCCATCCGTGCGACCTGGAGAGAGGCACCAGCGTTAGGCTCAGGGACGCTTGACGTCTCCTCGGTTTCACTGGTAGTAGACGAGCCGACGTCCGTGCCGCTAGTCGAGGTGATTGTCGAGGTAGCTGTCGACCTGCTCGCCGAGCTGGTCGGAATGGTGAATGACGAGCTTTGAGAGCCAGTGCCAGTAGGCAGATACGAAGAGGTGGAATCCACGCTGGACGAGTTGAAGCTACTCGTGGTGAAGCTACTTGAACTTGTGACGGCAGAGGTAGCAACCTTCTGAATAGTGACATAGGCCGTCATTGTCATTGTCGAGGTGGCCGTTGTGGTTTGGGTAGCAACTGCCATCAAGGGCAGAAGCACAGCAGTAAGCATAGATGACAGCTGCATCTTGAACGTTGGTAATCTTCCCAAGATATACGGGTGATATGCGTTTTGCGTTTTGTGTGAGTCAACCTTGTCGCAAACCAGAGCGCAAGGTTTCTGTTGATAGAATGAGCGATACCAGAGCGGGTAGGTCGTGATTGATTTCCAAAATCTCTTTGAAGTCGTATTCCACGTGCCTCGTGATGTATATGCGTTGGTATATAAGTGTAGTTACGACTTATAACAGTACAGGCAAGTCCGTGCGTTGGTGGTCTGTGTTGCAGCGACCTAACGGATATGGTTCAAAGAAAGTCTGGTTGTATATTCGATACTCGAGTTGAAGGATAGTCGTGATCGAAAACTTAACGAGTGGACTTTGCCAACGAAGTCCGCGTGGTTTCAGATATAGAAACAGTGAAGTGAAAGTTAAGGGTGACCTAGGAGAAGTCAGAAATTAGAGCGTGTCGGCGGCGCATGGAGGATTAAAGAGGAAGGGAAGAGAGCCCACGATCTGGGAAAACGTGGCGCTAGTGCAGCAACGGGTGCGGGTCAGTGTGACAAGGAGAACATTGAAAACAATGGGTCCATTGATGAGATATAGGTCTGGGTAACAACGGTTCCCACCCAACTATAACAAAGATTTCTTGCTTTTCTGGTTAACTCACCAATCACGATAGTCCATCACGACAGCGGCGTTTTTCAGGCGGATGGGGCAAATCATGGCCGGCCAAAAAAGACAAAGAACTATAACCCTGGGCGGTTTGCGCCCACCAATCGACTAAGGCAAAGCCTCGAGATCTGGAGACTCTGATATTGGCTCCCCTAATATGACAGTCTACTATACTAACAATTGTACATTCACCCATAACTGGCTTGAGTCCATGATACTTACCCACCCTCTTTACCAACTTCTCATGACGATGACGATACTTGCCATTACCCGGAACGTCGGTGTCCTCAAATATCGGCGTATTCGGGATACATACTAGTAGGTAGCTTCATCGGGAGCAGGATTTGTATCATAATGGGAGTAATGGGTGCCGGTGACTAAGAAGAATAAGGACACCGCTCTCTTTTCCCCCTTCTGTCCCGTCTGCCACTTCTCCATCCGCGCGCCCAATGAAGCCATTCATGGAAAATGAAGAGGTGGGCAAGAAAAATTGCGCACAATTTCAGGCACTGAAGTTTGACGATTGGCTACGCTTATTTTGGCGTGGTGTGTCCTGCAGGAACGGCGTCCGTCTGCCAATCCGCGCGTTGTCTTGCCTTCCGTACCTGGAGCTAAACCCAAAAGAGCAACTCCTCACGGAATCTAATTACCGCCTCCGTCATGACGTCCAGTGGTGTCAGTAATCTCCGTGGGACCTATGATCCTCGTGGCTCTACTAGCCAAAGCGCTCAAGCCGGCAGATCTTTGTTGGACCTTCTATCTCACTCGGCAGGCAAAGACTCATTGAATTTAACATTTTAATCGAAGAGACAGCGACATGCAATCCAACGGTAAGTTTGCAGCCCGACCTTGCGGCATGCAGCACGACGGCGCTGCTGCATTACATCACTAAACATCTCTGGTGGACGGGCTAAGTGGCCCAGGTGTTACCAATTACCACGCTCCACGTGCATCTCACTCCTACACCGACTAGTCTCGTCGCTGGCATTGCATGATCCAACTGGCCTAGCACGGCCGACATGGAGTCAGTTAGCGGCCGGGAAACAAACAAGAAGGGTCACACATGCGGATTGAAGGCATTGGGATTTGATCTCTGACATTGTATCGTGTGACTTGATAGTCACTTGATGCTGGAAGCCTCTTTTGGGGAAACGAACTGCACCCTGCCTCGCAAAAAGCATGTGAATGTTTATTCGCCCGGCACTTCAACGCGCAGGACCGCCTTCCATACAATGATGCAGCCTGATAACCCAAGCGGCTCAACGTGTCGCAACATAAGGGGCAAGATTCGAGGGCCGAGCCTGTGGGCCAGCTGTTGACCGCAACGGCAATAGTAGAGACAATATCGCTTTACAGTCCTCGAAGGAGGGGCATGTCGAAACATTAGATTGTTACACTCTGGGACCTACACTGCGGCCGAGTCGCGTCAGTCTTCAGTCTTCGACAGCACCTAATGGTCTCCGGGTCTCTGCCCCAGCTCTATATAGAAACGGCCCGAATCTCTGCTGTGGCGCCAAAATTTAAGCTTGTTGCACAGACCCCTAAGTGCTTTAAGCGCATGTCTCACACCACATGGCCTGGCTAGGATGGTTGGAATGCACAATATCGAAACCGCTAATAAGAAGGCCGAGGCATTACAGTTTCAACATCCCCCACTTTCTTTCAACGTGCTAGTGCTTGAAGGAAATTACACAGGACCTGTCCGCAATTGTGCGTGAACTTAAGTTTCCAATTTCTCAGGGTCCATTCTCCCATCCACCTACCTGTACCCAACGCTACCGGGCTACATACCGGAAAGCATCTTCTGTGAGGCAAGACTGATCGATATTCATACAACCGTCCATGAAATCAACGGAGATCGACCAGCCTTACCGCCTTGCCCCAGGTCTCGGACGGTTGGTTCCACATCACGTGGTCGTACATCGGCTTTGCTCGATGTGCGAACTTTTCGTATGATGTGAATGCACCACTTAATGCGGCTAATTGCTGATCAGGAACAACATGAACGCCTACCTATTACATATGTATTTCACTGTTTTTCATCGATGCTCTGTATATATCGTGCTGGGGCAATTGCGACGATGCGGGCGGCGGGATTGATATGCTGTTTCCAGAATCCGGAACGCGAATGAGCAGATACCGGCAGAACTGAGCATCGACCTACAACGTCCTGCTCTCGATCTACGCTCTAAGTTGTGTCATTCGGAAGCTTGCCTTTGAGGCCCCCTCGGACCCAGTAGATGCACACTAGCAGTCTCCTGGGTACGCACGCGCGGCATGGAGACGCTATGAGGGAAAAGGGTCGTAGGAAATAGTACTACCCTGCTCGCAATGTCTTTCCTCGCGATCAGCTCCCCCTAGCGCTAGAACCACACGTCAGGATGGTCAAGAAGCCATTATTCGAAGGAGGTCTACTTGATGCCGGGCCCCGGCTCGCAACCTGGCGTCTCGTAGTCCCAGGTCCCGTTCACCATGTACTTGGGGTACGTGAGCCAGATGTACTCGGGGTGTCCGCTAGGCGGTGTCGACGCGCGCGCCTGCGCGAGCATGTCTTCTACCTCTGACAGCGAGCCAAGGCTTTGCCTCTCTAGCCGCACGCCGCGCCCTCGCTCGTACGTCTCCATCATCTCAAGCGGCGACGTCGGGAAGCTCTGCACACCGTAGCGCGCCCCGTCCGCTGCCCCGGGCTCCGACCCGGCCTCAATGGTGTACGCCGCCAAGTCGTCCGCGCTCGTCCAGAGGAGCCCCTTGGTCCCGTCGCTGAGGTACCGCGCGACGCGCGACATGGCGTCGATGATCTTGGGCCGGTCTAAGTGAGCCAGCTCCCCACTCCAGGGTGGTGCCCGTAAAGCCGTAGATGGGCTCGACGGTCGAGCTGATCCATGCGTCTTTTTGTGGTTTCGTAGGGGTGATCAGTCTCTCGCGCAAAGGGAAGACGGAGAATGGGAGGAGTGACTCGTCGAAGACAGCTCTTGAAGAGAGAGTTTGGGTAGGTCCCGGAGCAGACTCACGGTTGCAGAAGGAAATTAGCAGTCGTACGTCTCGTGATCCCCGAAGCGGTTCCGCTTCCAGTCGTAGTTCCACGATGCCGCGTGAAAGATCTGGTGCCCACCCCCTAACTGTCAATAGCCCGGACCGCCCGTCCTATCACCAGATCTGCTTCGAGGTCGCTTACCTTTACGCCGGCGCGCTCGCCGGCGCGGCGCAATAGGAGCTGGCCCTCAACCACGGCCTCGGGATGGGCAGGGAAGGCACAGATCAAGGCACCGACACGCTCGACGGCCTTCTGCAGCACGGCGAGGTCGTAGGCGTCCGTCATCTTGACAAAGCCCTCGAGCGCCGCGGAGAGGTCCTCGCTGGGCTTATCCGGGTTTCTTCCGAGACCACGACCCGGTGTCCCTTTGCAATGGCGGCGCGGGCCAGGGGTTGGCCGCACATTCCGATGATGCCTGCGATTAGCACCAACATGGTGAGATCGCGCTGCGAGTGATCGATTGGACGATTTCTCCTAAGTCTAGCGAGTTCTCGGCTGTTAAGGGCGTCGAGATCTGGGTTTACACCATGTCTTCCAATGCTGACCGCCGCCTCGCCCTTTATACTCACGACGTCGCCTGTACATGCGGAAATTCCTTTAATAACCGAGGTGACTTTCCGGAGCTGCTCGGAGCCGAAGGCCAACACCAGTCAATATTCGAGCACTTCGTATAATTGTGTACTTTCAATCATCAATCGTGGGTTGCCTCGGTGGATCCGGACGTCCATCGTCGGACGCATGCCACCAAGCAGCCCAGGATACCACTGTCATCGTTGCGGGGCTGAGTACCACAGAGTCAAGCAGACGCAAGGTTAGAAATATATTCTGTAAACGTTGGACCTAGAGGTTTTTGGAAGGGGATCAGAACCTTCTCTTTTCCCAGGTTATTATGGATAGCTGGCAGTGTTGAAAGAGTGATCCTGTCCGTAAGTGATAGTTGCTGTGGATGGCAATAATGGAAAGGGATCGACTTCTTGTCCAAGGGGGGATCACGTATAGGAGTGGATTGAGTGTGAAGTGAGGATTAAGCCTGCGTAGTTCTTCCGGAATGACTTATAACCCCAAGAGGTCTTGCTACGAGGAGGTTATGTGCTGAGAGCCTTAAATTTGATACGCTATGAACCAAGGGGTAAATGGTTATCGTGGCCTATGGCAGAACTCAGCATCGTATTCATGAAATACTTCGGATTACTGCCTTTCTTTCAATGACTCCGGCGATCTTTTGCGTATAGTCGTCGAATCCATGAGTCTCTCTATATGAGATAATAGACTATTGTAATATTCGGTTAAGGGGAGAAATAGCGACGATGGCGGGTTAGAGCTACGAGTGAGTGGGCTGTATCGTAATGTTATTAAGCACCGGGTGACTATACAGTGAGTTCCGACTTTGCTGCCTCGCACTCTCCTTGTTCCTCGAATCGCCGAGCTCGTCTCGACTCAAGCGGTCTACACCAACGCGGATTCTCACACCGGCACGACTGCTAAGCTCGCCGCCACAAGTCCTTCAACTCATGGCTCGGCCAGACCTTATTCTTAGACGGGTCGGGCAACTCCCTATCCCAGGCCCACTTCTCCCGGAGCTCCGGCGCCAAGGAGCCCTCGAGCATCTGCACGACGTACTTGCCGATGATGGGGAGGAACTTCCAGCCGTGGAACGAGCCGCAGGTTGCCACGTACAGCCCCTTGGCGGCGGAGTGCGGCGAGACGATGAAGTCCGCGCTTGGCGTGAGCGCTTCCCTGCGTCAAGTTTCACCATCGTCAGTCGAATTCCTCTATTGGCACAGAAGATACTGCACCATCCACCGAAACACACGAATAGCGGAGAAGGGAGGAAAGGGAAGGGGGAGAGAGTGTGGATGGGTATCCGATGCTTCTTCCGTCTATCTGTCTTACCAGCAGATGCGATGCTGCTCGATCTTCCACGACTCCCCCTGCTTCCCGAAAGTCACCTTGTTCGCGAAGCTGACGTCTTCCTTCAGCGACTCGGGCACCTCCCACTGCGCGTAGTCGCGCTCCGGGGGCGGTGCCGATAGCTCGGTCCCCGAGGGCATCTTCTGAGTGTTCTTGAATATGTGTTGGCCCCACCATTTCAGCTGCCTATCTTTGTTCGGAGGCAGGCTCCCGTTGCTCGCGCCTGCGCCATGCGGGTCAGCCAACGATGCACACTAGTCGGTGTGCGGGGCAACGGGTTCGCTCTGGGAGCACCCCTTAAAACGGATGTCGCACGCAGGATATGCATCGAAGCGGACAAGAGCATACATATACCTACCTCTCTCGGGAGGGTTCTCCTGAATCGCCACAGGCATCCCCCCGAACCTGTCCATCGCGTCGTCACCAAGCACCGTCAACCCGGTCGTCACACCAGCCGCGATGATCCGCCCCCCGGCCCGGAGTGCCTCTATCCCGCTCCGCCGCGCGCTCTCGTCCAGCAGCTTCGGCGTATAAGACCCGGTGCACAGCACCGTGCGATCCGCGCGCAGCAGGCGCCCATCCTCCGTCTTGATGCCGATGACACCACGCGTCGTCCCGTCGGCACCGCCGCCGCCACCGCCGAACTCCAGCGCCGCCACTTCGGCCTTCACGAACCGGACGCCGAGCGCGACGGCCCCCTCGACACCCTTGCGCAGCGCCCCCGCCGCGTCCGCCCACCCGCTCGTCCGGTTGACCAGCACGCGCTCGACGCCCGCGTAGTCGGCCTCGGCGAACACGCCGCCGTACAGCTTCCGTGCCTCGTCCACCGGCACCGCGGCGATGAGGCCCTCGTCCACCTCGCGGCCGCGCCCCAGGCGCCGGTAGTTGTCGACGACGGCGTCGGCGAGCCCCGTGCGGCTGATCCAGTAGACGCCGGACTCGGTATAGAAGGGGGCGAACAGCGCCCCCTGCTCTTCTTCGTCGGTATTGCTATTGTTTTTGATTTTGCTGTTGCCGCCGCGCCAAGCGTCCCGCGCTTCGAGCGCCAGCGCGCAGTAGATCGGGTCCGCGTAATCAGCGCGCACGACTTTGTTCCAGTCCCAGGAGGCGGCGACGCGGGTGGGGGCGTCGGGCGCGTCGCGGTCCACGAGCGTCACCGTCACGGCCTTACCCTCCTTTTTTTGCCTGGCGGCAAGGTGCAGCGCCGTGGAGACGCCGAAGACGCCGGCCCCGACGATGAGGTATGAGGGGTCTGCGGCTTGCTGTGCGGTGGCGTCGGTCATGATTCTTACGTATAGATAAAAGCCTGAGTCCCCGGTCCGGTTTAGGTTGCGTCCCTCCGTATCCGAGCTCGAATGCGGTCCAGTGGGAACGTATGCCGTTGCTTAATCCGGTTTTACATAGAGAGTCGGGCGTGTACCTAGCTCAGATGTCTCCGTCCGAGAACGGACGAAGGAGGGGCCGGCCGATCGATGAGTTGTCGTGGTCGCGGGGTAGCGGGGTGGGGATCGTCTCGCTCCGGCGATGGTTTTGAGTTTCTGCAATCCGCCTAACGAAGTTACGCAATCGAATATGCATTTGGGTTTGGAGATCCTCTGTTGGACTGAACCTTGGTTGCTGCTTTGAAGCGACACGTGCATGAGAACATACTCCGCTTAGCTTGGAAGTAGCTGTGTACATCGGTCATGAATGATATGAGTGAGACTCGTAGGGAGCGTGCGATAATTGCCTAGCAATTGAAATACGTGAATAGAAAATTCCCTTCAACGCGACTCAAGCTGTCAACCGTATTTCACCGTACCACATGTTTGACTAGGACGAGTTGCAGACAGGTGGAATTCCTCTTACGACACTACTTGCGGTTACCGTATAAGGCTGAAGATAGATACGACGGGGGGGTTGGTCACTCCTAATCAAAAGCCTTACTTATTGTTCTAGATAGACAATGGCTGTCACTCAGGGGGTCTGTGACAGAGTGACAGATCCTCATCAAAGTGGAAGAGCTTCGAAACCCGAAAGTATGGTATTATCAATACAAGGGCTTCTCCTCGTCAGGCATTTGCCACAGCCTGGCAATCTCGACTTCCCCTGTTACGAAAGGCGGAACTTGCCCTAGGAACCGTTGTCGAGAATGATTGCACAGTGTAATGCAGCGCGGCTGGGCCGATGCGAGCCCACACGCCACGTCTTGGAGTCAATGGGTGAGCGAAGAAGATTGAACTTGACTGAGCTATTTTGGGTATCTTATTTCAGACTTGCTATCGTCAGAAGCAACGTCTGCTGTACAGGGGTCTTTTATCGATCAAATGAGGTCATTAATAATAGCCGCAGCCAGAGCACATCTGTAGATTCTGCGGGCGGGTGTTCTCGTCCACTTTCCGGGACCAATTTCAAGCCGCCGTATACTCGGGTCTATCGGAGTCTGATAGAAACTTCCAAGCAGCCAACCATTCTCTTCCTCGTCTCATCAGCCATGGGGAACTCCTCGTCTCCCTCGGCGATAACATCGTCGACGGCACCGACGCTGGTGGACCGCAGCCGGACGACGCAGTCCCTCTGCTTCTGGAAGAACGAGGCGACGTTGACCGCCTTCTCGATGGCGCGCCCGGTGGCCAGCACGAGGACCTCGCCCGCGTCCTCGAGGTCGATGCCGCTGGTGCCGCCGCCGCCCTGCTGGTGCCGCTGTATGGCGCGGACCCGCTCGTCCAGAGACGCGTGCTTCCTGCCCGCCAGCTTGTTCGTGAAAGCCTTGTTCGCGTACGACGCCTGCCGCAGGTTCTTGTCCAGCTGCTTGCGCACGCGCGCGGTGACGGACCGGAATGGCGACTTGGTGTTGATGTAGATGCGATGAGCCGAGTGGGTCGATGGCGCCCGCTCAGATATTCGACGCTTCACCACCTTGGAGCCTGGTGATGATGGTGAGCCGTCTATCCGAGGACAATTTACGTATCTATTGAAGTACCTTTTGGTATCGGTGGCAGCTTATTGACCGAAGCCCCAGTCTTTTCAGGCAGCTGGTCATGGGTTTCCATCTCGATATCTTGGTCGGCCGACATATTGATGATATCCGACTATACTTCGTAGTTTCCAGATCTTGCTGTCTCTCATCCACCAGGTAGACAGTTGTGATATGCAGATCTGAAGGTCTTCGCTAACATATCAGTGAGGTGAGATGGCTCCGTGCTTTTAGCAGTGGACGAGGACATTCACGGCATTTTGCTGCGGCTTCGAAGCTGTCATTGATAATTGTTTCAAGTCGTTCATTACTGATTAGAGCTATTAATGTGGGGCAGAAGCAGACTATGTAAGCCACATGAACCATGCTTTGTACATAAGTACTTACCTGAATCACTGCCTAGGTAACCCGGACAGCCGGTGCAAGGGCTCCAGCTGCCTCGTGTCCGTCACTGAAGGTCCCCACAATTCAGCACTTCACAACAGGGTATCCGCCCCTTTGCTATCGTCATACCAATCGTCTCCCTTCGAAATGGCTTAATCCAATATGGCTGCCTATAACAGCCTGTCAACAACACAGTTAACGAAGAGCCAGAGGATTATAGAGCAACATGTCCATGGAGATCTGGCCTCCCATAGCTCCGGATCGACTTAAAATCGAAGAGGATGCAACTCAGGTAAGACGCGTTCTCACCTTAACGGCAGTTCCGTTCCTTTCCAGCGAAGCCGTCCCAGGTCATTTTTTGATACCCCTTTTCTTCTCGTACCCGCGAAACCCCTAAACAAGAAGCCGCCATGAACATCGTGGAAGACGACTTCGTCCTCATACACCCCCCTTCCCTCCCTGCAATATCCGCTCCCCCCTTCGAAAACTGTAGTAAAGGATACTCCTGCTCACCACCACCACCACCACCACCACAGGCACGCGAGCTCGCCTGGCTGATCGGCTCGCTGCGCTCGACGCTGCGGCAGCTGAAGCACGGGTTCGAGGACTGCTACGCGCTGCTGGCGCCGGTGGACGGGCCGGGGAGCACGCTGGCGCTGACGACGCCGCGGCACGAGACGGTCAAGGGCCACGTGACGCGGGTGGGCGCGCGGCTGGTGCGCGGCGCCGTGAGCCTGCGCCTGCGCACCCTGCCGCCGCAGACGCTGTCCCTGTCGCCCGCGCGCCCCATCCGCCTCGCGCCCCTCGCCGCCCTGCACGCCCTGCTCACGCGCTCCGTCGACCTGCTCGCGCTGTGCTTGAATTACGGGGACGGGCAGGGACCCCTGCCGAGGGGCGTCGGGGAGGAGGCGCCTTTCCTCGCGGCCCAGCTCCGCGTGCTGGCGCAGAACGTCGCCGAGGCGTCGGCCATCCTGAAGGGCACGCCTCCGCCCTCGTCCGCCTCCTCCGGGTCCTCTTCCTCCTCTACCCACCGTCCCGGCAGCTCGGCATCGGCGTCGGGCCCGACGGGCGTCCGCGCGCTGGAGCTCGGGGCGGGCGCTTCGGCGGCGGGCGGAAGCTGGACGACGCACTCGGCGTCGCTGTGGCATTTCTCCGACCCCGCACCCGTCCACGCTCACGCGACGACAACGACGCGCCGTAGCAACCTGTCGGTGTACCTGACGGTCGAGGACGCGAGCCTGGTGCTGTACGTGCGGGCGCTGGAGCCGGCGGACGCGCCCATGAACTTCGGCGCCAAGCTCGCCTTCGCCATCGGCACGGCGCGGCGCATCGAGCACGACGAGGCCGAGCGCGTGTTCCGGTATGCGTGCGACGACGAGTCGCGGCCGGGAGGAGGAGGCGACGGCGCCGCTACTCCTTCCTCCTCTACTACTACCTCTATTACCGGTATCGGCACTGGTGCGGCGGGCAGTGGGAAGGGACATGGGAGTGGTGGCGGCGATGGCGACCGGGGTTCGGTGCAGGATGACGGGGAGGAGGAGACAAGAAGGAAGCGGCACCTCGTGGACGTCTACGTCCGTGAGAAGGTGCGCGTCGAGAGCCCCGACCCCAGCCTCCTTTCGCTGTCGGCTAAGCTGGGCGCCCTGTCCAACACGCTCGCGCTGGCGAGGCGGAACCTGGCCGCCGTCATGGGCGAGGAGTTCGAGGACTAGTCTAGGAAGGAAGGAACGAAGGTGGGTTTGAGGGAACTCTGTGCAGTTACAGGTCTGATTAAAGTGTCTGAATGGCCGCTGGAGTTCGGGAGTTAGTGGATGCTAGCTTTCCCCTGATACCAGATTTTGTCCGTATGAATGTGCATCCTTTTCATCGGAGGCTGAACCAAGGTGTAGTTAGCATGGTTTCCAAGTTGAAGCTGCCATTAAGCTTTTAGAACCGAATTAGCATATATGGCACTATGTCACCGTCTAGAATCTAACGTTACTGGCATAGTGATGTGGACGAAGGCGGTGTCTCAAATTCTTCGCATAGTACGACCAAATCCAAATCCGGTTCGTATTTAGCGCGGCCTGAGATACGTCCTGGTCGCCGACTACCTGGAAATCAATCCCAATCGGATACGCATGTCTGCTCCGCGAACTCATCTGTAAAACATCAAGACCTTTGACTCGTTAAACAACCTTAAAACCGGGACCATCGCACCCTTTACACGGTACATCTCTCAAACTCCAACCGAATAAAGCCTAGGAAATAACAGACTCGGTGAAAGACACCATAAATACCAGCATAGAGGCCACTTCAAGGCCTCGGGTCAACCGGAGTTGGTAATCTGGTTAAATCCGCTTCTCATTGTCTTATCCAACAGGCGACCACGGCATCGGAATCATGATCCTCGACTTCATTGACTGGATCAGCGGGACAGTCTTGTGGACCGTCTCGGCCCAGCCTTCCTGCTCCCAGCTCTGCTCGCGGCGTACCTTCCGCTCCTCCAAGTTGGCGAATTGCCAAAGGTGATGGACGGTGTTTAGGTCGCCAATCTGTACGAACCAGGCGCCCACGCCTTCCATCACCTCCCTTCGCGCCTTCAGTCCCCGTCGCCAATGAGTCTCCCACTCGAGCAGGTTGCCAGGGTGCAGAGTGTAGGAACGCAGTTCGAAGACACCACCAAGCTGGCGCGGGGCTGTCGTGGGCCAGAAGGAGAACTCTTGCATGATGGAGGTCCTCTTCGACTTGATAAGCGTCTTGAGCTTCCTATCGAACTCGGGGAAGTCGGGGTGTCGAGACATGGAGTGGAGGGACTGGTGGTAGCCTTGGTAGCGCTGGTATTCCCAGATGTGGACTGAGACTCGTTAGTGCGTACACGCATGAGAGGCTTGGCACGGAATAGTCGCCCACGTACCGAATGTGTCGCAATCGCCCACCTCGGTCCGCCAGCTCCCCACGAGGTGAACCTTATTCTCCTCCACAGAAGCCATACGAGGGTACCAGCTGCCCACTAGCTCTATATACTCGTCTACCTTGTCCGGTTGCACCTCGTGAAAGACAATGGAGTGTACGTATTTACCACGAGCCAACACCGCGGAGAAACTGGCCTCGAGCTGGGCGTCCAGTTCTCGTCCCTCTTTGGTGCCATAGACGACTCTGTTGAGCAGCGAGTCGGGCCTGTTGGTTTGGCTCGCTTTCTTCGCTGCTTCGGCTCTCTGTTCTGTAGCAGTGCCCAGAGTCAGATCAAGTCTCAAGCGGCGATGCCCAGTGGACTAAATATATATATACGAGCAACGCCTAGAGAAAGCTACGAGGTGTGAAGCGAGGATCGGACTTACGCTCTTCTTTTTGCTTCTGGGCCTCTGCTAGCTGCTCACGGAACTTCTTCTGCTTCGCATTGAACGTTTCGACGTCATCAGCAGTAACATCGGCCAAAGAAGGCGTTCGATATTGCGCAGCTGTAGAGCCAAAGGGCCGCATAGATCGCGACGTCGTCCTCGCGGCTATTCGCGCTACCTGACGAGTCAACATGGCGGATTGGGTTGAGGCGGTCGTATTTGATGTTAGGACTGGACGAAGAAATATGGCAAGGGACGATATGGCGCAATGAACCGGTGGCGGAATCAAGAGAGTGACAATGAAGTGGTGGTATTTCGTTGCTGTTGCCAGCTTCCTTAAAGCGGAATTGAAACTCTTAAGAACAGAAAGAAGGATGGGAGTGGAACGCAGGAATGGAATTGAAGGTGGAGTGAAAGGCGTGAAGTTCGAAGCGGTTACCAGTTCTGTAGAGCTAAGTTAGGAGTTGCTAAGTACATAGGTAAGTGTCAGGTAATTGGCTGTTTTAACTCCCCCGCATTATAAAGAGGAGAGATTCCAACTGGAAGCTCTGGAAGCTGGAGCTCACAAAGGGTCAAGCTTCCCCCACAAACTACTGACCTTGTTGACCATTCGCGCCTCGCTCCAGTGATCCCCGTCTTCCCCCAGGTGCGTGCATCTGGCCCGAAAGGCACCTACCGAGTATGATGTCACATAATACGGCTTCCCATTGGCCCGCCGGACAATCGGCGAAACTTGGCGCCGGTTGCGGGGGTTGCCCACTGCTGACTGTGGGCCGCTTGGTCCAGAGCGGGGCGGACTGAGACCAAGGCACTCGAGCCACTTTGATGACCAGCTTTCTAGCCTAAGATATGAGGCACTAAATCTTGGAGGGTCATCGGCTCGGCAGAAGCTCGACGTTTTGACGGAATCGAAAAGTGCCGTCTCAGGAACATCGCGAATACCTTCCGTTTCACCAACCAACATCAACGCTCTCTATACCCTCACATATCCTCCCACTACGACTGTCACGATGATGTGGTTCGGAATCCACCCGCTCAAGAAGTTCCCGACGCCGGTCCGTACGTCAATTGCCTCCTCGACAAACCCGCTCTCTCTTTGACGCGGTTACTGACATGTGCCACAGTAAAGCCGCTGCGTCATTTCTGGGTTGCCGGTATGCCCATGCTCCCCATGATCGCGCATGTGTGATCGAGTTTGGGCTTGCTATCTGACCTTCCACAGGTGCTGTCATCCTATACGGTATCAACTCGGCCCAGAACGCCATGATGAAGTGTATGTATCTGAAGACGTGAGGAAATGCCGGGAAAGCGGGCATTGACAGATTCACCGCAGCCGACGAGTGGAAGAACGACCCGCGCAACCCTAACGCCAAGGCCGCCGGCCACTAAGTTACGATCCGAGCGACGCCGAGGGGGCAGGAGGGCATTAGCGACCATGTTCGGGGAATCATTATAGACGACCGCGGCATTTCGAGTGACGGACAAGGCGGGCATTGTACCATAGACGTTGCAGTTCGCGACCAATTAAGAGCTGATCCCAAATAGCAAGCTACTTCGCTTCGTCCTTTAAGTGTCCATACGGATGACTCGACTTACTTGGAATATGGTGGCTTCTCCCCTTAAACCTCGTGGAATCCCATTGGGACCATTGGGTTTGGTCTCATACAAAGTCCATTCACGTCGACCTGCGGCTGCTGTAATATTTGTATGCGAAATTTCGTGTTGGGCTCAGATGGTGGCGTCCGCATCATACGTCCCTCCTAGACACGAATTTCATATGTCCCTAGTTACTCAACCCAGGTCTCTGCTGGTTATATCCCGACACGGTGCTCTTGTCTGTCATAGCTCTGTCTGTATCCTCGTCTAGGAAGTCAAGTATCGTATTTGCGTCTCTTTGCTCCGTATCAAGATGGAACCTGTCATGCCATTTTGTCTGTCCATGTCGGCATATGTCTGTGCATGCACGCCACCCGCCCCGAAATTCAGAACCATTTATGCTAATGATTGTGATCAAGAATACTAATGCAGCATGGTTAAATTATTGGGGAATAATTCGATTATGCCGTTGGTTTGTGTCCGGTGATAGGAAGACCCATCTGTCTCATCCCTACGGCGGCGACTCATAGCTTAGAGCCGAGAATCCGGCTCACAATTGTTGAAATGCAATCATCTGACAAAATACCGACGCAATACTCGTAATTCCACCGATCACCTGCAATAAAACAAAAACTCACAGGACCGACATATGAGATTCGCATTCACGCACTATCGACCTATCGTGACCTCTGTTAAGCGTTGTTTTGTACCACGCCAGCTCTGTCGCCCCTACGTAGACTCACGGATGGCATCGGACGAGGCGCGGCCGAGCTCGCAGGAGCCGGCGATCAACGGCAAGGCAGCCGGGAGGGCCGCCCCTGACGGCAAGAAGGAACTGAAGATCCTCATGTTGCACGGTAGGGATAACCCCATTGTTCGTATGACGTGAAAGCTCCATGCCTCGTGCTCTCTCGAAGGCGCAAATTCTCATGCGGCATATTTTACTTCCTCACCCGACTCATCCTCGCTCACCCTTAGCTCCTCGCACCGCTTCCCTCCACCCACATATCTCATTACTCGTCTCAGGCAACCGCACGGCCCAGACTAACCTTCCTCTAGGAAACACCCAATCCGGGCCACTCTTCGACATAAAGACACGGGCGCTAGCAAAGCTTCTGACGAAGGCGCTCTCGCCGGCACCCTTCAACGTGACGCCGCGCCTCATATTCCCGACGGGTCCGCACCGGCTGCGGGCGCGGGACATTCCCGGGTTCTCTTCCGCCTCCCACGACGGCGCCGCGGAAGAAGGGGGGGAGGGGGAGGAGGACTCGGACGAGGACTCGGACAACTGGGCCTGGTGGCGCAAGGACGAGGCGAGCGGGACGTACGCGGGGTTCGAGGCGGGGATGCGGCGCGTGGCCGAGGCCATAAGCGGCGCCGGCGGCGTCGACGGCGTGTGCGGGTTCAGCCAGGGCGGGTGCCTGGCGGCGCTGGTGGCCGCGGCGCTCGAGGGCCGGAACCCGCCGGCCGGGTGTCCGTCTCCGTCCTCCCCCGCTTCCGCTCCCGAGGCGGTGGACTGGACCTGGCTCGACGACCTGCGGGCCGCGAACGGCGGGCACCCCTTAAAGTTCTGCGTCGTGTACAGCGGGTTCTGCGCGCCGGTGCCGGGCTTGCAGTGGCTGTACGGTGGATCCCTCGGGGACGCGGCGGGGGACCTGCCGGAGGAGAAGAGCGGGATGATCGCGACGCCGACGCTTCACTTCATCGGCAGCCTCGACAGCGTCGTCGAGGAGGGCCGCAGCCGCGCGCTCATCGACCGGTGCCGCGATCCCGTCGTGGTCGAGCACCCGGGCGGCCACCACGTCCCCGTGGCGCGTGATAGGGTCATGCCGCTCGTCGGGTTCCTGCGCCAGATCATCGGCGGGCAGGGGAAGCCGTGAAGGGGGTGGATGGGAGGGGTTCCATAGATATGAGAGGGAGGGCGAGGGGTGCTAGAGCGAAACATTTACGTCACGCTACGAACATATAGAGGACTATAGATGATCATAGAGATGTCAAGCTCTAGCGAAATGTTTTAGTTCTACATGGCATTAACTGTCCCATGGCATTGCTCTATGTGGTAGTGTTATACAATCGCGTATATGCGACTTCACTGCAATACCATCCGTCCCGTAGAGACTACCCGCCGGTCTCCTGCAACCGAAAGGTTTCGCCCGGCAACAAATCAGCTTAAGCTAAGTATTGGGTTTCGAGTTTTAGGCTGCCGCCTTCTTCTTCCCCTTCTTCTCCTTTCCGCCCTTGGCCCCGGGCTGGATCCGCGCCATCATCTCCTCCTTAGTAATGAGATGGTCTACGCGCTCCAGCAGGCCCAGTAGGCTCTTCATGTTGGCGCTCCACTCGTTCAACACGTCGTCGACGTCTCTCGGCTTGGCGAAGCTCACGATGCGGGCGGGCCGGTCGATGCGTGCGTATACCGTCTTGGAGCACACGAGCTCACTGATGTACTTCTCCGTCTCGTCTTCCGTCAGGTCGAGGAGCTGCGTCAGGCGCTTCATGCCGATGCGCGTGTAGTACTTGGCCACGACTCTGACGTTGTGCTCGATGACACGCTTGCGCAGGTCCTGCCATCGCTGGTGAACCTTCTCGTCGCCGGACTGGTTCGGTTGGCTGTCGAAGACGTCCGTGCTGCAGAGGTGAGGCCCGAAGAGCTTAGCCACCTCGGGCCACCGCATGAGCTCGTGCACCGTAAACAGCTTGAGAAGCTGCGCATCCGTGGGGACTTGCGAGTTTCGAGAGTCTCGGTAGACGCGGTGGAGAAGGTCGTGTTGTTCGTTATCGTGAGGAGCGAGGATGACGAAGTAGATAATGCGTTGGAGCACCTGGCTACTGTTAGGCGGGCGATGTCAAAGGGTCAGAGGGAAGGGTTACTAACGGGTTGTAGCTTAGAGGGGTCCTCCTCGACAGCCTCCGTATCTAACACCTGCCTGTAGTGCTTGCAAACATCCAGGTACTTGTCGTCGTGCTTGGCCAGGACAATCTGCTGCTCGTAGTATCGTAGCTTCAAGTCTGTCGTATCGTCCTCCTTCTCCTCGGGAACCTCTTCCCCCTTCTTCAACTTCTCTTCCCGGTCCTTTTTCTCTTTCTCCAGCTGTTCCGGAGTCTTCTTCGGCTTACGCGAAAGGTATCTGGTGCTGATCTTGCGGCTGAGGATACCGGCTTGCGTCCAGTCGCCGTTCTCGATACAGAGAGCGACTTGTGCGAGGATGAACTCGGTCTTCTCTCGCCTCTCCATTGAACCGAACGTCTCGACCTGCAGCTCGCAGAGAATATCCATAGCCGCCTTGAGATCGCCCTGCTGCTTCTTGATATCGGATAGAACCTTTGTCACGCGAGCCCGCTCAACCTCGACGAAGATCTTGCCTTCCGTGACGGTCCGCAGGGTCTCGATGACGGAAAGCTTGGTCTCTAGGTTCGGGGTGTCGTCGAGGAACTCCATGACTGTCTGGACCATCTTCGTGATGGCCTGCTTGAGCTGGCCATGCTTCTTGGACAGGACCAAGACTTGGTCGTTAAGCAAGCCCCAATTTCCGGCATCTTTGCAGATTCTGCATATCGCCACTAACGTAACTGATGTCGAAAAAAGATCTGATGCCTGCGCGGAAGTCAACATCTACGGCCGTACAGAGGCATGAACGAGATCAGCCGTACCTGTCGGGCCTGCTTCTCGAAGACGGTAAGCTTCTCGATGGCGGCTTGGATATCGGTCTGTCGGGAAGGCGTAATAGTTAGTAACTACGAACAGAGTATGTATATAGATCTCTAGAAATGAACGTGCCTTGGCGAGGTTCTCAGCCTCCGGGATCAGCTTGTCGGCCTCCTTGCTGAAGTCCTTCTCGGGCTTCAGAAGTCCCTCCGACATGATGTAATGCGGCGTTTTGGGAAATCGGCGGATTCGAATGGCTGAAGACACAGCTCGCTCGCTAAGGTTAGCTGTATGTTAAAAGATGTCGGACGGACGGTGAAGGATGGAGGCACGGAGGAATTATGAGGCGAGGCCAAACAAAATGATGATAGGAAGCAGCATCCGCAATTCAGTAGTGTCGCATGAAGGTACATACAGCTGCAGGCAGCCCGATGGCTTCGTCGCCTTGCCATCCCGCAACACGTTGTTAGTTGGTCCAAGCGCACTAGTGAGCCTCATATAGTGAGTGGGGCTGAGATCTTCTAGAGATATGCTTAGTCAGTCGACCCCCTCCAAGTTCAACTTCAGTGAAGTCAAGTCGAGATCAAACTACATTATATCACCCGTTTTCAGTCCCCAATATTCAATAGGGACGCATTGGAACTTGTCGCAATACTTTCGGTCGAAAATGATACCAAGGTTTGTGGATATTGGGTATCGTTGGAATTGGAGGGCTGCTGGAGTGTCTAATGTCCTTGGTCACATCTCCCAGTGCGATTGACGTATGACCAGGAAGAATGATGAAAACTGCATTCAGCACTGGCTAGAAATCAGGCCACTGCCTATCTTATACTACGAATAGACTATATTTGCGACACGCCAAGTTACGCGTTGCGCCTGATCCGTAAAAATATCTTAGACGCCTCCATCACTTGCTCACAGGCCCGGCTCCTTACGCTCGCGAGGATCTGCTAAACATCTGACTCGGAGCTGAGACGTAGACACATTTAGTTCTCCGTTATCTCTCTCCATTTCCCCATCTCAAGCACCAGCCTCGCCACCTCAGCCTGGCAACGGTAGCTGCCGAACCGCCATTAATGTCCCTCCCGCCCTGCAGTCGTTGGAAGGACGACGATCTGCTCCATGTCGCTCCGGGACTTGTCTTTGAATAATCCCAGTACGGCGTGTTTATCCCCAATAGCACAGGGACCTCGGATACTCGGAATTCGAGACCGGTAGCCCGGGACCTGAGCCTCTGTCCGGGGTCCGGTTGTGTGACAGCAGGAACATAGCCCCCGACAACAAGTATTCCTGCATGAGACTGAGAGATTGTCGCAAAAGCGACGCCACTATGTCATTGCTAGCAATAGCGTTGTATACACCCACGACAAAAATCAAGCGCCGTGCGCCTTCGGTGTCATAGAATATAACCTTGCGGTGACTGTTAGGGTGGCCCTGTCCCGGCTAGGGTGCATTGACCACCGATGCGTAAACTTTTCCATAATTCCTGATGGCGCCCAGCAGGACACCGTAGTTGCACCCAGGCGGTAGATTTGTAATCCACACAGCCATGTTTACGTTCTCTGGGATATCTGCGGACTGGTTGGCTGCCAAATCAGGCTTTCCGCTGTAGCTGGGGAGATAACCTGGAGGTATACTGCGGTATGTACAGTGGGGGTGCAAAGTCTCGGTAGATGCCGCTTTTGCATACAAACTCATACCTTTCCACCTTAAGTCTTTCCACAACTTCGTGGGATAATAATAAAATAAAACTAAGACATTATTAATATTTATATAATATATTATTTAGCTTATTTAATCTTTAAAAAGTTTACGTTGGTTTAATTTAGTAATATTTTAAACGTAAAATAAAATTACAACAATTTAAAAACTTAACTAACTTACGCAATATAATATATAATCTAGGTGTATAATCCGCTTTCGAACTGCTACGTATAAGCTATATATGTTAGTTTTTACTTGTGTTTTATATTACTATAATGCTTGTTTTTAGTGTTCAAAAACTAGATATAATCTACTTAATATTTTATCTTTTATAAGTAAACTAATATATCGCCGATTTATTATTGTTTTAAATAGATGAAAAGTTTCTAATACGTTTATAATAAGCGAATTTATTAAGTGTTGTTTTAAAAAAAAACTTATTTTAAAACATTTTTAAGATATGTTTTTGAATGTTTAACACTTTATCTAATAATAGATATATAATATAGAATTAACAATATTTTAATTTATAAGATCACAGTTATATTTCGAAATAATTAGAGATTTAAAATTTTAAGTTATCTGTTCGCAGTTGACTTTGATATGGCCTAGGATGGCAAAGACAAAGAAGCTGAAGCCTATATGTGGCTGCTCTCCCCATCCCTAGTTTTAAAACAGAAAAGCAAGCAATCTACTCCCTCCAGTCTCCAAGAATTGCAACGCATTTGTCGACATTATCTTTAATTACCTTACTTAAGTTAGGCCTTATTTTTAAGGTTAGGGTTACACCTGCAACGCAGCGCTTTCTATTACGATATATCTTTAAAAGTTTAATATATTAACTAAACTTTTTTAAGAAATCATTTTATAAAAATTATATACCTTAACAGTCGGGCCTAATTTTAAGTTGTAATTTTTCGAAACTTGTTTTTCGTATATTTATATAAATTGCTAAAAGCAGCTTTAATTTAATAATATTTATTGCAGAAAAATAAAAAGTTAATATAAAATCAAAATCTTTCTTTTCCGATATAATTTTGGTTTTAATAACGATATTGTTAGCAATGGTGTATACATGTCTTATCGGCTGGCAGGCTTTGTTAATATAGGCTGCAGAATATAGCCTGCGATATACCTTGTTTACCGCTTATCCTTTAACCGTTTAATCGTATATGTAGAAGCGATTGCCTATAAATCGACTTTTTTCTAAACTAAGATAATGTTAATTAATAAGGTGGGTTAGACGTACTTGGAATTTTGGAAACAATGCCTTAATACGTCGTAATATAAATAAAGAAATAAGTTATAATATAGTAATTTAAAAAGTTAGCTAACATCCTATATAAGCTTGTTAGATATACAAGCTTGTCGGATATTTTCTTTAGTTATTTTAATCGTTCACTTTTTATTATCTATTTTTTAATAGTAACGTTATAGAATATTTTATAAAAAATTCAAATAAACTTAGCTATTTGAATTAAAAAAACCGTCCGAAATTTGATTTCAAACAGTTTGGTTTTATGTATAAATTTTTTTTATTTACAATCGAAAAATGAATTTACGGTAAACCTTGCCGAATTAACAAAATTTCGTATTTGCGAATATTAACGCCGACTAAAAAGAAATTAATTGTCGATCGAAATTTTAATTTAAATATGTAAGCGTTTTTTATCCAGTTTTAATATATTAAAAATTCTTCCTCGAAAAAAATTAACCGTATATGCCCTTGGATAAAATGATAAATTATTACTTAACTCCTAGCTTTATTACCTCCTTCCGTTTCGCAGCTCCCCTATCCACGTCGGTTCCTCTCCGAATTCTGGAAATTCCTCGCGGTCTTAAACAGCCGAGCAAACTAACGTTCGTAATTTTCCAACGTACAATGTTCCAGTAGCTGGATTTCGGAATCCTTTAACCCGTTATTATTGTCCGCCTGTAGTTTTACTAGTAGTATTTTTACCGAAGTAAGATTATACCGTATAAGCTATTCGGAAAGTCGGTTATTTTTGTTTTGAAAACTTATATGGTATCCGAAAATAAAAAGCCGAATTTTATTTTCTTATGAAAAATTTTCCAAATCGATAATAACGTCGACGGCCTTGGAAAATCCGGTATTTTTATTGGAATTAATTGTTATAAACGTAATAGTTTTTACGTAAGCCTTCCCGTTACGAAAAACCGGCATCGTATATTAAGAATTACGTAACATATTATATTCGGCTACTATTTTAATAAATAAGAACTTAAAAAGTTATGGAAACGATTAAAGTTAAAATTCTTAACCGTAAAACTGGCAAGGGTTTGCAAAGCTTTTTATGCGCTTTTAAGGTTTATCTTTAAGGTTTACCGTATAAAGCTATCGTCTGTTTTTAAAAACCCTGCTAAACCGTGACCAGCAGGCATAAGGTTCACCAGGGCCGAAGCTTATTGGCAACCACGTATCAGTCGGAATCGGAATAACGCACGGGATTAAGGTATACAATTTATCCAAACCGTAAAAAACCATTTGAAAAGTTATCGTGTTTGAAAATACTGGGTATAATATTTATCGTAAAAATTAACCGTGGCATAATTTCTATATATTAACTTAGCCCTGTTTTCTAGGCTTGGACCTATATATTACCTTGCAATATATTAAAAATATAGCTAATTTATTATTTATATGACGCTGTACAATATTCGTTAAAGTTAACTAGTATCCGCTAGTTAAAATAATTGGTGCACCTAGTTACTTTATTTTTTAAAATTCTATATAATTTACAGATAACTCAAAAAATAACAAAAGTTATATAAAACTTCATTGAAATAAAGCATTTAAAAATATATTATTAGTACCTTTGAACGGTAATTTCATGGGTCCTATATTATTCTTTGCTTTAAATTATGTCTTTTTACTGTTATATTATAAATTTAAATACAACTTTTTGGCCTTTTTTATTTATTATTTCTTACTCTTTTTTAGCTAACTTTCTACACTGCTGTAGATTAATATAAGGGTTATTTGCGATATGGAACTTAATTTCCTTATTAGTATTTTCGATTAGGTTCGTTTTCAGGTTGTTATAAACGTTTTAAATAACGATGTAACCTTTTTCTTTAGATTATTATTTCGTGATTTTCGACGTCTGGTTTATATTGCTATTTTGTTATATAATTAGGCTTTTGCAGCCAAGGTGAAGTTTTACCAAAGTTATCGCCTGTTTTATAATTTTAATATATTTCGGCAATATCTATTTATAAAGGTTTTAGTTTCGTATTAAACAAAAAGTAATTGCCAGTTATTTGCAGTTATTAATCTTATAACGTAGCAGGTTTTCTATTTGTAATATTTAAAAAAGGTAGTAATAAAGTATTTGCTAAAGGTGTTATTTTTATTATTGTTGTCCCCGATCTATAGCAACGTTAAATTTAACAACGGTTTATTACGCGTTATAATTTTTAAATTCTTTGTTAACGCTATCTTTGGGTTTTTTTTTTATATTCGAAATATATTTTATTTTCAAAATAAGCTTTGTAAAAAAATCTGGGATTTCTTAATAAATACTAATTAATCTTCGATAAACTCGTTTTACTTACTACTTTTTAATAAAATTATAAAGCCTAGGTTTTTTTCGTTTCGAAACGAATCTAAATCTTTAACTATTTAAGACGTTTTTAAAAGTACTTATAAAATATTAAAAAATTGGTTCGGTTTTTCAATGGAAATATGCTATTTTAGCCGGTACTTTTTTTAGAAACCAAATATATGATAATAAAAATGATTAATAAGCTCAATTTGTATTTCGTCGAATTTACGTTTTCTTCTGTTTTTTTTTGACTTAAGATAATATATTAGAAACATCTTCCTTTATCTAACGCCTACGTATAATCTTGGAAAAGCCGAATATCTTAAAACTTTAGCAATTTAAAGCGTCGACGTTAGGGGTATTATTAAGTTTTTTTAGCCCCTTTAATATTAGCTTTAACCGTATTATTAGCGGCATTTATCATTTTTTCAGAAACGGAATAGGAATTAGAAAAACAAGATAAGAAATAATTTACAGTAATTGCAATATATCGCTTTTTATGATAATGCAAAAAAGCTATATTATCGTTATTAATACTTTTAAATTATAAAGGCTAGTTGGAGTAATGCGCTATTTATTTTAAGTAACGGTTAACTAGGTATCGAACTTTGTTAAACAGCAAAAACAAACTTATAATACGTTGAAATCGAAAATTTGATTATTAAAAAATATTATACAAAAGTTCGGAAATATTTTATAACTAATTTAAATTTGTATAAGTTATAATATTAAAATCCGAAATTATGAAAAGAGTATATAACTTCGACAATTGGGCTTTTTAATAGAATTTTGAATAATATACGATATAGTAATTATAAATACCGAGAAACGTAAAAAACTAAAAGAAATGTAAGAAAGAAATAGCAAATAAGTTATAATTATATAAGTTCTTAATTCATAAAATTAAGTTATATTATTATTTATAATTTTAATAGCAGAAACCTATAGTAATTTTTGGTACTATAATAATTGATCATTATATAAATACAAAAATAATATAAGTTATAATAATTAAATAACGAATAAAACGAGTTTAAAATAAATTTAATATTTCTATAAATATATAGCAACGCGTATGAGAAAAAAGAAAGTGTTTTTATTTTCAACGCTTACAAAAATTATTGTTTAATAGAATTCTAAAACTGTTACGTAAATAAAGATATTATTACGTTTTGCATGTGTTTTCTTTTTTTTATACGTTTTAACTTTTTAATGTATTTTATTTTTCCGTTTTTAAACGTTTTTATATATTTTATATCGAAAATGTATTTCTACGTTCTTATATTTATATCGCGAAAAAAAGCCTTTTTGCCGGTTTTTACAATGCCTTTAAAATCGCTATAACGTTTGATAATATCATATTTAGTTTTATTAAAGCTGCATTTATTCTATTTGATTTTACTAACGGTTTTTCCGATTTGAAAATTTCTTTAATTGTATCTACGCCGACCGTTTTGCCTTTTACTTTTATAAACTCTATTTTTTCCTTAGTATTTAAAAAACCAACAACGAAAACGTTATTAGCAAAAGAAGATTAGAAATTACTAGGAAAGCTCGTCGACAAAAATGATCAAATCAGTTAATGTTTTATTAAAACTAACTCTATATTTTTATATAACAACTTTTATTTTTTTTAAAAAGCCGTTAAATTATAGAAACTTAACCTATTTTTAACAAATACCGGAAGATTAAATTAAATGTTTTTAAAAAAGAAATATTTATTATACAAGAAAAAAAGTTTTTTTTAGCTGAAAAAAGAGATAGTAAAACAGTATAACTAATAACGGCTGAAAGTAATAGTTATAAAAAGGTTAAAATAAAACAACAAAACTATAAAGTTTGCAACAAGCCTGGATATAATATACGTACTTGTAAAGAAATTATAAATACTTATAACAAAGAAGGATTTGATTAAATCAAGTTAATTTATCGATTATTTTAACTTAATATTTTCAAGGCTTTTTTTAAATAATTTCATATTTTTATCGTTAAAAATATACACTTTATATTTTATTTTATAAAATTGTTAATACTTTTACGAAATGTATCCTATTTACGATTTCGATAAATAAAAATTTTAAAGTTCTAATTATAAAATTGTTTATTTTTAATCTTATTTTAAGAATATATATTAAATAATCCTGAAGATTGATTTTTTCGTTATTTTAAAAAAATTACAAATAGAGATAAAGTAATAATCTATATTATATAACGAATTCGCCTTTTTAAATAAAAGGTTATATCAGATTTAATATATTTACCAAGTTATAGAAATAATTGATTAAAATCGATGAAACTATAAATATTAAATGCGTATATTTTCAATTAATATTTCTTTTCGAAAATGTTCTAGTTTTTAAGTTATGTATAAATAATAAAAAATGTTAACGACATAGATATTATTATTAATATTAAAATATATAAAGATACTTGATATTATTATATAATTTATAATATTTTAGCAATAGCTAATTGATTAATATTTTCTCGAATTTGACGAATAAAGCTTTTAATTGTTAAATATAGTAGATGTTAGTTACCTTGTTTTCTTTAGCTCATTGCGTAAGTGCTTCGCATACTTATTCCTTTGTGCAGCCTAGCAACGGAACATATATCCTCCGACCAGAGCGTAGCTTTCTTTAGTTAGTGTGCTATAGCGCACCTGGATAGCTGGCAAGTATGGGTGACCATACGCAGCCCCCACTCTTTCTTTATAACATCAGCAATCTATATGACCAGTCAGTTTCCGTAATCAAAGAACACCAGAAAGCGGATACCTACCTTCTCAGCAGCTGCATACGTCGTCCCCGTCGGCGCCGCAGTCAGTGCCATCGGCCAGAAGCCTGTATCAACAACCCGCAACCCTCTCACACCATAAACCTTCATCCGAGGATCTACAACACCTCCCATATCTCTAGGCATCATGGCAGCCGTACAACACTCGTGCGCAAGAGTAGGTACCATCCTTGCAGCAAAGATCTTCTTCAACTGATCTGTTGATGTGACGTCCTCACCGAACGGTGCAGCTTCACGGGGCCCGAGGACTTGCATGTCTGGAGCAGCCATGATTTCTCGGTTTTTACGGAAGAGGGCGATGAACAAGTCAAGGTCAACAGGGGCGGTGGCGGTGCGGAAGTCGACCAAGGGTTGGGCCAGGGAGTTGGTTGAATTGATGGCGATCGTGCCACGGCTGAGGGGCTTGAGGAAAGAGAGCGTTACGGAGTTTCCGCTGGTCCAGTGGATCGTTCCAACGGGTACGTCGGGGCCTTCAAGCTGGGATAGGATAAGTTCTCGTTGAGCTCTATATCCTGTCTTTAAGGAATGGTGACTGTTGGATGGTAAGTGAGTCGTGGGATCGGCAACCCGGGCCGAGGAAATGATAGCTTTCCAGCCAGGGGTAGTGTTCCTGAGAGGTGGGAGGGCGATTGCTGTGCTGAAGCCCCGAACTATTGTATAGGCCCCTGCTTTTGCGGTGTCGTATAAATCCCGCTGTTCTGCATCAAACGTTGCATTGGTGTCCAGCGTCTCCGTGTTTGGCACGATGTTATTTCTAACTTTAACTAGTTAGTCTATCGACGGATAAGCCTTGGGGGTTACTTGCAATTGTATGGGATGCTCAAACTTGGTTGGTCTTGGAAATTAGCGCCGACGCCAGGGAGTTCTGAAATAATTCCTATGCCCAAATCATCAAGGAGCTTCCGAGGACCGATTCCGGAGAGCTGAAGAACCTGTGGCGTGTGAATAGCACCGGCGGCTAAAATTACCTCCTTGGAAGCATGCGCCGTGAATGAGTCGCCTCCGTCAGTGGGAAGATACTCTACCCCAATAGCTTGCTTGTCATCAAAGAGAACTCGGGCCACCGTATGCTCCGCGAGAATGTGGTAGTTCTCACGAGATTCCTGGACTCTTTCGTAGTGATTGATACGTGCTGAACTTCGTGTTCGCGATCTTGCGTCGACGGTGGTTGGGAACCAGAACAAACCATTCCCAGAACCGCCGTTGGGATCATCTGTTGGAGTGAAACCGGTTGAGAGCGCGGCGTTCCACCAGTTTGCTGAGATAGTGAGAAATATCCTCATTAGAAGGCAGCAGGGCCAACTGACCGCTACCGGGGAAGTAGTAGTTCGGGTAGGACGCTTGAACCGGTCCTTGATCCCCGTGAGCTGGTTTTACCCATGAGATGTTGGCTTCAGCGGCAAATTTGTCCGATGGCAGCGTAAGGTTCTCCGACTGTCGGATCATGAGAGAAGGTCAAGGAGGCACTATAGAGCAATACTAACCTTCTTGAAGTATGGAAGCAAGCCGTCCCAATGCCACCCTTTGGCACCCAATTCCTCCCATGCCGCATACTCGGGCTCCCCGCCTCGACGAAAAACCATGGCATTGACTGTAGAGCCACCGCCAACGACACGAGCACAAGTGGCTAAGAAGGTGCGGTTGTTCAGCGCTGTCTGCGGCTGGCTTGTCAGGGGAAGCCAGATATAGGGAGCCGGATCGAATGCTCCTGGAATTGTGACGCCCTCTTCTCCATCGTCGAAAGAGCCGGCCTCGACCACCAATACATTAACTGTGTTTTGGTTTAGCATCTAAGAGAATGGAACACGTAATAATCGTGATGATTACTGCTTGGGTCTTCAGTCAGACGATCCGCCACAGTAAGGCCGGACACGCCTCCGCCAACGACGATAAAGTCATATTCGGTGGCCGATACTAGCTCTTTAGAGATTCTGGTTGCGTGCCGAGGGATTTGCAAAGCATTTCCCAAAGCGAGAAGATCAACAAGGCAGGCCACGATAATAGTAGCCATGACGCTGGAGTGGAGGCGAGATGCCATAATGAGACCAAGAGAAGATGAGCAGCCGAATTTAAAGCATTTGGTCCTGCCTCAAGGAAGAGCAGGATCAAGTCTTGGTTCCAACGTGCTTAGTCGTAAAATGTTCGCCAAGCTTTGCGGGGTCCAACAAGGGCTCTTTCCCTTGAAATTATTGCTATGTCGCATCCTGGAGGAGGTGGCCAAATTTGCGATGCAGCCTTAGGCAGGGCATATGCAAGGTGGAATAGGTCCAAGCCTCATTTTCCAGGCTGAGCCAAATATACAAAAAATCATTACACGATATAATTTGTACGATAAATATTATACCTAGTAATTTTAAATATAATAATTAATAAATTGTTTTTATAGTTAAGTTAGATTATATAGCTTAGTTCCGTTTTTTATTCCGATTCCGATTAGTAGTTGCTAATAAGCTTTTATTCTAATAAACCTTATACCTGTTAGGATTTAAAGTTTTTATAAATAATATAGTTTTACGCCGTAAACCTTAAAAATAAGCCTTTAAAGTAAATTTTAAATGTATATAAAAAACTTAAGCAGTTTTTCTTAATTGTATGGCTTAGAAGTTTAACTTTGAACGTTTTTATATTTTTTTTAAAAATATTATTAATTGGAGTACTATTTATAATAATATAATATATTACGTAATTAAAATTATAAAATACCGGTTACCCTAAACGGAAAATCTTTATATAAGGTTAAATAGATCCAAGCCTTATTTTTTAAGCCGAGCCGATATATAAAAAATTATTACAAGATATAATCTATATAATAAATATTATATCCAATATTTTCAAATACAATAATTAATTAAATAGTTTTTAAAATTAAGATAGATTATCTGCCTTGGTTTCGTGCCGTACTTAGATTCCGATTAATACGTAATTATTAATAAGTTTTAACCTTGATAAACTTTATACCCGGTGGCTACGGTTTAACAAGGTTTTTAAAAGCAGATAATAGCTTTATGCGATGTTATGGTACGTACAGGTCGCCTGGCCCGTGCACCTGAGAACAGCTGGCATGGTGGCCCGTGCACCAAGCCCTAGCACAGATCTTCTATTTCTGTTAATCTGTTCGAGAAACCTTTTTCGTTTTTCCTTTCTTTCTCTAGCTTTAGATTCTACAAGAGTTAATGGGAATTCGTTTCTCTTTCCGAAGCTCTTGGCCTCAAACACGCGGTAAACCTTAAAAATAAACCTTAAAAGCGTATAGAAGACTTTGCAAGCCTTTACTACTTTCACGGCTAGGAAATCCAACCTCGATCGTCTTCATAGTATTAATTAAAACACCCGCTGAAATAACACGACATGGCACGGAGAAAATATTTATAAAAATTATGTCATTTGCGGATTTTCACTTTTACAAGATTAGCGAATAATCTAAAGCCGTTAGTATTACTGTAGATTTTGAAAACTCTTTTTAAAAAAATCGACTTCGGGTTTTAATTTTCGCTTATTCTATAATTCTCGGAAAAAAAAAACATTTTCTAACAAACTTATATTAAACTACTTCAGTCTAACAGAAATACCACGGGTGTAACTAAAAGGAGAATTTAATAACAAGTTTAAAAATGGTGAAATTCAGTTTTTAGAACACTGTACGCTGGAGTAGGTAGGGTCTATAGTTCTTTATTAGTAATAGACCGTTTTTATTCTACAGCAAATATATATCCGAACTCGAACGCAATTAGTTCCTATACCGCGATATAGTTACGCACAACGTCGTAGAAAAACCGACAGTAAATATTAATAACTATATTAAGGTTCAAAACGACTAAAACAAATTATAATTACAACTATAATAATATTTATAATATGCTATAGCGTACGAAATCGTATAAATATATATGAAGTTATATAAGCAAGTAGGATAATTCTTAATCTTTTTATTATTAAAGTTTAAGTAATACGCCACACTACGGAGCTAGACGTATTACCGAGCTAGATACTTTTTAACACTTCGTAATATTAAATCCAATTAACATGCTTATAATATATAAATTAATTCCGATTAATTTGAATTTTTTCTTTAAACGTATGTATAACTTTTCTATAAATACGCGCATTATATCCGTGTTTACTACAAACTTTATATATTCGTTTCTACGTTTTAACCCTTTTATAACGATTATTTCTAGCCGTTATTAATTGCAATTTATCAGATAAGTAGCGTAATAGAATGCGCTTTTATCAATACAGTCTTTTAGTGCAATAACTACGCAATACAGTTCTTTTATTCTCTTTTTTCTTTGGTTAAGAAAGCTTATTTTTTATCTTTAAGATTTACCGCGCAAAGTTATATTTTCTAACCTTGCTAACCAGCCAGCAGGTATAAAGTTTATCAGGTTCGAGGCTTGTTGGCAACTATATATAGAAGCCTTCCAAGCCGATATTATTAAGAAATTACGTGCTTATACACCCATTAATCGGATTTAAAGTAAGGCTATGGAAATAAGATATATAATCTATTCTAATCGTAAAATCTATTAATTAATTATCGTATTCGAATTTACTATGTACGGTATTATTATATAAATTATATATGTAATAATTTCCTATATATTTAGCCTAGAAAATACGGCTAAATTCTATTTAATTTCGCCAAACCCGGATTTAATATTGTCGGATGTTATAATAACTTTAAATATATTATAGAAATTTACAAAATCTTTATAATACGATATAAACATATTAACGTCCCATACTAGCGAAAGGCGTATACTATTAAATGGCGTATTTTGTTAAAATCTATTATAATTAATCTAAATAACTTAATTATAACATTTCCAATTAATTTAAAATAACTATATTTTCTATCGCTAACCGTATTTACAGCTTCAAAATAAACGCACGTATTATATCAAAGCTTGTCGCGGTTGTTGCATTATTATTTCTTTTTCCGACCGTTTTACGACCGACTATCTTTTAACGTATCTAAGCCAATATTACCCCTATTTTCGAAAGTATTAAAGCCGACCGACAAGAAAACGATTATCGACCGAATTCCTAACCTATATACGCGAGCGTTTGTTGTCCGGTTTTAATACGTGGAAGATATTCGTAAAATACGTCGTATCGGAACGCTATAGGGCTTTGTTGCAAGGTGCGTTACAAGGTTGTGGGGCAAGGCTATAGGGCTTGTTAATAAGTACGTTTCAAGGCGTGTCGCAGGGCGTGTCGTAAGGTACGTCGCGGTTAATTTGTAATAACTTAATTTTACGCGATTAAAACATTAAAACAAACGTTTCCAATAAAGAAAAGCACTTATTATATAGGATAAACAAGTCTTTTGAGCTAATAGAAAAAGTGGTGGTAAAAAATGTTGATGATAATTATTGAAATTATTAATCGCAAGACGGTTAGGAAAAAGAAACAGCAATATACGTTCGTAAAAAGCTTTGATATCCGCTTAACGGCGACAGGACAGCAATAGCAACAATTCTTTGAAGATGCTAGGCCAGAAACAGAAGCTGAGCTCACCGTAATGCTCTGGAAGGCCCATAAAAGCTTTTCCTGCGAAAGCTGATTGGTTATTGTAAGCGACTAAAAAGAGAGCCTCATGCACCTAAAAAAGAACTGTTGCTACTGATGTCTTGTCGCGAGTAAGAGGATAATGCGTACATATGTTTTAAAGCCGTATATACGGTTAGCAACAAAGCATATGGTTGATTTAAATCAATTGGAAATGTTGTAATAGAGATTTTTGGATTGAGTATTGCGGATACCAAAAAAGTGCGCTGTTCGGTAATATGGGACGTTAACGATTTTCTTGGGAAAAATTTCCAAATCGACAGTAACGTCGACGGCTTTAATGTCCTGTACCCATTTCCTGAATTTGCCCACTTCCTAAATCGGTCCGTAATATCAAATATAAGGGTATTATTAATAACACTTTTTAATATTTTAACGAAAATAATATATTATTAATTTATTTTAATTATTATTTAAATTATACGTTTTTTATTAATTTCTAACCGATTTTCGTAATTCCTTTTAGAAAGTGTTTTATATACCGTTACTTATACCGTTTAATAAAAACTTTAATAATTTTTATAACTTTTATAATTTACTTAATTTTTAAAAATATATCGTTAAAGTTGTTAGTTATTATAATACGGTTTTAAAGCTTTAAAACTTTTAATTACTTTTTTAAATTCTTATTATTTTAACGTAAAAAGGTAATTTTAACGAACTTAAAGTTAAAGGTTTTAAAAATCTTCTCGTATAAAGTCCGAATATCGTAAAAGCTAACGACTTTTTACGAATTAATAATCCGGAATTAATTTAAAACGTTTTTGTTTTTTTAAATATATATTTCGAAAACTAAAGGCTTTTTTAAAGTTTCGCGATACGTTTTTAAAAAGCATTATTTATTAATAAAAGTTAAAATTACGAAGAAATTAAAATTTAACGTTTATATATAATAATATTATTTTAACGCAACGAATATTCCGATATTAAGGGGTTATATAATATAGAAATTATGTAAAAATATATATAAATAACGTATTTTATTCCGTTAACATTTAATTATAAATTCGATCGTAATATAATTAATATGTTAATTTAAAATAGAAAATTTCCAATCGTTCGAATTAAAAAATTTAATTTTGGGAAAATATACTTTTCGAAACTATTCGAACGCGATTTTAACGTTAATCCAACCTGACTTATTAACCGTATATTTTTATTTAAAAAAATAATACGGAAATTATTACTTTTAAAAATTAAAACCGGTAAAGATTATTACGGACGTTAATTATTATCTGTTAACCGTAATAATTTTAATTATCATTATTTAAATTATTATTTCGGAAATGTTTCGAAATTTACGTTTAATAAAAACGTTTCCGATTATTTTCCTTTTTTAATTTCTTTTTTAATATATTTATTTCGTTTATATTTATATTAACGTGCCATATAAGTGAGCTGCATACACAAGTGAGCTGCACATTTTTTTGGTATTCCACTATAATAAACTTAAATTAAGTAATTACAACGTAATAAATCAATTTAAATTAATCGGACTTTTTTTCGTTAGACGTATTTATAACTTTTTTATAAGTACGCGTATTATGTCCGGGCTTGCCGCAAACGTTATATTTCCGTTTTTTCGTTTTAATTCTTTTGCGACGATTACCTTTAGTTACTATTGGCTGTATTTTTTTACCACCCCTTTCTTTTTCGGCCAGAAGAACTTGTTCTTTTTGTATAGTAAGTGTTCCTTTTTTTGGAGACGTTTATTTTTAATTTTTCGGCGTTTGTTAAAAAATGGTTCGTTTCGCGTAATTAGGCGGTTTCTTCCCGAAAAAACGCAATTTTGTATAAAAATAACAAATTACTTTTAATTAAAAGATTAACCGATTTAACCATTTTTGTCGGCGAACTACCTTGGTAATTTCTGATTTTTCTTTACAAGTAACGTTTTTACTTTATTGTTTTATGGGTATTTTTAGGGGTTTTCGCGGGGGGGGGAAAAATGGAACCGGCGGAAGTAAGTAGCGAGACGGTTGGCGTAGGTATAACTGGAGGAATTTCCAAATCGGAAAAAACGTTATTAAGATCGAATGGAATAAGTTCAGTTTTTGCGAAACCGGATTTGATATTATCGGACGTTGTGGCGGTTTTAAATACGTCGAAGAAACCGGCAAGAAAATTTTCCTTAGTAATATGGGTATAGTAACGTTATATTAAATTTTCGATATAAAACGTATATGCGCGTTTTAAAACGGAAAGGTAAGATACGTTGAAAGGTTAAAGTTAATAGGAAAAATGGGGGGGTATGTAAAACGTAATAATATCGTTGTTTGTATAATTTTTTCGAATTTTATCGAATAATGGTTTTCGTAGTCGTCGAAAATAAGGAAACGTTTCGTTTTTTTCGTACGCGTTCGAGTATGTTTATCGAAATGTTAAATTTATTTTAAACTTAATTCGTTCGTTATTTAATTATTATAATTAATTTTAACTTTTTAATTAACGGGTAATAAGTTATCGCGATATTAAAATTTAAAGTAAGTTTTTCCCGTTAAAATAATAAATGGCGGTATAATTTAACTTTGCGAATTAATAATTTATATAACTGTAACTTATTCCTAATTGTTTTATTACGTTTATTTAAGTTTTTTAAGTTTTTCGGCGTTTGTAATTATTATGCCGCAATTTATTAAAAGTCTTATTAAAAAGCTCGTTTCGTCGAAATTATAAATATCTTTTTTTGCGATACCGTATTTTATAATTGTAATTCGAATTAATTCAAATTATTTACAAAATACTTTTGGATTTTCGCATAATACTTTTTAATAATCGATTTTTCGATTTAAACGCGTTTTAAATTTTTTTTGCCGTCGAACAAAGTTCGACGCCTAATTAACCCCGATACGTATTATAACGCGTTAGGTTAACAACAAATTCGCCATATTTTCAACATGCTAAAACCGGATAGAAAACGTTCGCGTATTTAAGTTAAAAATTTAATCGATAATAAACTTTTCTTCGGTCGGCGTTAATTTTCGCATAAAAAGGATAATATCGGTTTAGGTACGTTTACCGTCATATCGCGTTTTTAAGGTGGAATATGGAATTTCATAAATAAAATTAAGCTTTTTATAATTAAGTTTAAGGTTATTTTTTTTAGCTTAAACAACTAGGTTCATTCTCGCTTTTTTTATAAGACGTTCCATTTTGCGGTTATTAAGAAATAGGTAATTAAAGTAAGATGGTTAGATTGTTGTAAAAAATATGCAGCTTACTTATATATGCAGCTTACTTATATGGTACTTTATCTTTATTTTTGATTTTTAATTTACGGATAATAACTTTAAACCGCTATTAGAAGTTTCGAATTTTATTAAGAAAATCGAAAAACGCGCGCAAGGTTTCGAAGGACTTTTATAATTTTTTAAAAAAAAATATTAAGTACCGGTTAATAAAACGTTTAATCCAGTACTTTTTTTTTTAAAAAAAAACAAAAAGTTTTATTCGCTTAACGTTCTATACCACCAAACGGCGCATACTACCGAACGGCGTATTTTTATACGCATTTCAATTAGTTAATTTCATTTCTTTATTTAACGTTAACATAATAAAACGTTTTACAAAAAAGCTAGAATAAATTTAGCGGTTTAAATTAAAAAACGAAACTAAAAACTTAGTTTTAAAAGCTTTTGTTTTATTTATGATATTATCGAAATTATCTTAAAAGCTCGATATTACGATCGACGCGTTCGAACTTATATTATTCCTAATTCGCAAAAGTTAACGTCGATTAAAAAAGAATTAATTATCGACTAAATCTTTAACCTAAATACGCAAACGTCTTTTATCCGGTTTTAACATGTTAAAAATATAGCGAATTTATTATTTACTTAACGTATTATAAAACGTCTTAAAATTAACTAAGCGTTAAGATTTATTCGGCGGTAAAAAAACTTTTAAACGCGTTTAAATCGAGAAATCGATTATTAAAAGGTATAATGCAAAACTCCGGAAATATTTCGCAAGTAATTCGAATTAATTCGGATTATAATTACAAAATACGGTATTACAAAAAAGGATATTTACAATTTTAAAAAACGGAATTTTTAATAAAGTTCTTAATAATATGTAACATAATAATTACAAACGCCGAAAAACGTAAAAAACTTAAATAAACGTAATAAAACAATCAAAAAGAAGTTAGAATTATATAAATTATTAATTCGCAAAATTAAGTTATATTATTATTTATTATTTTGGTAAGAAACACTTATTTTAAATTTTTAATATCGTAATAACTTATTACTATCCGCTTAAAAAGTCGGGATTAATTATAATAATTAAATGACGAACAAATTAAATTTAAAATAAATCCAATATTTTGATAAATATATTTAATACGTACAAAAAAACAAAACCGTCTTTTTTTTCGACGGTTAGGAAAATTACTATTTAATGAAATACATTTAATAAATAACCTAATTTAGAAAAAAGTTAATAAAGGTTTACTATAGATTTTTTAATATTCTCTTAAAAGAATATTTAAATTTACGATGAATTATAACGATTCAAATAATATTACTTAATTTATATTAAAAGAAATTAATAATATAACAATAACTTACTCGATAACTAGAAAAAGAAATCCAAGTTCCCAAAAAGTAATAACAGAACTTAATATAAGATATATATTAATATTTATTTTATAGATATCTAGGGATTTATAAAACCTTAAAACGTTGATAACGTATGTATTATTTTTTAAAATAAAAATAATAATACAAAAAGTTAAACGAAAATGTAATGTTTACGTTAAAGTAAACACTTTACGGTATAAACTATATAACGAATTACAACCATTTTTAGTTTTATAGTAATCATAAAATTCGATTATTATAGATGTTATTAATACATTTGTTTTATTCAAAAATTTAACAATAGAAATATATTACGATAGCATTTTCGTAACCGTAAATCGATTTATATATTCTTTTTATTTTTTATTTTATTATGAGAATATAAACGCAAAATAAATAATATATATATTTTTTTCCGATATATTTTTAACGTATATAAAGTTTTCTGAAAATTATTCTAAATAAAGGTATTAGGTTTATTTAAAATAATTTGGTAAGGTTTTATAACGTATCACACAAGCGAATCGGACAAACAAGCGAGTCGGACACTTTTTTCAATATCTAACCACCCAACTTCTATCATTTATTTCTTAACAACCACAATATGGAACGGCTTACAAAAACATCTAAAATAAACCTAGCCATTCAGGTTAAAAAGGTTAACCCGAAACTTAGTTATAAAAAGCTTAGTTCTATTTATGACGTCCCATATTCTACCTTAGAAAATCGAATTAACGGCAAAGTTTCCCGATCCGATACCATCCCTAATTCGCGAAAATTGACGCCGACCGAAAAGAAATCGATTGTCGACCGAATCCTTAACTTAGATACGTAAGCGTTTCCTGTCCGGCTTTAACATGTTGAAAATATGGCGAATTTGCTGCTTACTTAGCGCGTCGCCGATCGCGTCGGGGTTAACTGGGCGTCGAACATTGTTCGACGGCAAAAAAAATCCAAGACGCATTTAAATCGAAAAATTAATTATTAAAAAGTATTATGCGAAAATCCGGAAGTATTTCGCAAATAATTCGAATTGGTTCGGGTTATAATTGTAAAATACGGCATCGCAAAAGAAGATATTTATAATTTCGACAAAACGGGATTTTTAATAAGGCTTTTAATAACATGCGGCATGGTAATTATAAACGCCGAAAGATGTAAAAAACTTAAATAAGCGCAATAAGGCAATCGGAAATAAGTTACAGTTATATAAGCTGTTAATTCGTAAAGTTAAGTTATATCGTTATTTATTATTTTGACGGGGAAAACCCACTTTGGATCTTAATATCGCGATAACTTATTACCCGCCGATTAAAAGGTCGGGATTAGTTATAATAATTAAACGATAAACAAATTAAATTTAAAATAAATCTAGCATTTCGATAAATATACTCGAACGTATACGAAAGGAACGAAACGTTTTTTTATTTTCGATAGTTACGAAAGTTATTATTCGATAAAATTCGAAAAATATTACGCAAATAACGATATTATTACATTTTGTATACCTTTTATTTTTTTTATTAATTCTAACCTTTCGACGTATCCTGCTTTTCCGTTTTAAAGCGCGTTTATACGTTTTATATCGAGAATTTAATACGACGTTACTATACCTATATCGTTAAAAAAGATTTTTTCGCCGGTTTTTTCGACGCGTTTAAAGCCGCCATGACGTCCGATAATATTAAGTCCGGTTTCGTAAAAGCTGGATTTGTTTTATTCGATCTTAATAACGTTTTTTTTAATTTGGAAATTTCTTTAGCTGTACTTACGCCGACCGTCTCGCCGCTTACCTCCGCCGGCTCCATTTTTTCCCCACCGTCGAAAACCTTTCGAAATATATAAGAAACAAGAAAACGGGGATAATACTTGCAGAAAAAGATTAAAAATTACCAGGGGAACTCGCCGACAAAGATAATTAAATCGGTTAATTTTTTAATAAAAAGTAACTTGATATTTTTGTACGAAGTTGTTTTTTTTAAAAAAGAAACCGCCAAATTACGTAAAACCAATTATTTTTTTAGCAAACGCTAAAGGACCAAAAATAAACGTTTTCAAGAAGGAGGAACATTTACTATATAAAAGGGATAAGCTCTCCTGGCCGAAAAAGAAGGGGGTGGTAAAAAATCCCAGCCGACAGCGGCAGAAGGTAGTCGTCGTAAGAGGGTTAAGACGAAGGAACGGAAATGTGACGTCTGCGGCAAGCCCGGACATAATGCGCGTACTTATGAAAAGGCTGTAGATACGTCTAGCGATAAAGAATCCGATTAATTTGAATTGATTTAATGTATTATGGTTAATTAATTTGAGTTTGTTATCGTGGAATGCTAAAAAGTATCCGACCCGCTTGTATAATACGTTAGTATAAATTCGCTTAAAATATAAGTTATTTAATACGTTTAAAATATAAATAAATAAATAAACGAAACGGTTAAATTACATTTTCGAAATTTATATACGATATTATATTAATTACGAATAAAATAATTCAATTAAGAAACTATTAATAATTTAATTAATTTATAATACTAATTATTATAGAAATATCAAAATAATTTTAATGAATGTTAATTTTAATTTTATATTAAAAGCTTATAAAAAATACGCGATAACGATTTAGTTAACGTTAAAATTATTTTAATATCTGAATAATTTAAGTAGTTACATGTAAAATTAAAGACAAAATTCCAATTTATACGTAACTAAATAAAAAGATTTTATAATCAAGGAAAATTAAAACAATTAACTCTTTTAAAAAATATGATTTGTTTAGTTATTGAAAATATGAAAATTAAACATTTAAATTAAAAATTCGATTTCAAGTATATCGGCCTATATAAAGTTATTAAAAAGATTTCAAAAAATAATTACGAATTAAAATTATGTTCGAAAATTAAGTTTTATTTAATGTTTTATATTTCGTGATTTAAATTAATAGCAAATATTATTAAAATTAATACAAAACGAAAAAAAAAGATAACAGAAAATGTATTAATATATGAAATAAAAGAAACCTTACATATACGCAAGAAAAGGGACTTATTAAGTATTTAATTAAATAGAGAAATTACTTAAATCCCGAAAATACTTAGAAATCTGCCAAAAATCTTAAAAACGCTTAATGTTTTTTTAAAAAACCTTCATTAATAACGCCGAAATTCGTTATAAACGTACCTTAATTTATATTATTAAAATTAAAATAATCGGTAATGTTAATATTAAATTAAGTAATCGAAATTACGGCTTATATTAACGTTATTATTTTTGCAAATAATCGATTCCGGCTTTTTTTTAAACGCTTAAATTCCTTTATTGTTTTCGTATTTTTAACATTATAACGGACTATCTTAATTCCGCAAGGACGGAAAAAAACTTTGTTTTTTTTAAAATAATCTAAATGTTCAAATAGTTCGTTTAAGCGTTGTTATATTTTTAACAGCTTTTCTTTAATAACGCATTTTTCTTGTTCTAAACGATTTTTTCGAGAATAAATTTACAATGTTTAAATTTAGAAATATTAAAAGAATTATAAGGACCCCCGTATTTAATATAATGCGAATATTTTCCGGAATTATAATAAGCCTTACAGGGTTTATTTTCAGATTTATAACGAAAATAAAAAATATTCGATAACACAATGAAACTAGAACGGTTAATCCGTTTTAAAAAAATAACAACGTTAATAAGTTTTTAAAGAAAAGCCTTTTTAATTTAATTAGATATATTAATTAACCCAAAACATACTTAATAATAAAAAAGAAATAAAATAAAGTTATTGTTTAAACCACGATAAATAAATACTTATTTTCTAAAAGCAAATTTCTTAAAAAAAGGCAATCGTGTTATAACTTAGTAAACTTAGTTACTTTGAAAAAAGTCGGAACTTTGAAGGAATAAGTTCCGTCGGTAGATCTAGATTACGTAATTAATTTTAAAAAGCTTAATAAAAATTTACAAAAACTTAACATTTAAGCCGTTCCAGGTTTAAAAGGACTTAAATATACTGGCGTAATAAAAAAAGTTTTAAGTCGTTTAAAACGTCTTAAGTTAAAAATACAATATATACGGTTATTATTTTTTATAATTTTAAAATAACACCAGTTTATAATATAATTTAATTATATAAAGTATCTTTAATTATTTCCTATTATGAAACGTAATTAGTTTTATCGTTATTACTCAGTTTTTTATAATACCACTGTTAATATAAATCCGTACAATTAAGTTTAATAATTGGTTAATTAACCCAGCCATCACACTCTATACCGGAACGGTACCTTAAGTATAATACAAAACGGGCAAATCGGAATATTAATTATGCCAAAAAACGAAACCAAAAGCTGTTACCATGTCAACAAATATATATTGTAATTAGGTCTAGGATACTATCTGATTAATGTCCTACAAATTGGAAAGTAGTAGCAGCTATATATAGCTTTCAAGCTCCTTTGTTTTTGCAATCCTATGGCCACATCAAAGCCCGTTTGTTTCTTTCACCGCCTTTCCAACAAATCACCCCAACTGCTAACAAAACCTTTTAATTAGAGTTCCTTGTTATAAAACTGCATTTCGGCAATTACTTTAAAGTTTGGGTGGTTTAATCGCAGGTATTACAGGGTACCGTTATTTATACGTAATAACCTTAACGTTTTTAAGTTAATATTTCGTTTATAAATAACTAAAGTTATGTAAAACTTTATTATATTAATAATTTTAATAATAAACTAATCGAGTTTATTTGTTAAAATAACCATAACTTAATTATATTTATTTCGAATATAATTATTAATTCCTTAATTATTCTACCAAAAACATTTCTTCCGAAACTATCGAAATAATATCAAATTACTGGCCAATGTTTCGCAACAATTTACGTCGTATAAACATAACGTTTTCGTACCGCTAAAGCGTTAAAGTAACATATTAACCTTTTCGTAACCTTTTATCAGAATAAAATTATTACCTGTGTATACCCCGTTACCTTATACGGTTGGCTTAAAATTCAAAACCTGTTAAAAAGATTAAAGATATATATCGTAAACCATAAATCTAAAAAGGACGAATTTTTTAAAGAGTAAAATGAAACGCTATTAGCAACCTATTAATTAAAATTAAAAATAAAAACGCTAAAACTCGTTTTACTCCATATAAAAGTTAATTTATTTCTTAAGTAATTAACTTATCTATAGATGTAGATATAGGATTAATCTTTTTTTTTTAAAAACTAATCGGAAATTTACAAAACTTGTTTAAAAGAAAGCATAAAAACATTAAGACAGCATATATGTAACGTTAAAGCATACTTTGCAACGGATGCCTTATATGTCTAATTCTTTACGTTTTCGTTTACTGGGATTTCGGTCTGCATAAAAACCTTTACGGCTATTTCGTTTCGGGCCTAATAGCCTGCCTTTCGGCTATTATCTTTCTAATTAAGACTTTCTTAATTAAAAAAATCTATAAAGGTCGTTTAAAACGTTAGAAACGTTATTTTAATATTTGGCAATATAAACGGTAAATACGTCATAACTTAATAATTTAAAAAGTTAATATTTATTTTTTAGTTATTAATTATGCCGTTTTTAATTTTAACTTTCCATATTGTCTAGAAAGTAATTATTTATTTCTCTATAAAAAAGCTACTGCTATATATAAATCGTTAACCCATATAATCGCTAATCTTGTTTCCGAAACTCTGTAACGCTATTTTTAAGCTATTACTTTTTATTATTTATTAATCTATTCGTTTAACTTTTTGCTTAACTTCGAAGCTTATTTTAATTTTTCGTAATATTTTCGTTAAGTATTAGTCAAACACCTATCGTCGTATACTTTGCCGGATTCAGCCAGCGTAACGTACCATTTTCGTAAATTGTTCTTGGAAATAAGTTCGTTTTTTTAATTGCCGAACATACCGTTTCCAAAACCCAATTCCTAGAAATATTTATATTTTTAGGGAATATATCGTATTTCCGATCCATATAAATAAATTCCATAAAGTCCTAATCAGAAACCTATCTGCCTTCGGTCGTTGTTTTAAAAATATTTGTTAAATAACCTGTAAAATCGATTTCTTCGGTAATTACTTTAAAAACGAAAATAAAAATGAGATATTAATTCGCGTTAGCTAATAAATTCTTTTTTTTCCAGTAAGAAGTTATATTGGAGTTCGTAAATTTAATAAGCCACTAAAGTTCTTAATCAAGATTAATAAAATACTAAAAATTAAAAACGAGTGCTCTAAATTAGAATTGGTTATGAAAACGATTTTAATTTTTAGGTTCTTTATAAATAACACAAAGCATCGACGATACGGTCGCCATTATTGTTCTTAAAGTATATAAAAATAATTCTTACTGAAATATAGCATATATCGTCTCAGCAATAGCTAATCAATTAATAAATTATTCGAATTAAACGAATAAAAATTTTAATTTTTAGATATAAAAGATCTTAATTGCGTTATTGTATTCAGCTAATTACGCATCTTCTTAGTGCGCGTATTGCTTTTATATAACCTAATAACGGAACAATTATCATCCAATTAAAGCCTAGCCTTTTGTAGTTAATATACTATAGCACACCTGGCGAGCTGATACGAAAAGCTTCTTGAATTCAGCCAAGAATTAACGTGGATAGAAGCTGCGAAACGGAAGAGTATTAGTGAAGTATAGGAATTAAGGTAGCAATCTATTATTTTATCCAATTTGCGTACTTGGTATAAAGGGTAAATAGAATAACCCAGTTAGGTTGCTAACACTAAGCCCTTTAATAGCCCCCATTTAGCTAATTATATTTTTACTAGCGAATTGTTATATAAGGCGGTACTTATAGCAAACGCCAAGGCATTAGTTTGGACAGCTTATATCTAGATTAATATAATGTAATGTTTAGCACCTTTTACTGGTACTTAACGGGGTAGTTTTATCTCGGCCTGCTATTACGTATACGGTTACGTCTTTTTTAAGAAAAGAGTTAATTATTATATATTGTCGGCAGTTAAGGTGATTTGTTAGAAGAAGCGGTAAAATAAGTTAAAGGGCTTTGATGTGGCCCTAGGATTACAAGACAAAGGAGCTGAAGGCTATATGTGGCTGCTCCCCCTCACCCCTAGTTCTAGGACAAAAAAGGCAAGCAATCTACCTCTTCCCAGTTTCCAGAATTGCAACGCATTTGCCGACATATATTTTAAAATTCTAGTTAAATTCTTGAACATAAATCTTTAACCAAAAACACCTATCCATCTCGGGCTTATCGTACCTTTACTATCAAAAAGATATGCATAACTGAAAAGGGCAATAAAAGTATTAAAGAAAAATAAATATAATAAACTTCGCTCTATAATCCCTTTAGGAATACCCAAGACTTGTCCTATCGAAGTTTTCGAAATTACCTTCAAAGTTAGGAAAATAAGAAAAACGCTGGCACTTAAAGCCCCCATAACCGATATAAAAATAGAAATAATAATAATAATAGCGGTGCCTACAGGATAAGGAGAACTCGAATAGGGTAGAAGCCAGACAAATAATATAGGTCCGCACCATGCTATCGGCAGCAATATTGGAATAAACACTCGTTTTGCCATATTATCATAATCGCATTTACGAATATAAGCACCCATTATAAATCCAAGGCAGTGTACTGTAAAGAAAAAAGCAACATTAGGCCAATTATAAACGTTAAACGTAAAACGAAATTTCGAAAGCAAGAAATTATTTATAAAAGAATGCGCGAGGATACCATCGAAAATTGGTTTAACCCACCAATGACTTTGCTTTTCGGACCAGCAGTCGCCGTAGTCGTTCTTTTCGATACGAGATGTGCCGAAGCAAGCCACGGCAAACAGGTTCAAAACCTCGCCTAGGATCAACGATATAAAAAACATGAGCGCGATAGCCTGGGTGAAAGGAATTCCGCCCATAGCGAGGAGCTTAATGGTCTGGCACGGGATGCCTCCTAGAATAATAAGAATCCAGCGCCCAAGCGCAGCTCTTTCGATGTCGGCGCGTTTCGAGGCTCCAAGCTCGCTGTCCCGGAATCGGTAGGCCAGCTCCGACTTAAAGGGCTTCCAAGACCATTGGGGCTCGGCGATGTAATGTGCGACGACGGCTGACGTAAACCATAACAAGTCCTCTACACAGATGAAAGGCGAGGATCGCAGCCAGAACCGGGTTTCGGGCGATGTATTAAGGACTCTTCCTACGGGCTGCGTCATGGCTCCCAAGGCAAGAGGTACCAGCGCGAAAAAGGCTACCTGCCATTTCACCTCGTCGAGCGCGGAGTCGGGCCCTAAGATCGTCAGTTAGGGCATCTCGCCGTGCCTGTGCCGAATCCGCGGCCGCGGGGGATGCACTTACCCGAAACGAGCTCCGACATGTCCATCACCTGTAATCTCTGATACCGACAGGGCTTGGGCGCACTTTTGCTTGGATCGAAAGTGTAACAATTAGCCACAGCGTGCAGTATAACATGCGAGGCCGGGTGGAAAAAAGTAGGTAGGGCCGTATTCTAAATCTTAATCCTGGTGTACACTTCCAAGGTTTCCGCGGCCCAAGATAAAAAGAGGTCTGGCTTCGTAGGCTGTTTCAGTGCCCAACGGTTCATCGCGCTAATACCTTGCCTCAGCTAGCTCAGGCCTCTGCTGGCTCGTTCTCCATTTTTCTCCAAAGTTTTCCAAAGTACTGCGCCAAAAAGCTAAAATTTAACTAATCAAAGTGTTGCGTAGCCACTGCACCAAAAGAACAGATTGTTAAGTGCAAGATCTTAGCTTGCTACTTAGCTGACACACCCCCTCAGTTGCTAGCGATCAGGTACTCAGGCTTCATTTGGGATATCTACCTTAAGAACCGAGAGCAGGATACACTGATCACTGCGTTCCGACACCTGCTAGGCGTTCTGAAGAACCAAGACAAGGTCTTCCCACAGGTGATCGAATGCGATAACGAAATTCTAAAGAATCACCTGCTTCGAGATATCCTACAGTCGCCTCCTTTTAGCATCAGGCTTGAGCCCTCAGCACCACATACCCAGGCCCAGAACGGGGGTGCGGAGCGTTTAATGATCAAGGAAAAAGCGACTGCTATGCAAAATGGCGCTAAGTTACCTACGTTTCTAATCGTGTATATCTTTAAAGCGGTAGTATATCTATATAACCGTACCCCCAAATACGCTCTTTTTTGGCAGACCCCATACGAGGTCTACTACATTTATTTGGCATACAAAAACGGCGTTCCAGTGCTTAATCGCAAGCCCCAACAGGCCCATTTGCGAGCTTACGGCTATATGGCTTACGTTATAACGACCGTTACTATAAAGAAAAAATAAAGGCTTTAAAAACTAAATCCCAAAACTTAAATAAATTTCCTTAACAGTTATCGATTAACAAATATTTACGAAATTTGGAACCTTTTAACGAATAAGGTTATTGCCATTCGAAACGTATAATTTAACAAAAAGGTTACCTTTTTAGGTAATATTAAAAACCTAAAAAACAACCTTTTCCACGTTACCAAAAACGAGTTACAAAACCTATTCCGATAGGTTTACGTACTTGATTAGGCTTACGGCTACCTTATATATATATATAAAATAAAGACCTAAATGAAATAATTTAATTACCGATTAAGCAGAAAAAATAACTTTAAAATAACATAAACGTTTAAAGTAACGTACGGGATAAAGAAAAATAAGCTTATTGGTAAACGATTAATTATTTTTATACGACCGTTATATTACCGCCGTTAACGTTAATTTGAATAATTATTACGATTATTACGTCGACGGAAAAAATAAAAAATCTTAAGTTCTTATTACGTTATTGAACTTAAAGTAACGGTAAAAAACAAAGGCTTTTTACGGGTTAAAAACGTAAACTTCTCGTACGTTTCGTATCGAAAAAATAATTATCGGTACGATTACAAAATATAAAAAGCCGCGTTTAACGCAAAACGGTTAGTCTATTTTATTAATATAATCGATAATCGGCCTGTAAACTACGGAAATTTAAAAAAAGTATTAACCCGAAATACGCGCTACCTTAATTAAAAAAGCTTTAATATATCAAAAACAAAATCAAAAATAAAAGTATTACCTAAATCGCAAGGCCGGAGATATAAGCGAAACCTACCGCCATTTCCGAAAAGCTATAAAAAACTAAATATATACCCGTTAGAAAAGTTATTTTTAAAAATTAAAAAGGCTTACTTACAAAGTTATAAAAACATATAATCCTAAAAAATTGTTAATTAATTCATTATTAAAGGAAAACAGGTTTTAAGATATATGTAAATATACGTTTACAAATTTAATAAGCATAACTAGCTTTAAAAATACAAAGCACGTTTCGTAATACGAAATAATTAACAACTTAAAAATGCTTATAACGATATATACGTATTTATTTTAATCGGAAAGTTCTTTAAAGCTTTAATAATTATTACAGTTAAATTTAACCTAAAGTTTAAGTAATATAACGTTATAAACGCCTTTATTAACGCGAACTTACTTTGTAAAATCTTTATAAAAACGCCTCCGGAATATCCTTAACGTAACAGAATATTTGTAATTAAAAAAACCTTATACGGCCTAGAAAAATCGCCGTTATTTTAGCAAAGAAACTTTATTAATACGTTTAAAATTTTAAAACTTAACCCGGTTTTTCATAAACTTTGTTATTTTTCTTTTACGTTAACGATATTATCGCCGCGTATAACCAAAAAAACCAAGCTTTCGTTAATCGGTTAATTTAACAAATACAAAAACGGTATATTTTTATATAAAATAAGGACCTATAGTAATTTTTTAAAATCGAAATAATTAAAATTAAACTTAATAAAAAGTTCTGGTTATTTTAATCCGACTTTATAAATAAACTGGCTAATTTAATCATTAAAAAAAACCTAAATAACTTCCCAAAAACGCCAATAACAAACGTCGAATTATTATTAAATCTTAATTTAACTTATTTAAGTTCCGTTAATAAATACTAAAAGAAATCGGTTCCATCTTTTATGTTACGGTTTATACGCGGCCCGATATATACTTTGTAATATCCCAACTTGCCGGATTTAACCTAAATTTTAATAACATATATTAAAAAGTAATTAATCGCGTTATACTATACCTAATTAGTACCAAAACGTTAACGTTATAATTCGGCGGCGAGGATTCGTTAAATATTTAAAGTAACGTTTTTTTTGCAAATAATACATTTGATTAAAAAAGCTTTTAAGCTTACGTTATAAAATTATTTAAAAAAGTTATAAAATAATATACGAATAAGTAAAATAAAATAATTACTTCCACAACCGAAACGGAATTATTATCCTTTACATAAGTTATTAAAAAACTAAAAATTAACCTGGATGTTAAACCGTTAAATATATGGTATAACAATTAACAAACTATACGATTTATCAACGCCGACGTCGCCTTTTTAAAAACAAAGTTACGGCACGTAAATATATACAACCACTAGCTATAAAAGGCAACAAAAAAGCCTAATTATAATGGATTATACGTTTATAAGCAACATGTTAACTAGTAAACTAATTAAAGTCTTGTTACGAAAAACCTTTAAGCATTTAAAAAAACAGCTAGGATTAGTAAATATTATAGAAACTTTGAATTACCGTAAAAAACGCTAAAAGCAATTTCTGATAAGGAATTGGCTAATCAAAAGGATACAATTACCGGAAAAAAGGTTAAATAGAAACCTATGGCTTTAAAAAGTAATAAAAATATAACGATTAACGCCCCGAATTCTTCAAGGCGTTAAGGGGGTATGTCAGCTAGCCAGGGTGCTAAAGCACCCTAGCTACGCTCTAATTGGAAGATAATTATTCCGTTGCTAGGCTATATAAAAGCTGTACGCGTACTGAGAAGTGGCATAATTAGCTAAATACAATAACGTAACTGACATCCCTTATATCTAACAGTACCCACTTCTTGAATTTACCCACTTCGTGAATCGGTCCGCAATACCAAATACGAGGGTATTATTAATAACACTTTTTAATATTTTAATAAAAACAGTATATTATTAATTTATTTTTATTGTTATTTAAATTATACGTCCTTTATTAACTTCCGACCAATTTCCATAATTTTTTCCAGAAAGTTCTTTACGTGCCGTTATTTATACCGTTGAATTAAAGTTTTAATAATTTTTTAACTTTTATAATTTGCTTAATTTTTGGAAATATATCGTTAAAACTTTTAATTACTTTTTTAAATCTTTCTTATTTTAACGTAAAAAAGTAATTTTAATAAATTTAAAATTAAAAGTTTTAAAGGTTTTCTCGAATAAAATTCGAATATCCTAAAACAAAACGACTTTTTAAAAATTAATAATTCGGAACTTATTTAAGTTATTTTTATTTTTTTTAAATATATATTATATTATGAAATACCTTTTAAAGAAATAATTAACCGTTATTAATTTTGAAAGTTGTTAACGTAAAACTTTTTAATTATTTTCGAATTTTAAAAAAGTTTATTTACGTTAAATAACGAAATATTTATCGTATTAAAACTTAAATACATATTTCGGAAACTAAAGGCTTTTTTGAAAATTTCGCGATACGTTTTTAAAAAGTATTATTTATTAATAGAAGTTAAAAATTACGACAAAATTAAAATTTAACGTATATATATAATAACATTATTTTAACATAACGAATATTCCGATATTAAACGGTTATATAATATAGAAATTATATAAAAATATATATAAATAACATATTTTATTCAGTTCGCATTTAATTATAAATTCGACCGTAATATAAATAATATGTTAATTTAAAATAAAACAATTTTAATTATTTCGATTAAGAAGTTTAATTTCGGGAAAATATACTTTTCGAAATTATTCGAATGCGATTTTAACGTTTAGCTAACCCGACTTATTAACCGTATATTTTTATTTAAAGAAACAATACGGAAATTATTACTTTTAAAAAGTAAAATCGGTAAAGATTATTACGGACGTTAATTATTATTTACTAACAGTAATAATTTTGATTATCGTTACTTAAATTATTATATGAGAAATCTTTCGAAATTTACGTTTCGTAAAAACGTTTCCGATTATTTCCTATTTTTTAATTTCGTTTTTTTGTACGTTTATTTCGTTTATATTTACAATATATTTATTTTTGATTTTCAATTTAAGGATAATAACTTTAAACCGTCGTTAGAAGTTTCGAATTTTATTAAAAAAGTCGAAAAACGCGCGGAAGATTTCGAGAGATACTTGTAAGTTTTTAAAAATGTTAAATACCGGTTAATAAAATGTTTAATACAATACTTTTAAAAAAAGATAAAAGTTTATATTCGCTTAGTTAATATATTCCGTCATTTTACGTATTTTGAAATCGTAAGGCGTTTTTTATTAGCTTTTTCTTTTAATATTTATTTCGTTAATTCGTTTTTTTATAAAAAGCTAAAAGTTTGTTAATGTTAATATCTTTAGGCGTAGGACCTGGCGTTTTTTTTGGCGTAAATAAAGTGCTTTTTGTTATATCTTATTTATTAGCCGTGGCTTTTTGCTTAACGCTTGCAGTGACTTTTGCCAAGGCCTGTTATATGTAATATTTATCGTTAGGCCTTATTTTAAATTAGAGCTTTAGAAACGTTATGTGGGTTAAGTTATTAAGAAGTGTTAATAAAAGGAGTGGGTGTTAAAGGAACGAAACAACCGATTTAGGAAGTGGGTAAATTCAGAAAGTGGGTACAGAACATTAGATGGTCTGGTATTTTTATCGGAATAGATTGCCGTAAACGTGATGGTTTCTATGCAAACCTTCCCGTTACAGATAACCGGTATCGTATATTAAGAGTTACGTGGTATATCATGTATTTTAGCAGCTGTTTTAATAGATTATAACTTTAAAAAGTGCTGTAAACACGATTAAGATTGGAATTTTTAGCCGTGAAACTGGTTATGGCTTGCAAAGCTTTTTATATATTTTTAAGGTTTATTTTTAAGGTTTACCGTATAAAGCTATTGTTTGCCTTTAAAGACTTTACTAAATCGTAGCTAGCGGGTATAACGTTTATTAAGGTCAAAGCTTATCGGCAATTACTACTCGGCAGCAGAATAAAGTACGGATTAAGCTATGCAGTCTATCCTAACCGTAAAAGCTATATAATTAATTATCGTATTCGAAAATACTGGGTATAGTATTTATCGTGGAAATTTTATCGTAAAGTCATTTTCTGTATACTGGCATAGCGTAGCAATTAAGGCTTGGATTTAAATTTTACCTTGTATAAATATATTAACATTATATTAAACGTTTAATATAAAACGAAAAAAGACGTTATGAAAACAAAATACTAATATACCTCAACAATAATGAAATAATAAAATAGTAAAATAATAATAAAATAAAGGAATAAAAAACTTAATAATACAATTATTCGTTTGAAACGTTTTTAATTTTCTCGAATATTAAACTTTATAACCGTCGAAATATAAAAATCGGCTGGTTTTTTGTACGCGTTTAAGTATACTTAGAACATATTAAACTTATTTTAAACTTAATTTTAACTTCATAATTTAAATTGAACTTTTAATTAAAAAAGAAATTCTTTTAAAATTAAATATTAAGATAGTTTTCTTTAGCTAGAATAATACTTAATGATACGGTATAATCTTATACATTAATAATTTATATAAATATAACCCATTCTTTATTTTATTTTTATAACTTTTTAGGGTTTTAAAAATTTGTATAGTAAAGGTGTAAAATTGTCGGTAAATCCCGGTTTTTTATATAGACTTATATATTTCTGATCCAAATAGTCATATAACTTTATTCAAAAATATCTAAATAAATATTAATTTATTATATTAGCATTCCTGTTATGCATTTCAACTTGTTTACGTTGATTTATAATCGCGCCAATCCAATATAGTTATATATTCCATATATTTCGAAATAGTATGCGTGTTCGAAAGCTGATTTATATATATCTATTTATCGACTTTTATATATTATATTTAAAAACTCTAAGGCATTTAATTTAGATATATGAAAGTTTTCTGATATTAGTCTAATATTTAACCTTTAATAACTAAACGAATATATAGCCGATTTACTATCTTTCTAAATATATTAAACCGAATCGTACTTTTCCAGCTTTTGCTTATGAGAAATAACGATACAGAGTTAGTTAAACTTTACGTAACTAAACATTCGAATCTTATATAATTTTATAAATATTGCGTATAAAGTATAAAATTCACATATATTCTTCTTTAATAAAGTAACGTACCACATAAAGAAACTTTACATATAAGCGAGTATACACTTTTTCTACTATTCTAACTATTTTACTTTAACTGCGTATTTCTTAACAACCACAATATGGAACGACTTATAAAAGAAGCAGGAATAAATCAAGCCGTTTAGGCTAAAAAGAACAATCTGAAAATTAATTATAAAAAGCTTAGTTCTATTTATAGCATTCTATTTACTACCTTAGAAACGCAATGTAACGGCAAACACGTTCGACTTAATATCATTGCTAATTTGAGAAAACTAATACCGACCGAATCCTTAACCTAAATATGCCAGCGTTTTTTATCCGGTTTTAATATATTAAAGATATAACGAATTTGTTATTTATTTAGCGCTTTATGGCACGCGTTAGCGTTAACTGGGCGTCGAACTTTGTTCGACCGTAAAAAAAACATAAAATACGTTTAAATCGAAAGATTAATTATTAAACGATATTATACGAAAATCCAGAACTAATTCGCAAATAATTTAAGTGTGTTTGGGTTATAATTATAAAATACGGCATTATAAAAAGAATATTTATAATTTTAATAACATGCGATATAGTAATTCTAAATACTGAACAACGTAAAAGACTTTAATAAACCCAATAAAATAATCGAAAATAGGTTATAATTATATAAGTTATTAATTTGTAAAATTAAGCTATATTCTTATTTATTATTTTAACGAGAAACACTTATTTTAAATTTTAATATCGTAAAGATTTATTATTATCGAATTAAAAAGTTCGTATTAATTATAAGAATTAAATAACAAACGAATTAAGTTTTAACCAAATATAATATTACGATAAATATATTCGAATGCATACGAAAAAAATGAAACGTTTTGTTATTTTCAACAATTACGAAAGTTACTATTCGATAAAACTGGAAAAATATTGCGCAAATAACGTTATTAGTACGTTTTATATATTCTTTTTCATTTTTCCTATTAGCTTTAATTTTTTTACATATTTTACTTTTTCGTTTCAAACTGCGTTTATGCGTTTTATATAAATAATTTAATACGATGTTATTATATTTATATCGCGAAAAAGGAGTTTTTTGTAGGGTTTTACAACGCGTTTAAAACTGCTATAACGTCCGATAATATCAAGTTCGGTTGCGCGAAAACTGTATTTATTTAATTCGATATTAATAACGTTTTTTCCGATTTAGAAACTTTTCCAGTTATACTTACGTCAACCGTCTTGCCGTTTACTTCCGCTGGTTCTTTTCTTTTCTTATTTGCAAAACCTTTACGAAATATACAAAAAAATAGAAAAACGGAAACGATATTTGCAGAAAAAGATTATAAATTATCAAGGGAGCTTCTGGATAAAGATAATTAAATCGGTTAATTTTTTAATAAAAAGAAATTTGATATCTTTTTATGAAAACGTTTTTTTATAAAAAAATCGCTAAATTGCGTAAATTTCTTTTATTCTTTTAACAAACGTCGGAAAATTAACAATAAACATTTCCAGAAAAAAGGAATATTTACTATATATAAAGAATAAGCTTCCTTGGCCGAAAAGGAAAATAATAACGAAACAATACAATTAATAACAACTAAAAATAATCGTTATAAAAAGAGTAAAACGAAAAAACGGAAATATGGCATTTGCAGCAAGCCTGGATATAATGCGTATAGTTGTAAAGAAATTATAAATACGTTTAACGAAAACGAATCCGACTAATTTAAATTGATTTATAGCGTTATAGTTGTTTTATTTGGATTTATTATTACGAAGTGCCAAAAAGTGTTCCGCTCGGTTCTATGTTCTATTCGCTTGTGATATACGTTAATCGTATAATGATTTTTATATATCGGCTCAGCTTTATTTTTCAAGCCTGTACCTATTATTTATTTTGCATTAATTTAACTTTTCTAGATTTTAGTTATAATTATTAAAAGAAATCCCTTTTTTCTTATAGGTTACAATTAATATAAAACCCGATATACTTTGAATATATTTTTATTTATATGATATAATTTAAACTTTATTAATACGCATAACGAAATAGCTTATTATATTATATCAGTACTAATGTAACAAAACGTTGACGTTCTAATTCGTTGATAATAATATAATAAATATTCAAAATACCGTCTTTTTTACAAATAATACGATTAATCGAAAGGTTTTTAAACTTGACTTATAAATTTATTCGGAAAACCAATAAAACGATATAGAAATGACGAATATTAAATATAAAACACGGTTATATTTAATCTCCCGTTGCCGCTACGTTTCAGCCCACTTGTATAAACTAATTGAAAAAGTGTTCTTTTAATTGTAGCATATTATAATTTATTTTTTATAAGCAGCTATGACGTATATTACTATGGCTCTTAATCTAAAGCTAATAGATATCCCATTCCTGCTTTATTTTATTTTCTCTACCACTTTTTTCTTAGCTGTTTATTTCGGTATAAGTTATAAAACCCATCTATACTTCTTTATAATAAACAGCCAAGCCTCTATTTATATTATCTAATTAAATTAATATTTTTAATACGGCCTTATTATTGTTATTACTTCTCACTAAGTATGTTTTAGATTTTAAAAATACTATATTAATTACTTAGCACTATGTGCTTGTTTACAATTCCATTTTTATATAAGCAACTTTTTCTTTACTGGATATATTATGATATATCTTTTTTTTTAAAAATAGCTTTCATAACATGCGCCCCTTGCGATATTAGTGAATAACTTATAGAACTTTTAAATAATTTATTTTTTATAACTATTAATTTATTATTTACAACAGGGTTAACTTTAATATTACGGACTAGTGTATATATATTATATGTATTATAAGTAAAACGCGAAAAATCGTAAAAGCAGATACGGTATACGTTGTATTAAATCCGAAAAGTAATCTTTTAAGCTTATAATTAAAGCTAAGTATTTTACCAAATATAAATATTTGTTTTAATTTTACATTTATTTGAAGAGAAATTATTACTATACGCTTTTATTCAATATAACGAACTATTCGCAGTTTCGTCGTCTAACCGAGTTGTACAAGCTAATAATACGAAACATGACGACAAATAATATATTTATACATAATATTGATGGTATATAAACATACTTTTAATACATAAATATATATAAAAATATTTAAAGATTGCAGGTTTCGATAATAGCTATAAAATATATTGTTACTATATACGATTTTTCAACGTTACCGCTTAAACGTATATAAGGATTATATTTACTATATATTTCGATATTATTCCTAATTACGTCAAACTTTAACACGACTTATTTATGAAAAGTTGTATAAAGATATTCTACGACATCGGTATTTCTAAACCTGATATATTATTATTTAGCTTCGAACGCTCTGCAAAAAAATGACAATGTAATTAGCTTTATTAGTTTAATAACAAATTTGTATATTTAATATGAACAAACACGTTTTATTTCGTATTAACCGCAAAATAAAAATCTTAAACATAACAATAACTAGAAAAACAATTTTAAAAGTATGTAATATAACTAGAAACTAGTTGTAATTACTTTTATAAAGTGGATTTAAATATCTAAGCCTTAATTAAAGTTTGAAATTGTTGGTTTTTTAGGTATATAATTAATATCGTACTTTTTGATTTTAGAAAATATTAGTATAATATACGATAACCTCGTCGATAAATAATATGATAGTATTATAAGCGTAACGTCCTATACCAACTCGTCGGACTAACCACCGCGTTGGATACTTTTTAACAGTCCATGATAACAAATTTAATTAAAATAACCGCAACGCAATAAATTAATTCAAACTGTTTGGATTTCTTTTATTAAATGTATTTATAACCTTTTTATAAATACGCGTATTCTATCCGGGCCTACTATAAAAGCTATATTTCCGTTCCTTTCTTTTAACCTTTTTATAATAATTACCTTTAGCCGCTATTAACTGTACCTTTTTATTACCTCTTTTTTGGCTAAAAAAACTTATTCTCTTTATATAATAAGTATCTTTTCCTTTTTAAAAGCGTTTATTTTTAATTTTTTGGTATTTATTAAAAAAATTTAATTTCGCGTAATTTGACGCCTTTTTCTTTAAAAAACGTTTTCGTACAAAAATCTCCAGTTATTTTTTATCAAAAAATTAACCGATTTAACTATCTTTATTGGCGTGTTCCTCTAATACTTTTTAATCATTTTTTGCAAATAACGTCTTTGTTTTTTTTGTTTTTCTGTATATTTCGAAACGTTTTCGCAAATAAGGAAAAATTGATATCGGCGGAGGTAAGCGGCAAACCGGTCGGCGTAAATACAGCTAAATAAATTTCTAAATCTGAAAGAACGTTATTAAAATCGAATAAAATAAATACAGTTTTTGCAAACCCGAACTTAATATTATCGGACGTTATGGCAGTTCTAAATGTCTTATAGAAACCGGTAAAAACGTTTTCTGTCGTAATGCAAATATAATAACGTTATATTAAATTTTCGATATAAAACATATAAACGCGCTGTAAAGCGGAAAAACAGGATACGTTAAAAATTTAAACCCGATAAAAAATAAAACGGTATATAAAACGTAATAATGCTATTATTTGTATAATAGTTTTTGAATTTTATCGAATAATAACTTTTGTAATCGTCGAAAATAAAAAGGCGGTTTGTTTTTTATAAGCGTGCGAGTATGTTTATCCAAATATTAAATTTATTTTAAACTTAAACATTTCGGTATTTCATTAATAAATTTATATCGATTTTTTAATAGATTATTAAAAAGTTATTGTAATCGTAAAATTTAAAGTACATTTCTCTGCCTAAAATAATAAATAATAATATAACTTAATTTTATAAATCAATAACCTATATTGTTTTACCTTATTTTCGATTATATATTACGTTTATTTAAGCTTTTTACGTTTCTCGATATTTGTATTTATTATATTACATATTATTAAAAGCTTTTTTAAAAAGTTCGTTTTATTAAAATTATAAATAACCTTTTTTATAATGCCGTATTTTGCAATTATAACTTAAATATATTCGAACTATTTTCGAAATACTACTGTACTTTCTTATAATACCTTTTAACAATCGACTTTTCGATTGAAACGCGTTTAAAACCTTTTTTGCCGTCGAACAAATCTCGACGTCTAATTAACTCTAACGCGTTATATAATGCGTTAAATTAATATTAAATCGCTATATCTTTAATATGCTATAGCCGGACAGGAAACGCTTGCGTATTTAAATCGAAGATACGGTCGATAATTGATTTTTTTTTTCGGTCGGCGTTAACTTTCGCAAATTGAAGATAGTATCGATTCAGGAAAGTTTATAGTTAATTCCGGGTTTTAACGTAAATAAAAGAATATCGTATATAAAACCGAGCCGTTTAAAATTAAGTTTCCGATTTCGTTCTTAGTTTAAATAGCTAGGTTTATTTTTTGATTTTTTATAAGGCGTTTCGTAAGGTTGGTATGAAAAAATAAGCAATTAAAGTTGGATTGTTGTAATAGTAAAAAGAAAGTGTCCAGCGAGATGATTTGTCCGAAAAGGTGGTATGGGATGTTAATCGTTTTATTTAAATTATAATATTAAGCTAAATTAACTTCTTATTAGAGTTTTATATATTTGAAAAGTATCTTATTATATTAACTATACGTAGCATGGTTTTAAACAATAAATAAATTTAATTATATATAATTACATTGAAAAAATTAATAGTAAGTAGAAACATACTATAGTGTATCTTTAAATTATATAAGCTTTTAATAAGTATAAATAAACACATTATTCTATCTTAGCGTACTATAATTATAATATTCTAATTATATTTTCCGTTGAATATATTTCAAAAACTGATTAGTATCCGCAAATTAAGAAGCTATAGTCGATTTTCTTAGGAAAACTGTTCCAAATCGACAGTAACATCGACAGCCTTGGATCGTCCGGTAATTTCTAGAAATGAAGTACCGTGGATATAATTGTTTCTGTGGAAAACTTCCTGTTACAGATAACCGGTATCGTGTAGTTTAAGTTGCGTAATATGTTATATTATTTTAGCTGGTGTTTTAATTAATAGTAATTTGAAAAGCCGTAAAAACAATTAAGATTAGATTTCTTAGCCGTAAGATTAACGAGGGTTTGGAAACTCTTCTATACGTATTTAAGACTTATTTTAAACATTTATCTTTAAGGCTTACCGTATAACGTTATTATTTTAAAGACTTTAAAGAATCTTATAAACCGTAATTAGCAAGGGTAAGATTTATTAAAGTCGTAGTTTGTTAGCAATTATATATTACTCGAAATCGGAATAAGGTACATAACTAAGATATATAATTATCTTAACCGTAAAATTTATTAATTACTTATCGTGTTCGAGAATATTGCATATAATATTTATTGTGTAAATTATATCGTATAATGATTTTCGGTATATTTGGTTTAGCTTGAAAAACAAGGCTCGGACTTATTTCGTTATATATCTTCTAGCTAATTAAACTATAAAACTAAAAAGCTTTTATAATTAATAATTATAATAACTCACTTTATATATCGAAATCTTAATGCATACAATTAATAAAATAGCAGTAATTATTGTAATATCCGTAATATACAAACTAAACGTATATAGAAAACCTACTTTTTTCTTTCGAAAAGACGTAACCGTGTACATCATTAAATAAAATAATAGATTGCTACCTTAATTCCTATTTCATTAACACCCTTCCGTCTTGTAGGTATCTTATTCTAAAGCGATTCCAAACTGCTTAATTCTGCCTTTATTTACGTCGATTTCTTTCGAAATTTTAGAAGTTCTTCGTAATTTTAAATAACTGAACAAATTAACGTTCGCAATCTTTTAACGTATAAAGTTTTAACAGCTGGATTTCGGAATTATTTAATTTATTATCCTTATTATCCTTATTATCCTTATTCCTTTGTACCTTTGCCAGTAATATATCCGTTAAATCGAAAATATTCATAATAAGTTCGTAAAAAATAATTTTTTTTTATCGAAAATAAAATGCTATCCGAAAATCAAAAGGTGCAGTCGATTTTTTAGAACAATTTTCCAAATCGACAGTTACGTCGACGGCTTTAGATTATACGGTGATTTATTTAGAATAATTACCGTAAACGGGACGGTTTTTATCGAAATCTTCCCGTTTCAGATAACTAGTATTTCGTATTCGTATAGTATGTTATATTATTTCGGTTCGTATCTTAATTAATAAGAACTTAAAAAGCCGTAAAAATAATTAAAGTTAAACTTTTTAATCGTAAAATTAACGAAGGCTTACAAAGCTTTTTATGCGCTTTTAAGGTTTACTTTTAAGGTTTACTTTATAAAGTTATATTTTGTAAAGCCTTTAAAAACCCTATTAAACCGTGGCCAGCGGGTATAAGGTTTACCAGGGCCGAAGCTTATCGGCAATTACGTATTAGTCGGAATCGGAATACACTAACGGATCAATTAGATCCGTGCGCGCCCCTATTCATTGACCTTTCTCCGTATTAACCCTATACTTTTAATAATTCATTTCTTTATTAAAATGCGTCCAATTAAAATGTTACATATACCATTCTGTAACCCTGTTTCAGGGCTTCAAAACCCTATATACCATCCTCCAGCACGACGAACGGCTTTTAATCTTTTTGGAAGTAACCTAATAAGCTTTATTATAAGATTAATATAGGTACCCCTTTTTTTTTAAAGCTGACGGTACGTATTGTCAGCTAGCCAGGGTGCCAAAGCACCCTAGCTATAGAAGGTTACGCTTTGATCGGAGGATAATTGTTGCGTTGCTAGGCTATATAAAAGCAGTACGCGCGCTAAGAAGCAGCGCAATTAGCGGAATACAACAACGTAACTGACATCCCCTATATCTAACAATTAAGAGTTTTATTCGTTTAATTCGAGTAGTTATTAATTAATCAGCTGTTACTAAAACCATATAGGCTGTATATTAATAGTAATTATCTTAATATATTTCAATAACAAAATAGCGACCGTATCATCGACCTCCGTTACTTATAAAGAATCTAAAAATTAAAACCGTTTTAAAAGCAAATTTTAATTTAAAATACGCGCTTTTAATTTTTAAGATTATATTAATCTTGATTAAGAGCTTTAATAGCTTATTAAACTTACGAAACCCGATATAACCTTTTATCCGAAAAGACGAATTCGTTATATAACGCGCATTAATACTTTAATTATATCTTTTTTTTAATCTTTTCGAAAGAATCGACTTTACGGGCCATTTAATAAATAGCTTTAAGATAACGATAAAATGCCGACAAATCTATAATTACAACTTTACCGAATTTACTTACATAAATCGGAAACACGATATATGCTGGAAGAATATAAATATTCTTTCAAATTAAGTTTTATAAATGGCATATTTAACGATTAAAAAAACGAACCTTTTTTTAAAAACATTTATAGGAATGGTACATTATGTTAGTTAAATCCGGTAAGGTATATGACGATAGGTTCTTAATTAATATTTAACGAAAATACCGAAAAAAAATTAAAGTAAGTTTCGAAATTAGGTAAGAAGTTAAACGAATAAGTTATAAAATAGCAAAAGATAATAACTTAGGGATAGTGATACGGAGTTTTAGAAACGAAATTAATAATTATATAAGTTAACGATTTATGTATAACTGTAGTTTTTTTTATAAAAAATTAAATAATTACCTTTTAGATAATACGGAAAGTTAAAATTAAAAATGGCACGATTAGTTACTAAAAAGTAGCTGCTGACTTTTTGCATTACTGGGTTATAACTTATTTACTGTTTGTATTACGAAATATTAAGATAACGTTTTTAACGTTTTAGGATATTTTTATAAACTTTTCTAATTAAAAAAGCTTTAAGTAAGAAAATAATAAACCGAAAGGCAGGCCTTTAGGCCCGAAGTGAGGTAGCCGTAAAGGTTTTTATACGGACCGAAGTTTTAACAAACGAAAACGTAAGGAATTAGACGTATAAGGCATTTGGTATAAAGCGTGCTTTAACGTTACTTATAGGTTACTCTAGTATTTTTATGCCTTCTTTAAAAAAGTTCCAGTAGATTTCCGATTTACGGGCTTAATAATATTATTGGTTAAAAATTGAATTACTTTTAATTAAGTTTTAAAGGAAAAAATTAACGGTATATTTAAATTTATAGATAAGCTGGATATTTACGAAATATATTAATTTTTAAAGAAAGTAACACGGGTATTAGCGTATTACCTAATTATTAATTAATAAGTTGTTAGCAACGTTTCGTTTTACCTTTTAAAAAATTTATTTATTTTAAATTTAAGGTTTACGATATATATTTTGAACTTTTTTAATAAATTCCTGAATTTTAAGTTAATCGTATAAGGCGACGGGGTATACGTAGGTAATAGTTTCGTTCCGATTAATGATTACGGAGAAGTTAATATGTTATTTTAAAGCTTTAACGGTACGAAAACGTTACGTTTATACGACGTAACTTATTACGAAGAATTCGTTTATAATTTGGTATTATTTCGATAATTCCGAAAAAAAAGTTTTTGGTAGGATAACCGAAGGATTAATAATTATATTCGAAATAAGTATAATTAAGTTATGGTTATTTTAATAAATAAATTTGATTAATTTATCATTAAAGATATTAACGTAATAACGTTTTACGTAACCTTGGTTATTTATAAACGAAATATTAACTTAAGAACGTCGAAATTATTATGTATAAGTAACGGTATTTTGTAGTATTTACGATTAAGTTACTTAGGCCTTGAAATAATTCCTTAATTATAAGTTTATATTAAGGAAATACGATTAAAGAGTTTTATAACTGTCGAATATTAAGTATATAGTAAGGCGAAAGTTAAAAAATAAATATGCCGTAAGTTTAAAAAAAAGCTTTCCGATTAAGATAGAAAATCGCCGTTAACTTTATAAACTTGGAAAAAAACCCTAAAGGATATAGATATATTATGTTTGCAATTGATAAATATTTAAGTTTTATTTGGGATATTTATTTTCAAAATCGAAAATAAGATATATTAATTACCGCGTTTAGATATTTTTAAGCGTTTTGAAAAATTAAGATAAGGTTTTTTTATAAGTAATCGAATGCGATAACGAGATTTTAAAAAAATTTTAATTTCGAGATATTTTTTAATTATCTTCTTTTAGTACTAAGCTTAAACCTTTAATATTACATACTTAGGCTTAGAACAGGGGTACGGAACGTTTAAAAAGTATAATTAAAAAGAAAGTAATTATTTTGCGAAATAGCGTTAAATTACTTACGTTTTTAATCGTATATATCTTTAAAACTGCAGTATATTTATATACCCGTATTTTTAAATACATCTATTTTGGTAAACTTTATATAAAATTTATTATACTTACTTAACGTATAAAGACAGCGTTATGGTGCTTGATCGTAAGTTTTAATAGGCCTATTTGTAAATTTACGGTTATATAACTTACGTTATAACGTTTATTGCCATAGAGAAAAAATAAAGGTTTTAGAAGTTAAATCTTAAATTATAAATAGGTTTTTTCGTCGGTTACCGATTAACGAATATTTACGAGATTTGAAACATTTTAACGAATAAAGTTATTGTTGTTCGAAATGTATAATTTAACGAAAAAGTAATTTTTTTATTTAATATTAAAAACATTAAAATTAACTTGCTTTACGTTACCGAAAACGAATTATAAAACTTATTCCGATAGGTCCACGTACTTAATCAGGCTTACGGCTATTTTATATACATATAAAAAAAGGTAAATATTTAAATAAAACAATTTATTTAGCGGCTGGGTAAAAGAAATGGTTTTAAAATAATACTGACGTTAAGGACGTACGGGAAAAAGCAGAATAAACCTATACGTAAAAAAATAATTACTTTTATATAACAACTATATTTAAACTATTACCGTCTCTTAAACCGTTACTTCTGTTAACGTCCGTTTTAATAACTGTTACGATTATTACGCCGATAAAAAAAATAAAAGCAGCCTTAAGTTTCTATTACGGTATTTAACCCAAAATAACGGTAAAAAACGAAAATATTTTACGGGTTATAAACGTAAGTTTTTCGTACGTTCCATATCGAAAAAATAGTTATTAGTACGATTACAAAATATAGGAAACTGGGTTTAACGTTAAACGATTAACTTACTTTGTTAATATAATTAATTATCGGCCGGTAAATTACAGAAGTTTAAGGAAAAAAATAACTTAGAATTCGTGTTACTTTAATCGAAAAAGTTTTAATATACCAAAAATAAAGTTAAAAATAAAAGTATTACTTAGGTTATAAGGCCGGGTACATAGACGAAACCTACCGCCACTACTAAAAAGTTATAAAAAGCTAAGTATATACCTATTAAGGAAGTTATTTTTAAAAACCAAAAAACCTATTTACAAAGTTACATGGATATATAATCCTAGAAGGTCGTCGATTAGTCCGTTATTAAAAGGAAATAAATCCTAAGGTATATATAGATATGCGTTTATAAATTTAATAAATATAGCTGGCTTTAAAAATGCAAAAGATGTTTCGTCGTACGAAGTGATTAATAATTTATTACTTATGGCGATATATACGTATTTATTTTAACCAGAAAATTCTTTAAAGTTTTAATAATTATTACGGTTAAGTTCGACTTAAAATTTAAGCAATATAACGTTATAAATGCTTTCGTTAACGCAAATCTACTTTACGAAGTATACATAAAAACGCCCTTAAAATACCTTTAATGTAACAAGATACTTTTAATTAAGAAGGCTTTATATAGCCTGAAAGAATTACCGTTACTTTAGTAAAAAAACTTTACCAATACGTTTAAAGATTTGGAACTTAATTTTATTTTTTATAAGCTTTATTGTTTTGTTCCTTAAAAAGTATTTTTTTTTCGTTAACGATATTATTACCGCATATAACAAAAAAAACCAAGCCTTCGTCGATCGGTTAATTTAGCAAATACAGGAACGGTATATTTTTATAAAAGGTGGGAATTTTTAATAATTTCTTAGAATCGAAATAATTAAAAACAAACCTAATAAAAAAATCTGGTTATCTTAATCCCATTTCATAAATAAATTGGTTAACCTAATTCTTAAAAAAAGTTTAAATAGCTTTTTAAAAACGCTAATAACAAATAGAAAATTACTGCCAAATTCTAATTTAGCCTATTTAAGATTTGTAAATAAATACTAAAAAAAGATCGGTTCCATTTTATACGTTGCAATCTATACATAACTTAATATATACTTTGCAATATCCAAACTTGCCCGATTTAACTAAAATCTTAATAACGTATATTATAAAATAATTAATTGCGTTATATTATACTTAATTAATACCAAAACGTTAACGTTACAGTTGGATAGCAAGAATTTAATGGATATTTAAAACGACGCCTTTTTCGTAAATAATATAATTAATTAAAAAAAATTTAAGTTTACGTTATAAAATTATTTGGAAAAATAATAAAATAGCAAACGAATAAACAAAAAATAATAATTACTCTTATAACCAAAACGAAATTGTTATTCTTTACGCAGGTTATTTAAAAAGCCTTATTTACTTTTCAATTAATTAAAAAGTTAAGAATTAGTTTGGATATAGGACCTTTAAATATATAATACGACAATTAACAAATTATACGGCTTATTAACGCCGACGTCGCTTTTTTACGGATAAAATTGCGGTACGTAAATATATATAATTATTAGCTACGAAAAGTAGCAAAAAAACGTTTAATTAAAGTAAATTATATACCTACAAGCGATATATTAGTTAATAAATTAATTAAAACCTTACCCTAAGAACTTTTTAAGTACTTCAAAAAATAGCTAGGATTAATAGATATTACAAGAGCTTTAAACTTACGGAAAAAAATTTTAAGGGCTATTTTTAATAAAAAATTAACTAATCAAAAAAATACAATTGCCGGAAAAAAGGTTAAATGGAAAACTGTAACTCTAAAAAGTAATAAAAATGTAGCGATCAACGCTCCGAATTTTTCAAGGCGTTAAGGGGGTATGTCAGCTAGCTAAGGTACCAAAGCACCCTAACTACAGAAAGTTACGCTCTGATCGGAAGATAATTGTTCCGTTGCTAGGCTACACAAAAGCAGTACGCGCGCTGAGAAGCTGCACAATTAGCTGAATACAACAACGCAACTGACATCCTTTATATCTGACAGGTCTAGGTTGCACCCGTAGCCACGGCCCCAATTATAAAGGCCCGGGTTTCCGGACTGAATTCCTCGTTAGGCCGACGATTGGCGACAAAAACGGAAGCGACTTCATCAAAATCCATATTATGGTTGCTAAGTTATTGGATTTTGAAATTGGAAAAGGTTGGAGATATCGGTCGGAGTCGGAGGGGTGTCCGAGCGCACGGATCCAATTGATCCGTTAGTGTAAGAACGGAACTAAGGTATGCAATTTATCCAAACCGTAAAAAACCATTTAAAAAGTTATCGTATTCGAAGATATTACGTATAATATCTATCGTAAAAGTTTTATCGTGGAATTATTTTTTGTATATTAGCTTAGCTTTATTTTCCAGGCTTAAACCTATATATTTTACCTTGTATTGAAAATCTACCTTAGATATATTAAACTTTAAATTATTAATATAATATATTTTTACAAAATTATTAACCTAAAAACAATTTAATATTACAAAATCGAAACATATATACTTTCACTTATTCGAATTTCTAAAACGCTAAAACCTTATCCTTTAGAGAAAATTGTTAGATAAGTAGCGTATTAAGTACGTATTTATCAATCTAGTCTTTCGGTACAGTGATTACGCGATAAAAATATCTATTCGAAGGTTGCTGTTATGGCCCAGCCAGGCTTAGCCTTTCCAAAACGGTCGGAGATTGCCAAAAGATAAGCTCCGATTAGGAACTTAAGTTACGTAATTTATAATTACGGTAAATCCAGTAATTAAAAATAATTACAATAACGAAATTACTAATAATTACTATAACGGCCGTAATTAAACGTAATCTAAAGTAATTAATAGTAATTATTATAAATTAATAAAAAAGTAAATACCTTTATTATTTTCTATAATTTTAAATAATATTAATTTATAATATAACTTAATTACTTAAATTATTCTTAATTATTTATTATTACTAAACGTGATTAATTTTATTCGTTATTATTTAATTTCTCATAATATTATTATTAACATAAACTCGTGCGATGAAGTTTAAGAATTAATTAATTAACTTAGCCGTTATACGTTATAAGCTTTTATTTAATAATATAGTTAAACTTTAAGCAATTTTTAAACCATTTATATATCGATTAACGTATAAACAACAATTATTTCGAAATATATGGTTTAATAATTCCAAAAAAAAATAAAAAATTCGAAGTTCTTATTTAATAACTTATTAATAAGGTAATAATAACTTAACAAACAGGTTTTCGCAAAATAAAACTTAAAAAACTTTAACTTTATAACAGGAAAAAAAACGTTTAAAGTTGTTTAACTTAAGCTTAAGTTTATTTTCGTTTTAAAAAACTTATTAATTTTGCAAATGAAATTTTATTTATCACCGTTGACTTTAAAAAAATACCTTTAATTAATTTAAACTTATTATAAAGGACTTTTTGGAGAACGGAAAGTTTGATTAGGAAAAAATTACACGGAAAGTTCTTTTTAGTTATGTTAACTTTAAAAATAAACTTAAAAGTAATTTCGAAAACCCGGATAATAAACAAGTTATGACTTAACAAATTTTTTAATTGCGCCAAAAAAAATTAATTTCTAAATATGTTATAAAATTTAAGAACTTTATAGCAAAAATAAAATCAACGAATAACGAAAATAATATATTAATCGATATATTGTACAAAAATTTCAAAAAATATTAAAAACGAAATTATCAAACTTTTACGACTTATAATATTTAATAAATATATTACAAAAATAATAAGAATCGACAATCGATAATTTAAAAAACGATAAAAATAATAAGGATATTTTACTTTACGGGTTAAATATTCCAGAGTTAATTAAAAAAGAAAACGCGAAACGCCTTTTACTTTTTACGGAATAATTCCAAAATTTATAAACCTTGGTATTACTTAACGACGGAATATAAACTAGGTACAATATTATAATTACGATAAAATAAAACATGTTATTAAACGGTATAAATCGTTATTAAAAACCGACAAAAAAATATATTAAACCCCAATACTTAAAAAACCATTAAAAAACAAAACGGTAACAAATAAATTAACATAATCCATATTCGCGAAAACAAAAATTTAAAAAAAATACAACAGGGATTAAAAACAACCAAAGCCCTTTTATAAACAGCAATAGATAAACAGGTTCAAAAAGTACGGCATACAAACCTCTACCTTATTAACTATAACCAATCCTAATATCCCGCTTATACGAAAAAGAAAAAAATAACTGATTTATAAACGAATTACTCGTATATAAAAAAAAGGTTTCAACTTTTATACCGGTACGGAATATAACAAGGCAAATTAACAATAATACCGAGAATTACGAACTTCCACTATATAAAGAAAATCGAAAATATAACACTAATATTAACATAACCGGAAAACGAAAAATACCTCCAAAAAAACCTTACGTACTATTTCGGATAATATAATTATTAAACCCAGAAAAAACTAATTTAAAAGTTTATCGACAAATATTATTAAAAAACCATTCCAAAAATTTAATTACAACTAACCTTTAAAATAAACCCCCAAAAATAAACAGTATTACGAAAGAAATTAACGGAATTTTTTAACCAAAACTAACCAATCCTTTATGCAAAAAAAGCGATCGAAAAACTAAAAAACGACATTTATAATATAATAAACCAATTACATCAACAAAAAACTTTTTCCAACTCGAAACTTAATTACACCGCTAAAAAAACCAAATAACGCAAATACAAAAATTATGCGAATAACTTACCGAACAAATCTAATAACTTACAAAATCCTTAAAAAAACGCTACTTATAAAAAGCCTTAAAATAACGCAAACCGAAAACAATAATAAAACTTCCCCAGAATAACTTTAAATATAATACCAAAAACCAATAACGATTTTATTATTTTAAAAATACGCATTAAAACATATTAATATACCACAATAAGAAATTACGAAACCTTAAACGTTAATTACATTACTTCGAAATTAATAAATTAACTTAAATTACTATGAAAAAATAGAAAAACCTATATATTACTGAAAACGCCGAAAATTAAATATTCGCTTATAATAATGGAAAAATTATACGCGAAATTAATTACTTTAAAATTTTTATTAAAAACCATATCCAAATAATTAACTTCGATATCGTTCCGTTAAGAAATTACGACATAATCTTAAAAAAACCATAATTATATCAATACAACCCCTTAATTAATTAAAATACTAATTAAATAAAATTTACTTTATACCTTATTAATAAATAAATAAAATAAACGAAATTTTTATATACGATTAATAAAACAAAAGCAACAAATACAAACATAAGAATACGACAGAAACCTTATTATTTAAAAAAACAAAACATAAAAAAAACCTAACAAACGCATTTAACATATTATAACCATTATCCGGATACAACTTTACGACATAAACGAAATCCTAAAATACAAAGCTAAAAAACCAAAAACAAAAAGTATAATTAATATATTACTATAATATCGTAAATATAAGCAATTGTTTTAAAAAAAGCTTAAAACGAAACTATTAAAACATAATAAATAAAACCATAAAATAATCCTTAAAAAAAGCACTTTACTTAAGTTTTATCTTATTTATAATTGAAATAAAACAAAGCTTTATATTTTATGCGCTATTTTAAAAAACAAAATTTAAAAAGAATAAATTCGACGATCCACATTTTCAATCGGATACCTTATGTTTTTCGTACTAAAAAAAACAAGTTACGATTAATAATAAACTACCGATATTTTAATAATATCATTATTAAGGATAAAATATCTTTATTATTAACTATTAAAATAAAAAATTACCTGTAAAAAATTAAATAATTTACCGCTTTAAACCTTAAAAACGGGTATAACTTAATTCGAATTAAACTAAAATGCGAATAAAAAACGGCTTTTAAAACAAAATACGAACTATACGAATATTTAATAACATTAATGAAATTTACGAACGTACCAGTAACTTTTTAACAAAAAATTAACCATATATTTCGAAAATACTTAAATATTTTCGTTATATATTATTTAAACGATATTTTAATTTTTTAAAAATTAAATAAAACACATATAAAATATGTTTATTAAGTTCTTTATATTTTATAAAATGCCAATTTATTAATTAATACCGAAAACAATTAATTCTATATACAACAAATAAAATATCTAAAATATATTATTACCTTAAAATATATTAGAATAAACCTTAAAAAAATCGTAAGAGTTACCGAATAACTTACATTTATTATTATAACAAGAATACAAGCATTTATTAAATTCGTTAATTATTACCGAAAGTTTATTAAATATTTCAATAAAATTATAATATTATTTTTTAATCTAACTAAAAAAAACCGAATTTTAATAAATAACGGAAACAAAAAAAACTTTTTAACAAATTAAAAACGCAATTACAAATGAATTAATATTAATTATATATAATCCAAAACGCTTAATCGATTTAAAAACCCACTTTTCGAACTATATATTAAACGCAATAATCGGATACCGAAATAATTAAATATTACTTTACTTAATTACCTTTTATTCTTACAAATTAAAAAAAACAAAATTAAATTATACTATTCCCGATACAAAATTCATAACTATCATCAAGGTTTTCCGAAAATTCAGGCATATATTTAAAAAAAAATCTTTATTAAACTAAAGTTTATACGAATTACAGAAACCTTACCCGTTTTACTATTACACAAAAGCTTACAAAACAATAACTACGTTACGGAAAAAAATTAACGGAATATAATTTCGTTATTATATATCAAAAAAGCTTTAAAAACGGCAAAACAAATACCCTTAATATATAACCTAACTTAAAACAATTTAATTAAAATTAATTACAAAATTATTGATATTACTCTAAGAAATATCTAAAATTACGACAGATTACAATAATTAGAACAATATCCCTTAATCTACATCAAAGAGTACAACAATATAACAATAATTTACCTAACGATTAAAAAACAAATAAAATTTAAATATTAAAAGAATATTAACAAAACTTAATATAAAATATACATCAATACTTATTTTATGAACATCCAAGAATCCATAAAACCTTAAAACGATTATAACGTATTTATTACTTTCCTAAAATAAAAACGGTAATACAAAAGATTAAACGAAAATATAACGTTTACGCCAAAACCAAAGCTTTATAGTATAAATTATACGGAAAATTATAACCATATTTAATTTTATAACATCTATAAAATTCGATTATTATAAATTTTATTATTAAACTTTCCTTATCCGAAAACCTAATGATAAAAATATATTACGATAACATTTTCGTAATCGTTAATTAATTTACGAAATCTTTTTATTTCCTACCTTATTATAGAAATATCAACGCAAAATAAATAACGTACATCTTTTTTCGATACATCTTTAACGTACATAAATTACTAACGAAAATTATTTTAAATAAAAATATTACATTTACCTTTAAATTTTAACAAAACCTTATAACACAAATTAACCTAGATTATAAATTATCCAACGTATTTAAACCTTAAATAAACGGATAAATCAAACGGTTAAATCAAACGGTTAAAACCTACTTACGATATTATATTAACCATAAATAAAATAATTAAGTTAAAAAGTTACCGATAACCCAATTAACCTATAATACCAATTAATATAAAAACATGAAAATAATCCCAATAAATGCCAATTTCGGTTTTACACCAAAGGTTTACAAAAAAATACGCAATAACGATCCAGTTAATATAAAAACTATTTTAATATTAAAATAATTCAAGCAATTACATATAAAAATAAAAACAAAACTCAAATTCGTACGTAACCAAATAAAAAATTTTTATAACCAAAAGAAATTTAAAAAACCTAACTTTCTTGGAAAAAAACATGGTTTACTTAATTACTACAAACATTAAAACTAAACGTCCAAATCAAAAACTCGATTTTAAATATATCGGCCCATATAAAGTTACCGAAAAATTTCAGAAAATAATTACGAATTAAAATTACTTTCGAAAATTACACTCCATCCAATCTTTCATATTTCCTTACTTAAATTAACAGCAAATACCATTAAAATTAACATAAAATAAAAAAACGAAATAAAAGAAAAATACCACTATACAAAACAAAAATATTTTTAAACGTACGCAAAAAAAACCGACTTATTAAGTACTTAATTAAATAAAAATTTTATCCAAACTCCGAAAACACCTAAAAACCCGCCTAAAATCTCATAAACGCCTAAAACCTTTTAAAAAAAAACTTTGATTAATAACGCCGGAATTACCGACTATAACACTTTAATTAATACTATTAATACTATTAATACTATTAATAATAAACCAATTAATATTTCTGATACTTAATTAATTTACCGGACCAAAAACTTACATTAACGTAGCAACATTAATTTCCAATCTTACTTATTCCCAATTTTTTTTCTAACTTATTTAACAACTAAAAATTACGTTAAACTATAATAATACCTTTTAAACACATTAAAACCTTTTACTTACGCAACCGAATCAAACGAACTAAAATCTTATTTATTTCCTTTTAATATTAACGTTATATTTCAAAATAACACGTTAAAGTTCCAGAAAACGCTTTTCCGCAAATATTTCTTCCCGTTCAAAACGTTAATATTTACGACAAATACTTTACAAAGAAAATACCGGCATACCGGTACCATCATAAAAATAACCCCGAAATATATATTTTTTTTATCGCGATATATTTTCCATTATTTCACATTTTAATTTTTTTTTAAAAATACCAAAAACAAAACATAACTTCAAAACCAAAATTATCAAAAACTTCCACAAGTTTAATACGACGAACGGTAAAAGAACGTAATTTACGGCAAATCCGATCTTTTCGATTAAACATATTAATTACTAAAAAAATAATAATAATAATAAAATTTACTTACTAAAAATCACAAATAAACAAATTAATTTTTAAAGGCAAAAATCCTAAAAAAAAAGAAAATCGTATTATAACCCAACTAAACTTAACCTTTCCAAAACGATCGGAAATTACTAAAAAATAAATTCCAACTAAAAATTCAAATTACGTAACTTATAATCACGGTAAATCCAGTAATTAAGAATAATTACAGTAACGGAATTATTAATAATTACCACGACGGTCGTAATTAAACGTAATCTATAATAATTAATAATAATTACTATAAATTAACAGAAAAAATAAATACGTTTATTAATTCCCATAATCTTAAATAATACCAACTTATAATTTAATTTAATTACCCAAATTACCCTTAATTATCTGCTATTATTAAACGTAACTAATTCTACCCGTTATTACTCAGTTTCTACAATACCACTACCAATATAAACCCGTACGATTAGGTTTAATAATTGGTTAACTAGCACAGCCGTCACAATTACGCAGTCTTTTTACGTTTTTAAAATTATTAAAAACGTAGAATTAACGAAAACCTAAATCTTTATTAGCAAATTAAAACTATGTAACGTTAATACTTAATAATTAACAGCCCAGAACTTCTTTATCTTTCTTTTAGCCTTAATATATTATTATAACAAACGACAGCCTTTTTTTTCTTTATATGCCATTATTCTTAATAAAAAGTAAATTCTTAGCTATTCGGATAAGAACAAATCCTATTAACGATCGCTGCGTAATAATAATAATAAAACAATTATAACGCGAAAAATTATGAAAACAAATCGAAAAACGTCTTTATAAACGAAACGTAACCGTGTTTAATAGTTAAAATATAACAAGGCTTTAGAGCAGTTATAAGCAATTTTATAATCTACCTACGATATAATCCTTGCTATATTACAGCGTTAATGGAATATAAAATATTAACCAATAACGCGTTATACGAAACGGCAACCCGTTAATAAAATCAGAGATAAAACCGCTACATTAATTTCTATAACTGTTGTAATACTAAAAATGTCCGTAAAAGAAAACTTAGAGAAAAGAAACGCAGAAAATAGATAACTATTCACTTAGCGGAGAATTATTTTTTGAGACATTATTATAATACAGGTGTAATAGAAATATTGTTTCAATTCTAGTATTAATTAAAAACGTTACAAAACTTATATAAAATCAGATGTATCATATTGATTCAAGAATCAAAAATGCACAAGTAGGGCACATACCTGTAACTAGGAAGCTGACAGCTGTTAAGGTGCCTAGGAAATTAAAAATATAGTTGGAATAAGGTAGTTTAATGCTAATCTATCGCATACCTGTGCCCCTTCATGTCTATATGCTAGACAGATCTGATACTAGATATGTTCAAACTCAAGGACAAGCTCGGGGACGCCTTTGAAGCCACTAGGCATCTTGTAAATGAATCTCCAGTTTTCGAAATCATTAATTGTTCCGGCGCCGCCTCCGTTAGCTCCGCCAAAGACGATGTCATATCTCTTGTCGACATTCCCGGACACCTTCACCCTGAGCCCTTGCAGGTCATCCCAACCGGAGACATTCGGCTTTTTGTCGAAGGTACCGACAATCAACCTGAATTCTGACTTGTCATTACCCTTGGGGTATGTCATGACGAGCTTGTTATGATATACCCTGGCTCTCATGGCCTTCTCTGTCGGGTAAAGCTGAATTAACATGTCAGTTTCAAGACAGACAGATTATTCAAAGTATGGGTGAGATGGGGTTTCATCTTTCGACTGGTCGCTGCCCCTGAGCTGGAGGAACCTACAGAGATCCATGAGATTTCATCTCCAGTGTCCCACTGAACCACGGCCGGGTTGAATGAATCCGCTCCAGCAGCACCACCAACCCCGATTTGATCGTGTGACTCAGCACCAATTGTCATCTTCTCCATGACCCAGAATGTAAAGTTACGAGGAACATTGTCGTAGGGAGGATATCTCGCAGACGTGTGATATTCATGCTCCCCTATGAACTTTCCCAGGTTATCGAGGATCTCCTTAGGGATGAACTTCTTGTGCTCGTCCACGAGGACTGCGAGAACAGGTGCCCATGCGTAGTCGGCTTTGTGAGACATGACTTGGGGCTTTTGATATAGCATGTTAATACTTTAGTATCTTAATTCTCTAATGGTGTCGCGTGTGTAAATGGATTTCTGAATGGCACAACTCACTCTTGCAATCAATCCAGAGTTCTCCTTTCCGATCAAGGGCCAGAGCCACAAGGACATCAGACTCAGATATCGGTTCATGTCATACCCGTACGAACGGTCCCACGGCCCTGCCATATTCTTAAGACCCGGGTGCCAAAGCTTCGCGATGACTTTCCACGTTTCCTTGATCATGCGTGGGCCATTCTTAGCCATGATAGAGTCCTTGGGTAAGTACTTGCTCCACAGATGCAGGCCGAAAAGCGAAACACCAGTATAAGTGCCCGAGTTGAACTCTGAGAGGGTGTTGAACTCGTCAAAGAGGTCGAGGATCTCTTGAGCGTACTTTTCACCTGCCTTCGTCATATTCGAATCCTGCATTCTGCGACCCGTCCAGCCACTGACAAAGGCACGCATGATGGCCTGCATCGTCCTTTAGTCAGCGCCTGTCGCATCGTTCCTAGAGACTCTTAACCTTTTCTTATCAAGTTTAACAGGACCACAACAAACAGACTTACAGGATTGCTATAACTTGGCCAAAGATTGTCCCCCCCCGGTTCGAGGCTACCAAAGCGATAGGAGTCGCCCACGCTGCAGTTGTAAAGCGACTTCAACATCAGCCCCTGTGTTTCGTCGCTGAGGAGATTAGAGTACTCCTCAATGGCCAGAATCAGTGATGTGCCGATGAATCCGCGCCAGTTAGGATCCCAAGATGAGTATCTCTTGGCAGGATACTTAGCCGAACCGACGTAAGGCTCTTGAGGATATTTCTGGTAATCTCCATACCTATTAGAGTGCGTTTTCTTAGCAGAACACAACACAACAACAACAATAGGAAAAGGGGTAGTCATGACTTACCATTCTTCCGATGGTACTTTGTATTGGCTCGAAATGATGTTTGTGATGATCTTCTCCGCCTCGGCAACGTCGTTATCGCTGTTGCGAGCTAAGAGACCAAGCGCGTACCATGCTGAGCTTCTAGTCTCATGCCTGAGCGCTGCCGAAGCAGAGAAGTCATAGAGGTATCCAGCTTTCGGGTCGTAATGCCAATCCATCCATGTCATCGACTCAGTGAACATCTCTTGCGCAGTTGGTGACAATCCCGCGAAGGAAACTCCCGAGGCAGTGCCAGCCAGGAGGGCGGTGAGCCCTAGAGCATTCTTTAAAGAGTGACGCATTTTCACAAGGAAAATTTTCACCAGCAAACGGCTTGCAAGTTCTCCTAGCCACTTTCCTTTTCATTGATCGATATGGGAAATGAGGGGTTTATGTGATTAGGCCCTCAAAACGTACCAAGCCGACGTGTGTGTACGGATCTTATCTTAGGGTGCATCATATCTCCTCATCAGTGCTCTAAAAGCAGATGATGAGGATGAGCCCGAGTTGCTCCGCATTCTCCTCACTCCAGCCATCGGCATATAGTGTCCCGAGGAGTGTGGAACCTTCCTTAGTCTCCGCGAAGAGAGGAGAAGATAAATAGATCCACAGATCGCCCGTACTAAAGAAGTCACGCCAGCCAGAATATCATTAGCTTAAGGTCTTTTAGGAATCTGTCCCTGATTAGATAGACGGTGTCAGTCGTCTATAGCGGCAAACCATGAATCCAGACCGCTATGTCGATTTACCTTCGGCAACCAACTCGCCAACCTCTATCACGACTACTAGGAACGATCTCGTCTTCGATGAGGTCCATCGCGCGGTGCATGTACGGAAGCCCGGACTACATGACGTTACATCGCGACCTCTTTCGCATGGCATATTCCAGAGGCGACAAACCAGCTGTTTCCCGCATTATATTGTGGCAGGCGTCTCCATTATCCTCTATTTCTGAAGGGTTGAGTTGGGCTTCACCTCAGAATGGCACCCTTTGAGTACAGGCGTCACTCGATCAGAACTAATTAGTCCAGCTGCCGAGACAGGAGATCCGGGGAATGTGGAGAAGTCGCGGGCGACTAAGACGGCTTGCATGACATCAGCAGCGTTTTTACATCGTAGGAGTCCCGTCACGAATTCGTGCCGACCAAGACAGTGGAAGCTCCGCCGTTCGAATTCAACGAGTTGAGCCATGCTCCGATCCATGCGAGGCAGGTTGGTAACTCTCCCTAAACCCCTAATCATCCCACTTCCCCCAGAGCATTGTCGCCCAATCCGACGGAGTTCGTTTCTACTTGATCCTTCAAATGGCCGAATAGTAGGTCCAATTTCAGACATTTAGGTGACCTACAACGGTCCCAGCAGTCGATTGATTGGTTCGGGTTCCGGGAGGGTCCTCGGGCCCCTTGTCCCCGTGTCCTCGCGTCCCCACGTCTCCGTGTCCCCGTTGCACCTTGCTTACAAACGTGATTCATATGATTCTTACAATACGACCATGCCCCCTAATCAGTGACCACACCGCAAGAATGGTGGCAGAAAACAAACGCTATTACCTAGTCTAATCCGCAAGCTATTGGTGTAATGTTGCATAGATCACCAGTAGTTTACCGTGAAACCGGATGCTTGGATTGCTGCCCAGATAAGCCATCAACTGCTTGAGCCAGTGGACTAAGCAGGTTGCAGCCGCCAGCTTCAATAGTATTCAGCTTCGTTAAAGATCACAGATGGTACATACGTATATATATACAAGACATCGGAGATCGTCAATCAGGCTTACACAGACTCCCAGTGCGGTTTCACCCGGATAACTCGTTATTGTCAATCGCCAAAATGAGGTCCATCTTGTTCTTAAATTTCAGCCGAGTGGCCACTGTATGTCAATCTTTTCTGTTATGGATGGCTGACACCTTCATCGAGACAGCATACGAGCTATCCAAAATGAAAAGGAATTATCCAGATTTGTACAGAGCTAAACCGCAGATCCTGTCGTCCAGGAGGACGGCATGATCAGGAAAGGGGACTACTCGAAATACATCCTCGACATATACCGCATGGGACACAACTACATCTACTTGTACGAGAAAACTGGGGAGGAAAAGTACAAGTCCGCAGCTGGCATTGTCCAGCGCATGTATGCCTTGTACCGTAGGTCACCACAAGGTGGATTCTGGTACGGGTCCATGGATACGTGCCTGCTCTTTGGCCTCTCGCTTGATAACAGGAAGCCAAAGGCAGCAAGGTTCTTTGGCCGACTCTTTTTACGCGAAATGGACTGCCTTATACGACAAGAACAGCCAGACAGCTTGGAACGATATGCTTCTCCATGAGCTTAGGCAGAATGCGAAGCTCTCCTCGGCCTCCTTGTCTATGGATGGGTTGATGGAACCGCATCCTGCTCTGATTCCAAGGCGGGACGGGCCCCCCACGTTGAGACCGCCCTCTCGGCTGGTTTTTCATGTTTCTTGTCGAAACACTGCAATTCTTCCGCGAGTCCCATCCCGGCTATGCCAAGTAGCTGGGTGATTACACGAACATCGACCGCGTACTCAAGAACGCCTGGGACCCGGTTTCAGGTAGCTGGTCAAAGGTTACGGAGTCCCAGTATGCCGGGGCTAAGGTGAACTTCATTGGGAGCAGCGGTCCGCCATGTTTACGTGGGGCTTGCTGAACGAAGTAACCCTTGGGCTTCTTAGGGGAGCCGAGTTCATGAAGACAGCAAAGGGTTCACGTCTCAGTCTTCTCACGGGCTTTCTCGGCTTCGGTAAGAAGGGCATGCTGGTTTATAATTCTACAGTCGCCGAATATAGCTTGCTCGATAAAGCGTAAACTACGGTGTAAAATTTTTTTTTTTTGGCCGGCTCTCTCCACTCGATAGTCGGGCTTATGTGATCATGGGGTGCTGGAGTCGACCTATCATGGTATTACATTGGCCGGGGGATTATCTTGAATGGTAATAACGGTGCAGGGCCCTTTATGCTGGCCTCCTACGAGTGGGAAACATGGGGCCAGTAATGCATAACACGCCTTTCACCAATTTCAGGCCTAAGGGGAACATTTAAGACTATAGGATCTCTTTGTGGAACTGAGAAGACATACGTCTGGAGCCTGCGACTTCACGAGAGCCGCTCCGATGCACCATGGTAGGTGGAAAACTTGGCTACCGGTCTATAAGTAGGCTAGAAGACGTTCCTGGATGCAGCATCAGTCTCGACATTGCGATTGCCGTCATGACTTGAGAGTCCACATACAAAAATGATGGCATTGTAATTAATGGAGGGGGATATAGTTACAATCAAGTGGTATGGGGCCTAGTTCATGGCGCATACAAGCTTATGGCTGGCTTAATAGTCTGTCTCATCACAGGCCTTGCTATTACATTGCTATTGCAGAAACACCAAGCACGGCATGGAGCTTTATTAAGCATATTGGCTTTCAGCATCGTCCAGTTAGACGTGATTAAATGGCAGCCTACGCTAGATGCGACACTTAATATTGCCGCCGTCTCTAAATCTGGATTTCGAACGATACGTAGAACTGATAATGGTATTGCGTCACGTAGGCCGCAACAACCTTGCCGCCCAAGGTTGTCGGGGACTGTAGACCATTGACCTCCACTGCTACCACTGGGGACTATCTCTATGGAGCCTGCTTCTAGCCTCATATTATTTTCCGGTATTGTGGAAGCACCCCAGCCCCTCCAATAACAGCAGATGAGTTGTTCTTGAGAACGACATATTTCGCACGTCAGCAGCGGGCCCAAGCATGTATGCTAAGCCGTTTTGGTAAACAATATTGTTCAGAGATCCAATTCAAGGCAATAGCGTGGCGATTATGTCAATATGTAATTATATTTGTTGTAGGTCGCCATTACTGCATGGTTAGCCGCGTATCAACTGGAAAGGGTATCCTTCTGGGTCAGTGTTGCAACAAATAGGGATGCCGATTCTGAGTGCTTGACAGAGCGGACTTCACGATTCGCTCTTACCTATGGGTGTAATAAACTGTAGGCATCTAAGCCTTCGCCATCTAAGCATATGGACTGAGCACGTGTGCTGGGGGACCAGACCTGTCTTACAAGGTGGGACCCCGACCCCCGGCGAGGTTATTTACAGGTCTGGACTTGCCACAAAGGCTCAGCTACGCGGGTCAGAGGCGAGCTACCATTTTGACATCGAGTTGTAGTCGAGGCCGGGTCTCGTTGACGACCAGAGCTTCTCCGCATCAAGATACTTTCGAGACCGCTGAATAATAATTGTTAAAATAGGGTAGGTGCTACGGCACATTTCAAAAGACTAGGAATACAGGAGTCTGCCCGCTGTTGATAGCTATGCGAGAGACTGGGGTTACATTACACGCTGGTATGTGGCTGCATTATCATGCAAGGTTGATATCTGCTGATGGTATCACATGAATGTATGCCAGGATACTCGTTAACAGCTTTTTCCCCATGTACCCCATGTATCTACCTGTTAAAAGTTTCATAGGTGAATGCCCCTGATAAGCAGTCTAAGAATGCGTGCTTCTTGTGTGACAGCTTGATACTAGAGAGGTAGAGGGGACGTGACACTCGTACATCTACATAGAAGCTCACAGAATTAGAAGCTCTAGTGCCCAACAGATGGCGGAGTAACAGGGGGTACGGTTCTCAACCACCCTCAACCAAGTTGGGATTCAAGTCTAGTAAGGGCACAGAGACAGCATATTTCATCCCTCTACAGACACTCTTGCTTTATAGAGGTGTGCTACGGCACGTAGCGGATTACGCTGGCGAGATCTCGCAGAAGCCGTGGATTATGTACATACATCGACGTCCCGGGAGACATTTAGCCTCGGTGCGTCGGGTCTCACCGACAAATCCTCGTGTGAGTCTATCATTTTGTCTTGGCCTAAGAAGGATGTGCCTTAAGGAAGCACCAGTTCAGGACTTTGGCACCAATGGGCTGAGTGTGGGCGTTCTCTGATATTGGACATGGTAAAATCAGCCACAGCTGGGCGAGCATTCGCCAGAAACAGCGGAGACTGGATCAGAACTAAAATACAATCGCCACGGTCACGGTACAACTCCCTTTGCTCTAAACACCTTCAAATGGGCTTCGATGTAGCCGGATGTTATGGCCGCAATGATGCGACTATATCCCCATACCCGCGTTTCACCCTATCTTGACGTGTGGACCTCGTATTTCTTTCAGTGATCGGCCGGGGATTACCTATAGAGCCATTATTGGCTTAGACTAGTACATAGCGTCTTCTTGTTGGAGTCCAGACTCCAATATTACCTTTCTGTCAAGTCAGAGCTTTGAAGAGGGGCAGGACCATATCTGCACCCGCAAACGAGGTCTAAGAGATTAAACCACAGACAGGCGAAACTAGTATTTTCAAAGTCGTATTCCATTTGTACCTCCTCTGGAGAGCCTCGGTAGGGCAGGACACGAGCCCTTGCGTCCGCACAAATTTCGCACCAGCAAGAAGTAAACCACGCCGCCGGCTTGCAGGACAAGGCTCCGTACCAGCCTACCCTGGTTTTCAAATCAGATAAATAAAGCTTAGTATGAAATCATCGTTCAATGGAATAGGGGCGTCGTTCCTCTGTATGCTAGTTAACGCCAAATAAGGGCCAGGCTCGGCCATGAGCCGGTCTGGTCTCACCGCAATACATACGTAGGGTTTGGTGGTCCTAGGAGGCCCAACTCTCCGCCGCGCCACAAGATCGACACAAGGGTACAGACCTAATATTGCGGGTAAGGCCGGGGGAACTTGGCGCTGATCGGTTGACCCCGGGAATGGGGTTTACACTATCAAAATCATTTTTTATTACGTATTCACTAAGGGTACATTAAGACGACAGCCGCTTGAAGCGAGAGATGGTTGATACACAGTAGCCTTGAGGAAATGACATGGTGACTCCCTGATTCAGACGAAGAGCCCCTTTTCTTGAGTAAGACCGCCTGAGCTTATGACTCTTACTAAGGTTATATTTCTTCTGCCAAGGATGACGGCGTACTTTACGTGCAGAGTAGTTCACGATTACGCTGTCATGCTAACTCAGAACATTTGGAGGTGTGGACCCTGGTAATATGGTACGATTGGGAGCCGGTCTCTAGGAGTATATGTAATGTTTATAGATAATGTTTAAAGCCTCCCCCGCCCAACGGTCACGAAGAATAACCCGTTGGATCCAGCGAGATCTAGGCCAAGTAAATGACTCGCTGATCTGCGGTAGGAGGGCTACTGACCGTGTGCGCAAGAAACCACTATGCATAACTCGTCTTTAGGGGGAGCGTGACTACTCCGTATCCGACGAAGGGCGAAGTGGCAGCACATGAACAATTTTCTAAGAGTGGGTCCCTAATCGCGATAAACTGGCCAACCAGATACTATAACATATATGGGGGTTTCTGTAACGCGACAACGCGGACCACCAACAATTGCTGCTACTGCTGTTAGTTCGACCTCCGTCAGATATGCGACGTCTCTAAAAGAAGCTGGCAAGAAAGGGCCGTCCGATGGCTTCGCGACTTCTCTTGCACAGCTTGGGAATTGATGACCCTGAATTTTCAAAGTGCAACTTAACGCCTTTTTGTTCTTGTTCTTTTTGGATAGGTACCAAGTATACGGATTGGCTTAACTTTATTAGGGCTCAGTCCATATAAGAATTAAAAAGAGTGGGGATGAGGTGGATCGTTAAGGCTGACAGGTGGCTCTGGGTCGACGCCACCTGCAAGCCTCCACGATGCTCCTGCGGACGCCATCCGATGGGGGATCCAGAGTTTCGGATCCAAGCTAAGGATCTCACATAATACAAGGTAAGGTGTCCCCAAAAACGGTTCCCCAAAAGCATCGAATGTCATAGTCTCTTTGATGACCGCGGCGACCAGAAGCAAAGAATTATATCACGCATTCAGCTGCGAAGAGCAGCTGAATGATGATAACGCATTGAATGCTTCCTTCTCCCATCGCGGACGGCATCTCCCTGCCTGTTTAAAACAAGCCAAATCTCCGGTGCTGTAATGCGCACTAATGCTTTCGCTATTATCAGGTCCAGCTACGAAATAGCCGCATGCACTCATGCATGTATGATCGAACGGGGTCGAAATAATAAGTTGACCCGTCGGCTCCCTTATCCTTCAACTAACAAGGCAAAGCCGAGGGGATCGGTAAGAGCTGAAAGGACTCGCAGGGAAAAGGAAAGTAGTGGGTAACCCAATCCGAGATGTCACATTTGGTGGAGTCAAATATCGGTGCGGTGTGGCCTATCACGACGGTCCCGCTTTCATACTTAGTAGAGACCGGGGGAACTCGCATCCATCATTGCTTTTGGTTCAGGGCGACCCCGCTGCATCGGCGCCTGTGAGTTATTAGTCACGCAGTAGCTCTGCGATCTCCGGATACTTGGCATCAACTAAGGTCGATCATGATAAAAAAGAACATTGAGACGGGATAGTTGACACAATCCATATTTCCCCTGATATCGACATAATCCGTCCAGCGAGAGAAGATTCCTTGTCCGTGCGTCTATGTAATGAAGAAAATCTGCTCCCCGGGTTAGGCAATTGTAATCATGCACGGGAGAGCGAAATGGTATTCCTTGACCATATTCTCCAAGATCGGTCTTCGGCTCCGGGAACTGGGCATTCTCCCAAAAGCTAAAAGGAAATCAGCGCGTCGTGTACGCAGCTCTGTGTAACTGATGGTGAGCGTATACATGTAGACGGACTAATGCCTAATGCGCATTCAAGTTGCTTCGCTTGGCGGCAAGAAGGTCCCGAACCTGCTCTCCCATACTTGCTGCTGCACGCCGTGTGGCTTGAGATTTGACTGGTCGTCGTCGGTGGAGTGCCTGTATCATGGACAGCGCCAGCGCAGCCGGCAGGATGCAATCGTGGATCTCCGTGGGGAACTGCCTGCATCATCTTGGATCACCGACCGAGGAAGTGGCTAGGACGGGTTGATTTCTAAAATCAGGACCTGGATTGGGATTTTCTGCTTGTGGTGTGGTGGTGCAAGGGTGTGTCACAAACGCGCGCGGGCCAGGCTCTCAAGCTTATCCGTTGTTGCGATCCCATCAATAACAGGCCGCCCTTCTCCGCGAATAGAGTATACTTAGTATACTATATAGGAATATGCATAGGCGATGAACAATGAGAGCCGTGAGCGAGATGTGCACACCTACAGTCAAGGAAAAGTCTAGGCCGCTCCGAAGGAACATTTCGAGGTTAGTGCGTGCCAAGCTCGTGGGTTGGAGGCCAAGACTCTTGATTCGCGAATTCTGGGTATCCTCTCGGGTCCGTGGTCGGAGCCATCGCGATCGAGAAGAGAGATCGCAGATCATAGACGAGCAGACGGGGCAGGAAAGGGAGGCCGGATATCGGACATCCCACTCCTAGCTGAGCTGCAAATACTTGAATAGAGCTGCTTGCATCATGAATCTAGCTCAGGTGCTTGTGCTTCGTTACGGCCTTGGAGTCACTGAGTAGCTAGCCCAGGGCCTGCCAAGTCGGCTTCCATGGTGTCAGCGTCTCAACAGAATATATTGTCCAGCACGACCCTCTGCAGGTCTTAACAAGCTCCTGTTCGGTTCATCATTGAACGTTTCTGATTCCACCACATCAAACCCAGAGGACAATGCATCCCCGCTAATATAGAGTCGAAGAGTAGCGTCTCAGCGCCGCCAAAGAATACTTGCAAAAGTAAGAATGAGTTTAGCTTAGGACTGGCTAGCATCCGAGTAAACCATTGATGTGCTAAACAAGGTTGCTTTAGTGGCCATTTCGTAAGGCTGCATGGGATTGCACGACGCCCGAGTTGAGCCAAATAGCGAAGACCAGTAGCGCTGTTAGGAATCGAACCTAACTTACTATTTGGCTCCACCCGTAGCCTGCTGCTGCCACGAAGCGAATGGACAGTCCAACTTCTCCCTGCTAGGCTATTCTGTGCTTTTTGGTATGGGAAGGGAGCACCGACAACCAACTTTACCTACATGTTTAGGTATTCCCGCTGTAATTCTCTCTTTGGTGTCATGGATGCCGGTTCTCCCGCAGAGGCGCTAAGCTCCGGACCCTGTGGTTGGGTTCTCGGGGCTGCCCCTTGCTCCCTCAGTAGACATGGGGGGATTAGAGTGATCCACACGGGTTGTCCAAACCCGGGACAAGGTACAGATGAAATAAATGAATGGCAGGTCGCCAAATAACCTTGTTTGCGCCACTGGGATGCTTGGGGGCGCCGGAACCTGCGCCACTGGCCCCAGCCGAACCCTACCTAACCGATTGCAGTCTAGATGCCGTTCTAATGGATAGTTGTTGTCGCGAAAAGAAACAGAAGGGCTTCTGTAAGAGGGACCTCCGTTCCTGGATCTGCTGGATCTGCGGGCTTCAATGCACGGACCAAGTGACTCTAGCCATACTTCCCAGAGCTACCTACAGACTTCAGGTTTGCAGCATATGGCAGATTTTCGTTGCGGTGACCGGTCGCCGAGTTAGTGGCTCTGGCAGTCCACGCTTACAGCAATAAGCTGCATGTTCCTGGGGCTTTAATTACTATGGTAGGGACCACGTTAAATCCTTGTATATCGTCAGCTGTACGAACCTTGTAAGTACAACTCACAGGGGTATTTTCAGTTAGTTACCTCCACCTGCCCGCTATTTTTCAAATACTGCTAATATATAGCTTCCCATACAATTTGGATGGGAAATAACATCAGGGCAACATCATGGATCACAATAATTATCTTACTTAACAACTTTATTATTAATAACAACTAAGGCAAGTTTCCCGCAGTCGAAGCTAATAGGCAATTTTTAATGGATATTAAAGCCCAGCTTAAATATATCGAGAAACAAAACCTTTCGCTTCTTCGCCCCTGCTTAAAGCTGTCTAATACATTCAAGCAGTGGGATGAACCGCTGCTTTAAGCGCTGCGGGACCAGCAGAGGAATAGAGGAATTTTTGCATACAAAATGTATAGAAGTATACATACTAGCGGTTTAAGGGATCTTGTAGGGCGGTGGAGGTAACTAACTGAAAATACCCCTGTGAGTTGTACATACGGAAACTGATAAAGTGCAACTGAAGACAAGGCTCGCATGAGAGAGAGTACTATGAAGTGAGGCGAGAAATAATCCGTTTGAGTACACACCTACTTATGTAGGTAAGTACTAAAATTAGACGTACGTACCGTATATATGCGATGGTTACTAAGGCCTATTGACTTACTCAGTATTCCTTGAAATAGCTCAGGAAATTGGAATGCGTACAGGATTACCCACCTAGGAAGAAGCTCAACATAGTGCTTCCATTTTTATTCAAGCCCCTGACAGGAATCCCGTTCGTTCTGATAAATTATTTACAGATTCTGATTTGGATCTTCCGTTTGAGTAAAAGGGGGGTATTGTAGATGCAGTGTTACGAACACGGTGCCCTGGCAGTCGCGTCAGATTATGCCACACCATAATGGTGGGGGACTTTTCCGTGCGGGGAGCGCTCTAAAATCGTAGTGAGGTATGTACATACCGTAGCGCAGTATTACCTCGCTGTAGACAGGCCCCCCTTCGCTACCCACCCCTCCCCCGTCCTTACTGCAGGAGGGAGCCGCTGACACCGACTGTGGTTCAGTAGTCAGCACGGTGTGATTTGGACGCCGGCGGGAATTTTTGCCTGTGTCATTGTTACAGCTGCATTCCACGTGCGGATCGTAAAGACATGAGAAGATTGAGTGCAGCTGAGTGGACGTAGTAGCTGAGTGTCGACCTCGTCCGAGGTCTCCAGCTCCGGTGGCATCTGGTCTGACCAGTGAGTAGTCCTCGTCCATTCACCAAGCAGTAAGAATGGTTTGGAACAGCAATTGGAATACGCAGCCGGTTTCAAGCATTAAGTGAGAGGCATCCTTCGTTTGCTTCACACCACATCACAGAAGGACTTGCACTTTAGGAATCAATTCTGATACCATACCCATGCAGACGCAGCAGATGCGCTAACACCCACCCTGCATCATTAGCTACAAGCGGATTCCGCAATGTGACCATTGCGCCAGTTCAGCTCTTATGCATCAGGAGACGACGGGAGGGCCTCAATCAAACCATGAAATTGAGACGCTCAAAATCCGTCTCAGGCGTATCTGTACCGACGTTCAACAAAGGTGGGCAACATGGGAATCTGTCAATGGCGCGTTCACTGGAGGATTAGCTTGCCGATAAGCACCTTGGAGGTGTCAATATAAGGTTGCTAAAGTCCCACGGCAGGTAAATTCTCCCGTGCAAGTTAAACATGCACCCGGCCGAGAATATAAATGCATATATGCATACTTAGAAGTCTCGCTCAAATACGCAATGCCAAACCTTCCCCCGCGCTTGCATGTCACATGTGTCTTGGCGTGTGGTGCCCTTCTCGTAGGATCTCCTTTAACAAGAAGCAACTATTTCCTAGGCATGGGGTCATATTGCTCTTTTTGTTGGCCCCTAGTTACTCGGGCCTCGTCAAATCGTTAATCTGTCGATGTTAAGCCCTTTTGAGCCGCCCCACAGGCGATCATCTTGAGCCCTGGAAAATCAACAACAAGGGTAGTACTTGAGTCTTAAACATCTGGTTACCTATATAGGTGCTTCGGTAGCTAGCAACTGCAACCGTTAAGGCTAGGGTAAGTCAGAGTCAGGGTTAGGTGGTTATTGTTAGGGTTAGGCCCTCCATTCGTGTATATACCCTTGATATTCGCAGTAGTGTTGGTAGTCTCATTAGCCATCAGGTTGTGTGTTGGTAGTGCCAGCCCTGCTCCGCCACTGCACTTAGTCAGTATGGGGGTGAGGAGAGTCGTCAGTGGGGTTGTCAAAAAGGGTTTGATACTGATACATTAACGATTCCACGAGGCGCGAATAACTGGGGCATTGAGTTGCGTCTATGAATAAAGTACAGGAGTCCCGTTGAAGATTCCACAAGTCCAAAACAGCAGCCGCAATCGATAACCTTTACTGATTACGAAGCCACCCGACCTACGCCGCCGACACGTTGAGTACTGAACGTTTTAATATATTTCGTGTACATGCAGTATACGAAGGGTCGAGGTCGCATTCGACATGGAGTACCCAAGGAGATGTATAGCTCTACTCCAGTAGGGAAAACCCTAAACTTCAGCTGGTGGGGAGACTAAACCGGATCGGAATACAGAGCTGAATCGCATGCCAAGATCAGGGGAATCTTCTTTGTGGCGGGCGGGACGCGGAACCTAACCACTTGCTTGGGTGCAAGATCCGCGCTCCATCCTATCTCCGATTCTTGAACGCCTGCCTGTCTGCCCGGCTGGCAATTGAGCCGTCCGATGAATTGCTTTCCATAGTTTGGGGAGCCCTCCATACGAGGCTCAAATAGAGCGGTTCATTGAGCTCACGAATGTTTCGATATTTCAATCCCGGGAAACCGGTCGGTCATGATGGATCTGACTACGTATTTCCGACCTCTGACCCCCAATTCCTATCGTGTCATGGGTCAGATGTGGATTCGCGGCCGAGCGATCAGAGCCTCCCCCTGGTCGATGGGACGTCGACAAGGGACGGTTACTATTCGCACCCTAGTAGCTAGGACGCCCAGTCTGCCAATCTCGACAGCTTGCTACGTGGTGGTTGCCTTCCTGCGGCAATGTAATTAGTGTAAGCCGTGGAGGAATGATGGGACTGGGTGGCTTCCAGCACGCATACATACACATATGCAAAGCACTCTCTTCAGTATTGTTCAAGCGCAAAGGAAAGCTCCCCGTCCTAATGCCTTTCTACCTCTTCACTACTCCCCGCCGTTAGCTGGGTTATGCGCGTATTTATTATGTGACTAGGAAGGAAAGAGGAGGACTGACATTCCACTACTAGCGTACCTAGTAGGTAGTTGGTCACATCGGCTAGCTAAACGCAATTGGCTACGATGAGTACTAAGCTGAATAGCGGAATTTGCTGAGTATTGAATCATTACATAATTTATTAGAAATTTATCTAAGTAACTTTGTCGCTGGCATCGAGTCAATTGTGAAGCACAAGGAGCTTCGAATGATGCCAGCAAAGTCAGTTTCTGGGGTTCTCTTCGAACGGGGCGAAGGCGTCATAGACATTGTGCAACTTCATATATACAAATTACCGGAAAGGATAAACAGGATATCAAGCGGAAACGCAATAACGCAGGCCAATATAGGTACTTTTGGACTTCAGATCCCGGAATCTTGGACTGGAGGGTCGCCAAGGAAGGAGCAGGGTTCTAGCCTCTCTGCTACCCACGATCTGACTTACCTGGCTGTCTCCCGCTGACAATCCCCCATTCCTTATTTGGTGGTAGTGTTGCAATCCAAATAGGCATCCCAGGCACGCATCTTCAAACACTTCATCGACTTCACACCCTTTCATACTCTCATCTGTTTCTAGGATACAACCAGCCGGTGTCCCGTCCTTCCTCGATTGGTGACCACTTCATACTCGTCTTCCTCCTAATATATGGACCCCTAATGTACGCTGGCTTCGTCGTCTCTAAATTTATGATGTACGTATCCCCCAGACATCTCGCGTTTCCTAGCTCCCAACCGCCGGTTCTCCCCGAAATACACCATTCCTCAAACTGCGGCCTCTTCTGCGGCTGCTCCTCACCATGGCTGACCAAGGAGATAGCCCGCGTTATAGGCGTCGTTGAAAGCCCGCTATTGCGGTCCTATCCAGTACCGTGTCCGTTTCTTGCTCGTCTCGTAAAGACGGCCTAGGAGCGTGAGAAAAGAAAGGCAAGCAAGGGTGACTCAGATTCAAATATTATCTCCGATGGTGGTCTTGGGCGCCAATTGTATTCAATATCTACATCGAATTCAGGTAGCTGTACCTCCTAGCTCCAGGTCTGCATCCAGTACTTGGCTTGTCAACCCGCTTCGAAGCACAAATCCACGCCTCCGCGTGTACGCCCTCCGTGGACAGGTTTAAAGTCTCGAACTACAGGACTACCAGTAGCTCCTTCAGCCCAACCAAGCTAACCGAGAGTTGACGTGAACTGGCCCTTATTCCTGATATAGGTCACCTCTCACTTGATCAGGTGACCGTCTCGCTTCCGCCGGTCAGAGCCTTCTCAGCTAGAGATACTAAGTCCTATCCCAAGGGCCTGGCAATCACCCCATTAGCCCCAGGAAGGGAAACTAAAAGAGTACTTGGTACTACACGGACCCGCCATTTCCCGCTTGTCAGGGTCCTCCAGTCACCCACCCAATAGTGCGTCTATTCACATATAACCCCATAGGCGCCGCCTCCCGGCAGCCATCGGAGATCGACCTTGTCTCCACCACGCACTTTACCTACCATAATTCCCTCGGGTCCGCCTCTCAAGGTAACTCCAACACGCCGTGGCTCTTAAGAATTCGTCCTCCTCGTCCGCCGACACGGTTGTGGCGGTTGCGATAACGGCTAGCTAAATTCACCACGCGGACGGTCTTGTCACCTTAAGACATCGACTTCAGGTTCCACTATCGTCATCGGTTTAAGACATACAACTGTCGCGAAAGTCTTACGGCGGAAAAGAGGAGCATATCTGGGGGGCCAGATTCAACTTAAAGATCGTCTAACCGGTCTCTGTCGACCTGTTTCGAGAAGATCACACGAAGGAAAGGCCGCAGCCAGATCGTCTACTCCTAAATCCGCATAAACCGTGCGGCGAGCCATACAAGGAAAGACTCGTCGTCTTTGGGCTGGCCGGAGGCAAAGACAGTCCGACCTTCGAAGACCCCAAAGAAATAGAGATGAGTATGGAAACCGCGACGCATAGCTTCTCCTCACGCAGAGCGGCGGCTGGCAGCCTTCCACACTTCCAACTCCCTCCTCCAAATTTACCTTTGGATATCCATCAAGTTCCAAGTAAGATAGCCTCATACTTACGATGTCCCCTCTCACACGTCTCCGTCTTGCTCCTGTTGAGTGACCTTGACTGGTCACCTAATTAGTGCAACATACCACCGGCTTCGAGCAAATCGGAACTAACTTCTCGCTTCAGGAGTAACTGGAACCGAGAGCTTAAGCCCATTATCAACCAGTGTCAATAGCGGCAGTTCACAAAGCTCACAGACTAGCGTCGCCCCCTACAACCCGCAAGGTAGTTGGCCTATGCCGGGCGGCTCATCATACACGTATACGTCGATGAATGCCGCTGGGCATTCTAATCTAATGCAGCCAAATTACAATCGGCCGGTCTTTTCGCCTACCGGGTATCAAGCCAGGACTTCACAGTCACCAGCGACAGCAGACGGTCTACAACAACACTACGATGGCATTTCTCACTCATATTCATTACCAATGCCGCACGGGGGTTCTAACCATTCGACCATGATATCTTCGCCATCGCATCATCAACCTTTGCAAAATCATATTCTGAATTCTCAAGCTTCAGTCTCCCACCCTCCTACGCCCTCCACCACAGCGCCATCAGAGAGTTATTCGCGCGGACCTGCGACTCCGAGTTACATCCACGCGTCTTCAACAACTCAGCAACCGTCATATCCGTCCTTCGCATCTTCCCATGCTTCTCCACCGCAGCCATCCCCAACGACAACAGGGACTATGTCGAGGGGTATTCCAGCACTTAGCTCACACCATTCGCCGATGCAAGCACCGCCCCACTATCACAGTCGCCAGTATGGTTATCCGGGACTACCGTCGGTTATGGGAGGAGCCGTATTATCAAACATGGCGAACCCAGGGGGTCAGATGACTATTGTGGGCGGCAGCTTGAACTCAATGCCACCAGGTTACGCCCACCATCTCGGCCCGCATCACGGAATGTTGCATCATGGTATGCAAGCTCCGCAGCAGGACCGGCCATTCAAGTGTGACGAGTGTCCCCAATCATTTAACAGGAACCACGACTTGAAAAGGCACAAGCGGATACATCTCTCAGTCAAGCCCTTTCCTTGTGGTCATTGCGACAAGAGCTTCTCCAGGAAAGATGCGCTCAAGGTAAGTCCTATGGCTTTTTCTTCTCCATGGAATGTTCTCGTTTTATTGAGAGATTTTGATCTGTCAAGCAAAACTATTCTATCAATAGAGTCTTGCCCCGTTTTGAGTAGGATTGTTTGGCTAACAAACTAAAGCGTCATCGGCTCGTCAAGGGTTGTGGAAACGGACACAATTCATCAAATGGGAGCAATGAGCATGGAGAGACCAAGATGGAGGTGGACGGAATGACATCTTCAGTGCAAGCCGTGAAGGAGGAAACGGCATAACAACACCGATTCTTACGAAGCTCCAGTCTTCCCGTTTATGGGGAAGCGTTCTTACTTTCACAGTGGGCTGATGAAATATGTGAGGACTTAGGCCGCATTAGAGGGCCTGTGTGGATACGCTTGAGCAAGTTATTGCAGCAACGACACTTTTCGATTGCCAAAGGGAAAACCCGGATCATTCTGCTGGGGCCAATCCGTCACGGGCGTCCGGAGTTCTTGAGGATTATGCAAGGGTGCGAAAATTGGGACAATTAGGGAACGTTCGACAGGCGGGCATGGTCATAGTTCAGGCTCAGGATGGCGTTGCCGAGGGGATTCAAATTATTGGGGGACTAATGGTTAACTGTCTATTCATTGCTTCGGACATAAGACTGTTTTGAATATTAGCTCTTCTTCCCTGCATATGTCATTAGATGATATCCGCACTTACACAGGTCGGCTTGTAGTTTTAGCGACTGTGGACTGCGGAGAGAAGCCTCTTGCTGAGATAACGGAAGGTCAACCGGATATATTTATTCCGCAACGCTGAATGTCTCTCGATCATGAACTATTTGTTGCCATCACATTCCCTTGAGTCTATAGGAGTAGGCTCAGGCACTTCTCCTTGAACAATAACTTGTACCGGCACTCTGGAACGCAGGTTTTATATTAATGGAAGCAGTTACGGAGACCTGATGCTGGCTGTGAAGGAGATCTCATAACATTACATAACCCCTGGCTTGATGATATATTCAGTTACCAATTTTATTCTGACACCGCCCCAAGTTACCGCACATACTATGTGGGTTCATCCTGAGTTCACCCACAAAAACAGAAAAAGAAAAAATATAAAGGAAAAAAAGGAGCACTATCTTTCCCGGGTGCCAGAGGCTGGCCGGCAACTAGCGAACACCCGTCGAAGACTCTGGCATCTGGAAGATTTGTTCCCTCCGTATTCCGCAGATTTTCCGTGTCGTTTAATAAGGATTGTAGAGACCCAATAACATATTACGCAATGAACAACCTTTCTATGGTTTTGTTCATTTCAGGGAAGTGGCGGTACTGATATGGTCTCGTTACTGAACCGTTCGAAGCTCTATTCATCCTACTCCAAGGAACGTCTCAGAAACCTAGCCTGGCATTGCTGACAGCTTGGGAGCCCGCAGATCATGCCCTAAAGGGCGTCCAGAGTGATGTGATCAGCAGCAGACGGCGGCCAATGATGCAGGAGTACCACCGTCCGGCTTAGATATATAGAATGCACGGGATATGCCATGAGCCAGCGGCAAGAGCCGTCCTGACTGGGCCGTCTTTCTTGATGGGTCTTCTAATCAGCCGGATTGCGCGCGTACCCTGTCCTACCCATGTCTTACCTGCATTGGATACAAGAGGGAAAGAGGGAGACGCAATGAGGGACTATGGTCGATTAGGGACTTCCCAGGACTTCGGCTTAGTAACAGCAACTCATGTGTTCAATCAGGTAATTGCAAGCGACTTGGCATGCTTCTTTCTTTCTTCCCTTTTTCAATGCTCTCAGATATTAATGGCACTAGACTAGTAGTATGATCAGCTGCAGCTAACCTTAAAACTCTGGTCCCCTATTGCCTACCCTCCCGGGCCCCGGCCAGTGCTGCCTGCCTGCCTGCTTGTCTGCCACCTCGTAAGCCCAGTTCCGCCCCGACGCGCGGGCCGCTCAATCCCAGAGCATGGCATGATGGGCACTCTTGACCTCTTAAAAGAGCGAATGAGCAGTGACTACTTATTGCAGGCACACTATGACTATTGGGACCGTGGCGAGTTGGCGGTGGCCATTGGCGGCCCAAGGCTAGAGGTTTGGATGCTCTTACCTTGCCAAAGCCGGCCATACGTCTACACTTTCCTTTCTCTTTTTCCTTCCCTTTGTTTAGCCAATGGAGACCGTGCGACTCGTGGGCCTCCCTGGGTCTGGGGTTTGCAAGGCTCCACACAGATCACGGTTCGGGGATTTGCTCCCAGCTGCCTGGCTCTGACTAATAAGCAGAAACGCAGAAACGAAGAAGTGCGGGAGGGGCTTCTCCCGGGGTCAAAGAGGCAACTAGCTGCCCGGCTAGTTATCCTGGGGGTCCGAGCTGGGCGGCGTGACCAATTCCGGAGTCGTGAGTTTAATCCTACATGGGAGGGAGGGAGGAGGCAGGGGGTGAGAAAACGCACTTGTCTCCTTTCAACTCCGAGTCGCCGCTGCTACGCTGGCAGGTGGCCGCCACGTCGACGCCGCACCTAATGCCTCCAAAGCCCAGCAATTCCAGAGCTTAGGGCCTTCAGGGAGGTCAATAACGGGTCGATCTATGCGCGCGCGTGGGTAGCGTCGCCGTGAGGCGGAGATGGCGCACCACCCCTTCCATTTCGGTTTGAGGTCTAGGGTACCTACCAGGACCGGCGGGCTTGACTCGCCACTGCGCATCTGGGCTGAAGCCATGGGGTACCGGGGTGGTGGTTATCCGTCCTATCGCCCACGGTACCCCACCGATTTCCAGAACTGTGACGAAGACGATTGAGCTGAAAATATGCGCATGTAGGCCGGCATTATGTGCCCCACTTATATTCGAAGGATGGGATTATTGGACAGGAAGAGGTAATCACGTAATACCTTCCGTGCTTACTTATCAGCTTCTGGGTTATCGCGGATGGGACCTCCGTATCATCAGTAAGCTAGGCTGCCTGGCCTGGTTCGCCAGGCTGTCTCTGCCATCTGATGATATCTCGGCATCCGGTCCATAATTTTCTCGAACAGTTGCTATCATGTGGCACGCTTCCAATGGGGTTTGCGAAGATGCTTGTCACGTTTGCGAGTCACATGATATGAATTACGGGACCCCTTCCAACCTGTAAGGTCATTTTCATATACTACACATAGGGCGAAGTCAAATAGTCAGAAGTCCTTGCGCACTATCAGTTTGTGCACTCGCTTTGCTTATCGGCAGTGTAGATAAGCACGTTTGGCCTCTGATACTGACGAATCGTGAACTAATCATAAAATGCTGTGCGGTAAGCCTAGTTAAGTGCTGCGGCTATTTCTGCTATAGGGGATGAATTAGGAGTTTCTTCCCTCTTCCTACGTATCTCACTTTCGCAATCGGCGATAGACAGTCATTTTCGTGTAACAGCATTAGGCTGCTGCTAATCGTGTAATCCGCGGTAATCCTCAGACTTCAACTCCGTATCGAACTGTGACGAATCAGCACCGCAGCATATCGTCAGCCCTAGCTGGGATACGAGTAATGCTCGTTCTACGTAAGTTGGGCGCTCATGAAGGAGTTTGGCATGTTGGTCCCGAGCAGAAGAGCTGAAAAAGCTGAGATCCTCTTCCATTTAGCACGTTTCTGCCTTGCTGGGGAGTCCCTTCCAACAACTCCCCGGCTATCGAATGGGATGCGTTACCAACTTCCAAGCTGAAACGGCCAAGACACAGTAAGCCTACCATGCCAGCTCCAGTCTAGTCGGGTCGAAGTTCAAGCTCAACCTCCTAGCAATCACACGACCTACGCACGCTATTATTCGCGCACACCAAATTACATCATCACAGCGATGCTCACCACCCATTCTCTTCATTGGGTGATATCATGTATGTACATCTTTCCGGTTATGACACTACTGGCTGTGTCTCGGTATCTTAGAGTGTTCAAGCCTACCTTTAGTGCTAGGTCTAGCTCTGAAGGTAATAGGGTTTCCCATTCAATGCAAGCGAAAACTGATTGCTATAGCTCTGTCATGCCCGAGACATCCCGGCCCTTTCTAGCGGAATGTATGACGGACGCATCAATATATGAGCGGGAAATTTTCCCGGAAGGGCTCAAGGCGCGAAAACTAGGTTCATGTCGGCAACTGTCGTTCAATTAAGGCTTCGGGTGTCTGCCGGCGCACAACGAACGCCGGCTTCTTCGGCTTTCTCGGTACTCTCTGTACGCTTGCTTGTACGGCGATGGGCACCTCCCGTCGCTGGGCCCGTTGCGCGACAAGAAAGAGGGTGTATGTACCTACTCCATCGCGTTCGGTATATCTGTTTCCCAGGAGTCCCTTCGGGGAGCCGCCGCTGGATTATATTTATGATGGGATGAGTCTATGAGGTAGATGCGTACGTATCTCCGTATTAGACTTCGCACTTGAGCAGGGATCGACCCCGTCTGTGACGCGCCCAAGAGTGCCTCATCCGTCGGTGACACGGGCCCAGTTCGGCCCAGCGCGGCGCAGTGCCATAGTCCCTCTTTCCCGTGGGCCGCTGAGGTTGGGGTTGCCCGTCAGAATTCCCCGGTTTGCCGGGAGGCTGCAGCGGGATTGGTGACACAGGAGACTTCCGCGGCAGCGTTGATCCCGGCTCCAGCTAACAAGGGCCAACACAAACCCTGGAGGAGAGGAGCACGGGGATTTGGCGCGCGCGGTGTGTCGATCAGTCCAATTGGGATCCCGCTACTACTTCTGCTCTTGCTTGCATTGCGACCTCGAGTCCTTTCTGCTAATGTTGCAGACGCTTGCCGCTACCGTCATGCTGTACTTCCACGACGGAAGTGGAGGAGACGTTAGGAGACTCGACGTTTTGTCTCACCGGCCACTTTGCGGTTAGTTGCGTAACGCAGTCCGAGACTTGCGACATGGTCATTGGCTATCTCGGCTTCCTAAGGGATAATGTCGTCCAACATGTCGGGTTGGGCAGCAACATGTATTTCCAGATCACTATACCTTCCATACACGCCGATTTCGGTCTAATGAGAGGATACTGCGGCTTCCTTACCATCTCAGTATAAGGGTATCGTATCAAAGCTTACTAGTAAGGAGCAAAGCCGGCTCATGAGAGGTTTAAGACTCTCCATGTTCAAGACTACTGGCCGCGATCCAGACCATGAGAACATCTGGCGGCATGGAAGATCTCACGTTTTATGATTCCGTAGTGTGGTAGCCTAACTTCCGCATTACGACTCTATGATGCTATAGTACTATATTGGTGGAGATTTTGCGTAACCCATGATATTCCTGACTTCGCCAGTACTTGGGTCCTCTATGCCTGCAAGTCGTGCTAGTTATGAATCCTAATTCCAGCACTTATCAGCCAATGTTTAACAGATGGCAGAAGAAACTTTAGTTGATTCACAGACCCTTTAAGAGGCTTTCAGCAGTTGTTTCCGAAGCCTACCAGTCGACTCAGACCATAGACTAAAACACACATCGGAAAATACCCAAACCAAGTGTTGCCGCTCAAGTCAATATTGAGTTTGATAGCGTGTCAGCAGTGTGAATGCATCACAAAGCCCGTTAGTAGCTTAGGGCATGGTACCATCCCGTGTAAGAGACCGGGTTATAATGCCGTATTTACAGCTTTGCTGTTAGTATAAGTTAGTCTTTGGACATTGGCTACTGTAATCACTTGCCTAGACTTGTGGGAAGACGCGCAGAAGCCATAAAATGGTGAGCACCGTTGCTTAGTGAACCAGGACTCGACGACCCGTGTGTTCGAAAAGCGAGCTTCAGTCTCGACGATCAACCGTTTGTTATTAATATGGCAAGCTTACAATCACAAACGGGTATCCTGATACTAAAAGAGCCTACCATCGCCCACTATATTATCATATTGGACTACCTAAAATAAGAGAAGAGGCAGAGCGAAATGGTGGACTCATCGTCTAACCAGAGTATATCTTGGTGGTCACAAGGCGTCAGCACCACTAGCTTCACTTACTACTGACGTCTTGGGGCCCTCTAGAGGAGAATTTCTCACCAATCAACGTCGAAGATAGGCTGAGTACCTGCCAGACTTCATGCTGAATTAATATCACTGAAGGCTTTGGGACTACACCACTCTATGCACACAGATGTTGTGGGTCGTCTTTCCCATATTCGAACCCCTATTCGGCCCCTTATGCCGACAGGCAATCCAATCCATCGCTACGGCCTTCGCGACGGTTACCTGTGTCACAAATGCTCCGCTGACACGTAAAGGCTTCCGTCAGTAAAAGACCGCAGCCGACCCTGAAATAACATCAGGCCTTATATAACCAACTAGAAAACCTGTTTGATGAGAGGCTAGAGTTTCCTTAACTAAGAGTCTCAAAATATTAGAGTTCAGCGGACCTTAGGAGCTCTATGCCTCCCACTCGTCCGTTGGAACACCCGTGACCTTAACGAATGGGTGTTGAGTCTCTCCCAGGATAATATGTGTCATTGTGACGCTCTGCGTTTGCTTGAAACCATTCGTCTGGGGTCTGATGCCTCTTTAGTTTGCATTGATGATTTCGATATTTTAGTTATCATGCAATAGGTCTACCGGATCAATCTTGATAAATGTTAATGGTAGGCTAATCCCATTTAGAATCCATACCGAGAAGCCTACACTCAAGCCGTAACGATTACGCAATTATGTATATTCACAAAGGTGAGGGTCGTTTGACTCCTAGTCTAACCCCTATTCCCGCAGGAAGGCTTATTGATAAAACCCACCGCCTAAAACTTCTCTGCCCTGAAATGCGTTATTTTCAAAGTCAAAAAATTGCACACCAAGCAGTAGCTATAATCTTAATACCGTTAAAAGAAGCAAGAAGCACGCACCGTCTGATTATAATCGCTCATTTCTCTTCGTAGTCATACAATAATGGTTAGATTAGTACAGGGCAATATGCTTCTTATTTCATTTTAGTCCCATCTCCCCCTCCTGCAATTGGAAGCATAGTATTAGTCCCTTTTAAACCAAGTATGTTAGGCAGCATTTTACGGCCCCCAGGATAATCATGATTAGAAGTTGCTAGTATATTTCTCCTTTATCATTTAAAGGTTTATAACTTACATTTTCCATCGGACTGCCGCCCACGCAGTTCTCGGCAGTCGGTCATGGTCGGATCGGATGAAGTACCGCCATTATTCACATCTCGAATGTTCGGGTGAGAGTCGTTCCCTTCTCAGACCTGCTCCTCAATGCAAGCAACGGCAATCGCGGCAACCTTCTCAGGTCTGCCAAAGGCATTCAACCCGAAGGATCTTAATTACAAGGGAAAGGGACTGCCCCAGAAACGCTGACTTAACGGCGATCAAGACAAACTCGCCAGCCCGGCACCCTGGAGTCCCATATCCCAAAAGGAGTCAGGGCCAGTACGGTAGCCCACTGACGCCCATGCCCCAGTTGCCTCAGAGCCAGAGAGCCCAAGGACAAACAGCTCAGAGTCAAAATTCTCCCCTCGTATCAGGGCAGCCGCCACTGCACCGGAACGCTGATCCCCGCGGAGGGCGCCCGGCTGAAGCTGGGACGGTCCCAAGAACGCTAAAGTCGCAGAACAGGTATGCGTCTGAGGTGAAAGAAAGGGCCCTTATTTAGCCTTATATATATCCCATCCCGAAATTTGGCAAATACGGCAGATTCGACTCTCGCAACCAGTCCGTAACGGTTGACAGAATAGACGGCCAAGTGCCTACTATTACGGAGTGAGAGAACATAACCAAAAGGGGCGTCTACCTCGAGTGCAAGATGAAGACGGCCTAACTCCTATTCGCGTTTCCCTACTGCCACGTCGTTCAAATCTCGACCGTCTTTCGTGTGTGCTTTGGAGTCTCTCGGATTGGCTCCATTTTCAGGATATAGTCTCTGTCCAATTGGGGCATTTATCTCCTCACAGCTGAGACATGAAGGAGATCGGATGACTGCGTGAAATGACGCCAAAGATGATGACAGCCCGTGAATTCTACTGAAAGTCGGCCAATGGCGATTCCGAGCTTTTGTGGCAAGAGAGCTGATTCGTTCTCAGAACCTCCTATTTCTGTGATGCTGTCAAGCTCGTGTCGCGGTCTGTTTTATGCTTTCCCATTCTTATTCTACGATGTAATCCCAAATAGAACTCGGACCGTAAGATTTCTATAGAGGGAATGGTTGCATATCCCGCGTAAAGTTAAAATGGAAATAGTGAAGGTGAAGGAAAGATTCTCTCTCAACTAATCCGGGTGGGGATGGGAGGCTGAATGGAAACGGTGGAGGCATTGCCATCCAAGGTCAGAGGCGCCCCAGCAACAACGGTAGAACTGACTCCCAAGTTCTTCAAGTGATAATCCGATGCCTGATTTCTTCATGAGCAAGGACGATTGAGCGCCGGGTTTTGAGAATCGTGAATTCAGTATCACAAAAGGCACATCGTGCTAATACATATGAACCTATAGGCGTTCCAACAATTCATCAATGGCTTGATTCGTTTCTTCCGGCCTTTGCATGTGCACCCAATGTCCTGCATCAACAGTAGTGACCTTCAAGTCCGGCGCCCACGAGGAGAGCATTTGTTTCTGTACGCTCGCTGCTGCAGCGGGCTCCCTAGGTGTGACGAAGATGGTAGGATGCGGCAACTTGAAATCCCTGAGTTCCTCTTCATGGGGCGTTGACAGGTTTTCAGTCATCATTATATAATACCTCGAAGGCCCCAGATATCCACCCTCCCTTCCAAAGGTCTCAAGATGTCTCTTCCTCAATTCTAGGGGGAACCAGTGCGCTACCTCTTGCCGCCGGCTCTCCTCGACGAACTTCTTCAGTCCGCCCAGTGGGTGGAAGTGAGTATCCCACGTCTTCGCGTCCGCGGCGAACATGATCTCCATTACGGATTCGGCATTCTTCTCCATCATCTGCTGCGCTGCGGGATCGCGCGCGATGTAAGCGATGTACCCGAACATCTCCATTCCCGTGGCATTCTTGGTCAGTTCGTTGGCCATGTCCAGATCAAACCGCGTTCCCGGGCTTGGCGGCCCGACGGCGAGGAATACCAGACCCGACAACTGGTCAGGATGGTATACCGCGAAGCGCGACAGGATCGTCGCGCCCCAGTCGTGTCCGATGCCGACGACCCTTAGCAACTTAACATGATTCAGTAGCTCGGACAGATCCTGGCTCATGGGTTTGAGCCGATACGCGTTGGTGTCAGAAGGACTGCTTGAGTCTCCGTACCCGAGCAAGTCCGGCACGACGAGTCCGTACCCCTTGGGCTTAAAGTGTTTGATTTGGTAGATCCAGTCATCGATGTGTGAAGGCCAACCATGAAGGAGCAGTAGCGTTGGCTTTCCCTCCTTGCTGGGTATGTGGATGTATGAGTAGCTATAACCTCTTGATGTGGTGACCTTCTGTCGGGATGGCAAATTAAATTCCATTCTGGGGCCGTTATTTCATGCTCTTGTTTGGACTGACTCTTCTACTTGGGGATCGAGCTGTTAGTGGCTGAGCGAAACGATCCTGTATATAAGCTGCGATCAAAGTCTCCGACTACGCTGAACTGAATCCATATTAAAGGAAGCCGAGGTGGGCAACGTACTGCAAACAGGCTGAGACTCTGGTGGCCAGCATGACACATCGCGATAAAAGTTCTCGTATGCGGGGACATTTCGGAACCCGCAATAGCCAAAAGTCGCCGAGTGTTTCTTAAGCATGGATGTGCGTCGATGCAGTTTACGACCAGGGGTCGAAGCGACTCAACTGAAGTCCACCGGTTACGCAATTCGTTACGCAACCGCCAAGCCTAATCAACCCATTTAACTTTTTCCAAAATAGACATCTATTTATTTAAAGTTATCGTGAATGGACGTAATATCCATATTAGGTGGACTGTAATGTACATATAAAAGGCTGGTACTATGCCTTAATTACTTTGCCGGCTTGGAGAGTTACTCCTATTTCGAATCAGAGTGTCGGGGCCCCACTTAGCTTCTGAATTACATACCTTTTTTTGTATGGGCCTTTTCAAAACGCGTGTAAACTTTCGACAGCAATATAACAATAGCCATAATAACAGAAAACGAAGCTTTTGCAATTATTTTTCTTTTGCGTAATTTAATTGTTAATAATTTCCTTAAAAACTTCAATTTTTACTTTACGTTTTATATTACGAAAACCCGGCTAGCTTAACCGAATCTTTTTTAATTTACCTAACCGTATACTTTTTCTTATAGTTAATTTAAATTAACGATATTATAAAAAAATACTTCGAAATAACTTTCCAGGTTAATCCTGTAATAATTCCGAAATTGTTTCGTAAATTATTTAAGAAAATAATTAAAATTATCGAAAAAAACCTAGTTATTTTCTTTAATATCCGGGTTAATAATACCTATAAAGCAATTGTTAATAAGTAATTAATTATTATAAAAACCGTTCCAAAAAACCAAAAAATAAATAAATAACTAATCATTATTTCCGTAATTAAAAACTTTAAAATTCCAAACGTAAAAGTCTTACGGATACCGACAAGAATATGGAAAATGCCCTTAAAGTTACGGATAACAAATTTTCCGAAAATAAAACCATTTAAAACAAGCTTTCCAAAAACAAACTTTCCGAAAACGAACTTTTCGAAAACGAAACTAATTAAACCGAGTTTTTCGAAACCGAAAATAAAATACGTTTTAAATATTCCTATTAACGCTTTTAAACCGAAATTTTTAAATATACGTACGTAACTTTTTAATGTTATTAAAGTTACTATAAATAATAAATTTCCGAAAAAACAACTTAACAAAATACGGAATGTTATTTATATTATTAATTCGTAACAATTTAAACGATATATTAATAATTATTATCAGAAAATATTTTTAAAGAATCCCTGTAATTTTATTAAATAACGCGTTATAAATTATATTAATAAAATATTACACAACGAATACGAATATAACTTTTAATATATATTCGTCTAAATTAAAAAACTTAAATTACGTTACGAACCTAATTACGAAATTATATTACAATCTTTTAGAATATTATCATACGCTATTTTCGACGTTAATAAATTATGTAAATTATTATTAGTATTACAAAATATAACAACAAACAACGTTTTCTTAAACTTTATATATAACTTTAATTTTCGATTAAAAAACCCTGGCCTTTACTTAACTCTTTCTTTTAAGAATCTTTATCTAGTAATACTTATAATAAATCGAGAAACCTATTACGAAATACCCTTTTATACGTATTGTCAATATATAAACCAAATTTAATAAAATTTTTAAAGACATTAAAACTTTATTAAATACGTTTAAATATTAAAAAACAAAACTGCCTTGATTATAAAAACATTAATTTCTAAATATATAAAATTCAAAAACGTATTTATTTGTATAATATAACATCTCAACAATTTGTTCGTTTATATAACGATATTAACAAATCTACCATTATATATAAAACGATTTGTATTAAATTATATAACGAACTTTATAAAAAGAAACAAGAAAAACGTAAAATTAAAGAAGGTTAAAAAATAACACGAAAAAACGTACTTTCAAAAGTTTTTAAAATAAAGATTTTAAAACGCAAAAATAACAATAACAACAATAATACAAATATTATACATAATCATTTTAAGAAAGGGTTGTAAAATATAATAATTAATAGATTTCGGGCTAACGGAGAGTAACGTTTAACGAAAAAATATTACGTAATGAAATTAACAAACTACTTAAAATCTTCAAAGCCTTTCGAATTCAACGGTTGCAGCAAGCGAATATTACGATTAACAATTACTTTGTATACTACTCTTTTTAACATAAACATATATTAACTTTTAAGTTATTTATTTACAATTCGCCGCCCTTATTTCCGAAAACATAAATACAGATAAATTATTTTAAAACGTATATAAAAAATTCGTAGCAACTTATAACAGTAACGTAAAAATATTAAACATTTATATAACGCCTTATAAAACAACAGCATTATTTTTAATAAATACGCTACCTTTTTAACAAATAAACTATTTCGTAAAAATAATAATTAAAAGTAAACGTTCCTTTATATTATATTACTAATACTTAAAAAACTACTAATTTTGTTACAAAATCCCAAATTTTTAAAACATATATAATATAACAACAAGACTTTTACGCTTAACTAGCATTTTTTATTAACAATATATATAAAGAAATAAAATGTTTTCCGACATAAATCTTTTTTATCCGTTAAATAACTATATATTCCTTCCAATTACAAAATACTAAAAAAGCAACGCGTTTTAAAAAATTCTACCACTTAGCAAAAGAGTTACAACAATATTATAACATATATTACCATCCGTACCTTTTATTTATTAACGTTTTTGTTAGCAACTTAACCTTCTTACAAATTTCTTAACCCGATAATCTTTTTTTAATGCTTATATACGTAATAAAACAATTATTATCCAAAGTTAAATTTCGCTATTACTACCGCCTTGGAATTACAAGTAATTGAAATAAAATAAAACACAATAAGCGATATAATTAATGCCTAAAATAATATCACTTAAAAAGAAAAAACTTGAAAAAATACCAATATTAAGAAAATACGGGTATTTAATACGGGAAACGTTTTAACAACCGTTTAATACATTACATTCTTACTATATATATATTAATCAACCAAATCCCAATTACTCGCCCTTTTTTAAAGCAACTTTTAATTTCTTTCTTCCTTTTTTTAACCCGTTCATAACAATTTACGAAAAATAACCCAAATCGTTTATCGTTATAAAAATCGTTAAATATATATTTAACGTAACAACGGATATAAACTTTAATATTGCTAAAAAACGCTTTAAAACAGTTAAAATTAAATAAATATAAAAACAATATTATAACTTTACTTTAATTTCCTTACATATATTATATATCTCGTTCGAATAATAAAAATTAACGTTATTTATTATTAATACGGAACGTAACTTAAAAAACGGATTTATTAACAATAATATCTTTTTTTAATTAGAAAATATAACTTTTACAAGTAATAAATCTTTAATATATAAAAATATTTAATAACCTGCTTACCGTAAACGCCGGTAATATATTAAAGCAACCGTTATACTCTATCATTTTCTTTACGAAAAGAAATGCAACCTTTATATACTTTATTGGAATAACAGTTAATATAATGTTTATTAATACCCGATTTATTTACGAAAACAAATATATTCGAAATATATTTAATAACGGCGTAACAATAGTATATCCGTTAATCCCATTCCGCTTACGCCGCTTTAAGTTTTAATTTCTTATTTTCCCAATTAACAACTTTTAAATATTCCGAAATTATGGAAATAATTATCTATATATGGCAGTAATTAGCAAATATTTATAACATATCGTCGAAATATGAGTTAAATTTATAAGTTAAATTTTTAATAACTTTTAAATAATTAATTAATTAACGTAACGTATAACAATGTTACGATCTAACGTTTCGGGCGTTTCGGTGATTTAAAAAAACGGTCGCAACTACGCCACAGGTAACTGGAAAGGCCACGCCACGTTCGGAATGGCGCTGAATGCCAAGATAATACGGGATGCAGTAAAACGGTATAGCGCTGGATATTAAGGTATCGTTATTTAATTGTGCGGTATAACGGTAAATAGCGATATAACGCCAGGTAACGTACGATTTAAATATATAACCACGATTAATACCTATTTTCTAAATTTAAAAAATAACAATTTATAATAAAATATAGTTACGTAAAATGTACTTTGTTATTATTAAACGTAATAACCAAACTTTATTACTTAATGTTTCCGATTTATCTATTAATATAAACCGTATGTTTAAAAATTAATAATTAAAAACCTTTTTAATTATTACATGTTATAAATTCTTATTTAAAAGAATTATTAAGCTTTTAGTAATATCTTAAACATTATATCGACCAATAACCAGAACGATATTATCCAATAATTTCAAAATTAAATTAACTAAATCGAATACATAATTTAGCAATTTACTATAAATACGGAACTTATAGCATTAATACTTACTTTACGAATTAAAACAAATAAACCTTAGCCGTATAACGGGAAAAGAAACGTGCAGAGCTTTTTAACCCAGGCTTAAATATACTTATATATGTTAAAATTTAACGACCTAGCAAAGGAAATTCTGGCTATCGTAACGTTATAAAACACGCCTTTAATTAATTTAAACCCGTAATAAAAAACTACTTACAAATGCAAAAGCCGAAAAATAACGTTTACTATACAGTTATTTGCTAACTATGCCAATTTCACATTTACTTTTAAAGTAAATTTTGATAATCCCGAAAGAAAATATAACAATATAACAAATCTTACATTTACAATAAGCTGAACCAACATCTAAATATACAGTAACATTTCGAAACCTTATAACTAAAACTAATTAAACGAATAACGATAATAACAACTTAATTAACATATTTTATAATAGTTTAAAAAAAGATATTAAAATAGAAAATTATCAAATTCGAACAATTAAACACATTTCATAAATACATTACAAAAGCTATTAAAATCGACAACCGATAACACGAACGACGTCGCGAAAAGAAAAAGATTAATTTACGAACAAGATAATATAAACCTAATTAAGGAAAAAACGCGAAATATATTTTACATTCTGTAAAACACAGCCAGGACCTATAAAATTAAAAACGACTTAAAAAGGAAATTTAAATCAGGTCTAGTATTACAATTATAGCAAAAAGGGACATTTAGCACGCAAATACAAAGCACTAAAAAAGCTCTAAAAAACAATATTAACAGCCAGTACCTAAAAAAACCCTATAAAACAACAGATTAGGGAATCAATTTCCATAATTCGCTGAAGAAAAAAACCAAGCCCAAGCGAAAAACTCCGACAAGGAATAAAACCAACCAAAACGTTATTACAGATAGCGATTCAACAGCAGATCACAAAGCAAACGGGATAAAAAAGCCCAGTTAATATAAGTTTAACAGCTTTTTAAAACCTAAAAAAACGACAGGCCTTAAAATAATAAATTCAAAACCATCAAGAATGGGTAAAAGTCTTACTACTACAAAAGCCCAACTATTATAAGTTAATTTACCTAATAGATTACTTATGCCGAAATTATGTAATTTATAAAGAACAGCAACGATATATCGCCCGATATATCAGCAAGATATAAAAAGAAAATTGGATTTTACGGAAATTAAAAATAATAAAAACGACTAATAATAATACGCCTACCTTCGCATATTCATATCACAAAACAAAATTAATGTATTCGCAGCCAAACGTAATTAATTAAAAAATAACCTTATTTACAAAATAACCCTTTATATTATAATGAATACGATAATTATTAAACCTTATAGGAACTGGTATATTACACGATAATAAAGGTAATATAACGGATTATGAGCAATTTACAATTCGGTTTAATATTTATAACGGATTTTAAAAAACTAAAAAAAACTTAAGGAAAGGATTTGGAAATTAATAAAAATATTAATTTAGTACGACATAAATTACTAAGCCAAATAAGCAGTATCCGGCGAAAGAATTTCTAGCCAAAATTATAAAATATAAATCGCAAAAATGGAAATCCAGACCAAAATACAAAAAAACCAAATCGGCCATTTACAAAAAACTAACTAATAGCTAATAATACGAATTAAAGGACCTAAAAGGATTATCCGTTACGTCGACGACGTATTGATCGGTTATGAGAAAGCGATAATATAAACCGCGTGGGGGGGGGGGGGGGGGGGGGGGGGGGGGGGGGGGGG
>QJOB01000402.1:0-25891 GCA_004155035.1 Monosporascus sp. 5C6A | reverse complement strand
CCCCCCCCCCCCCCCCCCCCCCCCCCCCCCCCCCCCCCCCCCCCCCCCCCCCCCCCCCCCCCCCCCCCCCCCCCCCCCCCCCCCCCCCCCCCCCCCCCCTATCTTGTAACATTATATATCTAATAAGCTTATATGTTTAATAAGCTTATATAAAACGTAACTTATTATTATAATAACTATATATTTATTTTAGCTTTTGTTAATTAGTTACAAATACGCAATTTTATTAACTTTGTATTTTACCTTTTTAGTTTTAATTTCAAACTTATTTTTTCAAATTAAATATTTTTTTCTTTATTAGGTTTTATCAATTTTAATAGAACTTAATATACGCGATATACTTTAAAAATATTTTGGTTTAATATCTTTATTAATTAGTTACTTGTTTTTCTAACATTTAGCTCGGTTTATTAATGTTATTAATTAGATTAACTAACAAAATCGCAACCTTGTCGGTATACCGAGAAGAGAAATCACTGCGGTAATTTCTTTCTTCGTCTGTTTTTATCTTTGACATAAAAACTCCATCTTGGCTCTTGGAGCACCAACCTTTTAAGTTAACAACACCTCAGAAAGCTGTATTCTTATAGGAGTTACTGGGTGCGACAGGTAGAATGTAAGGCGAGTCCAACAGTGGAAAGCTTGCTTACCATGCAAAGGCCGAAACCGACTTTTCATTACTCGGAGTAGGCGCATTATACTCCACATTCGTCGGCTCGAGCTAATATATTGTATTACTTCAAATTCTTTTTCATAAGCCTTGCTGTCTTGAATCTTGTGCTTTTCTATCGTTCATTCTTCAATAGCATCCTTTATTAATGACGGTACTGCCTCAAAAGTTATTGCGCTTACTCGATATAACATATTCAGTTCCAGTATGAGCATTAGAGTTGCCTCCTAGTAATTACGGATACGTGGACATCATCCAACCACTGTCGAGCTGCTTCAAAGAGCGAAATCGTAATGAGCCACAAATGGAAGGTATCCAAAACTCCACCAAGTAGCCTTGAGGGCCAATCGGGTTAACGTTGACAAGAATAGGCAGCAGCTAGGAATTAGAATTGCTATGTTTGGGGCTTCAAACGCGTGATATGGTTGACTAATCAGAAGATTGTATTGAGATTGGCCCTTATGATACTGGATATTCCTTCAATGCACGCCTATAGTTCTGGCTGCGACTGCGCCCAGATGCTCGAAGGAATTGATTTCTGATTATATTAGACTCCTCTCCTGTCTGACCACGCCAATGGTGGATGGAGCTGCGGTTTCTCCAATGAATACCTCCTAGTATTGCAACCCCAGCAGTATATGTATGACACAATGCTTCCGGCGTAGCTTTTCATTTCATTTTCTTTCCCCTACTTGTGTTTTGCTTCTAACACCACATAACCTCTCTCCACACAGCATTTGCATTTTCTTCCTACGCTATTCATGTCACGTATTGCCAGGAGCCTTATTTGTGTATACCCAATGTTCTATGCCTTCACGCCGTGTCTAGAGTCATTCTAGTCCTCTACTACGTATCTTTTTCCAATGGCATACTTGGCGGCAGAGATGAAAGATACCGCTTTATTCGTACCGAAAAGAGAATGATTATCTAGGTATTCTTAATATACATACAGCCGAAGGCGCCGTCACCCAGGGTAGGACTACCCACCCACCAACGTTAGCACTTTTACCCACAGGTACCCGTGGTTAGATATTATTATATATAAATTATAAATAAATATTATTTAATTTTAATGTTATTATTAGTATTATAATATTGTAATTATTAAAAAGTGATGTTAAACATATCTTAATTTTTCTAACTTGGCATACCTTAGTTTTTCCTGTTAATTGGCAACGCTCCGTTATTATTCCCGCCATTTCTTAACAGTTCTTATACTCTTTATAATAACTTAACAATTACGTTATCAAACATAGGTAGGATTTGTATTTTAGGATTTTTAAAACGTGTTAATTTATAATCCGAAATTACTTTAATTTTCCGATTTTTTTCGGTTAAGTTATATAAAAATAAAGTTATAGCGCTAAAAGGATAAAAGCATTCCTGCGAAACAATAAGGGTTAATATTTGTAACTAATACATTTTAAAAAATTAAGGTATATATACGAATATATATACGAATATCTTAATAACGTTACGTTTCCTGATAATGGAAGTAGGATATTTAGTTTCGTATTATTTAGAGTAATTGATTAATATATAAATTATCATATATTGATACGTATTTTAAGTACGAAGTTAGATTTTCGGTTTATACCGACGTTATAATCTTAAAAAAACTTTTCCTTTATTATTACGCTGTAACTTAATATCTTTATGGTTTTGCTGTAAAAACAGGACCTTTCCGAAACTTTTTTTTATAACAAAAAAATATAACTTTAGGGACGTAATTATATATCGAATAACTTACTTATGGCCCTTTGTTTCTTTTATAATTAACAGCTTAAGGCGTTTCCTAGCCCGAATTCGAAGCTTTATACGTTTTTCGGGCTTAAGCGTTATTACGATATAGTTTGTAGCAGGTAATAACGCTATAGTTACCGCCGTAACTACTACCGTAGTTGCCGCTATAGTTCGCGATCGTAATTTCGGTATTGCCGTATTCTTTTTCGTTCGACTTGCCGTGTTAATAATGCGCTGGCGTTTAAGCTGCCGTTTTCGTAATCCTTTTTAACTTTAATACCTTTTTATTAAAACCTGTTATGGCGTTATAAAGGAGCCAAACCGCCGTTACGTTTTTAAATACGGCTACCGGCAGGCTGCGAAGCCGTCCGGCATTAAAAAGTTTAATTAACCGTAACGGCGGTATCTATAACAGGCCTATTTTTTATTTTTACAAGATAAAGGTTTTATATCGCAAAAAGCAGGTTTTTTTTTTAAATTTTTTTTATAATACCAAAATTCGTAAATATCCTTTAAGGAAAGCATTTTAACTTTCGGGTATTTTTTCGTAATATTAATTTTCCTATAAATTTCGTATTAACAAATTAACCTTAACCGCGCCGTTACTTTATCGAAGTTATAGTAACAAATACCAAGTTTCGAAAGTTCCGTATTTAACTTCGTCGGAATAACCTTAAAAACAACTCGGTAAAAGTTATTTAATTATTTTAGGTATTTTATAAAAACCTATATTAAAACGTTATTTAGCTATTATTTCCTTATTTAATTAAGCCTAACTTTAACGCGCTTATCGAATATCTATATTTCGTAATTTTTTTTTAATTATTAAAAAGTTATTTTAAACTGGTTTAAAACTTTATAAAATTTGCTTTCTTATTTAATACATAACCTTTCAAGGTTTTATAATTAATTTTCATTAAGGAAGTAATCCTTATATCGAAATTAAGGTTTTTATTAATAAAAAAACAAGTCCATTTTTTGCAATATTATATCCATGTCAACTTAAAATAATTTATTATAAATAATTAATTAACAGCGAATTTATCTTAAATTAACTTCCATACGGTATCGAAAAAATTTTCAATACCGCAATATATCAGATCCTGCCATATTCTAAACAACATTTCCTTCGTAAAAAGTACGCGATTAGCTTTAAGGAAAATTACAGCCGGCAAGTTTTGGCAGTATATATACGAGTTAAGTTCTTTTAAAAAAAAGGCGTCCTTACGGTTAAAAGAATAATCGTTACTGTTAACGTTATTTACGTTATTATTATTAAAGTTTTCAGGCTGGAATACCTACTTGCAGCCGACGTTAGTAATTACGTTCTTATTAATATGGAAAATGCAGATTTATAATTTCGTAATTAAGAACGCCTTAGTAATTATACGGCGTATTTTTTCGTCAAATCGGTAATAATTACTGTAAGTAATAATACCTAAATTATCCGTTACAAATATTTTAACTAACCTATTACCCATTTGCAAAACTCGAAACGTTTATCTAATATAAAAGCAAAAACGCGGTTAAAAACTAACCCAGTAAAGGTTTAGCCTATATAATTAAAAAACGGCATATTGAATTTTTTATTTTATATATATTATTAATATTGAAAATCTCGAGATACTGCTTTTATATTTTTATATAATAAGGCATAATCCAAAAAATAATAATAAGGCGATTAATAACAAAATCGTCCTTTTTTTAGCGTATTTCGTAATAAAAAGCTTTCGTTTTAAGCCGCTTAATAAAAACTTACGTAACAATAAAACTTTCGCGAAACTTTTATTTTATTTTATAACGGATATTGTTAATATCCTTCCGGAACGGCCTTTTTTTATTATTAATAACCTTTTTAATTTTCCGCCGAAACTTTTAAGGGCGTAATATATTATTAATAACAGAAACCTTAACTATACGATAACTTTCTTTCCCGAAATAACAATGCTTTAAATACGTTTCGTAACGTAACGTTAAGCCGTAATTATGTTAAAAGGGTTCCTAATTAACGTTTGTATACAGCTCGAACTATCACTTTTAATTTAAAGTTCGTAATTGTATTAATTTAACGCGTTAAAGATATTCCTTTACTTTTTTCGTACGCGTTTTGCGTAAATCCTATTTTTTAAATACTTATATAACGTAATGATCGCAGGTAAGGTTAATACGGGTAAATAATCCGTTTCTTTTTTTACCTATCCGTACGTTACAGTTACGGAAACGTATAATATTAAAGCCGTAAGCCTTTGCGAAAACGTTAAGGGTTAATTCGAAATCCTCAGCTTTTTTTTACAGGCCTAAGTAACGGTTGGAAAGGTTAGGTATAATGGAATTCGTTAATGTCGTTACGGAATCGCGCTTTTATGGACGGTACGTTATTATTCGGCTGTTTTCCGCCGAATCGGACGATTCGGAACTCGAAAAAACGATTATGCGCTCGGGATTAATTTTAACTATCGTAAATTCGAAAATCGGAAAAAACAAGGGCGTTATTGTTGAAAAACTTTGTGTTATTTAAAGGGTATTAATTGCGTTACGATTGCAAAAGGTAAAATGCGTTACTATAACTTAGTTTTTCTTTGAAAAGTTAAATCTCTAATTATATATATCGGGCCGTTAAAAAGTTAACGAACCGTTAACAGCTATATTAAAAAACTAAAGTATGCCAAGTTAGAAAAACTAAGGTATGTTTAATATCACTCTTATTAAAATATATATAAATATATATAATATATAATATATTAAAAGTTAATTAATGAATTTTGCGGTTTAGTGAATTATAGTAAATATTAAATATTATTTAGATTTTTACCTATAAGTACCTATATATAGCAGTATTCTAGTTAATTACCCGTAGTGATTTTACCCAAATATCAAGACCACCTACGGGTACCCACCCACGGTCGTGGGTTCTCAGCCTCCCAAGATTTACACCATTTCGCACCGCCCAGCGTCCTACATGTGGGTGGGTGGGTGGCTAACCACGGGTACCCATTCCAAACCCTACCGTCACCCGACACCAGCGCCAGTCAGGAAACGCGGCAGGTCCCTTGCTGATAGGGCGGCAGACGACGTGACATGACCATGGTCGGATCTCCCTTTCGAATTTGGAATTTCATACAAAAACGTAACACTCGAGGACAGTGCGCGGTATAACAGAAGATAGCAATGTTACACATCATAATGCAGTCAACCCACCAAACGTTCGCGGCACATTCCAGCCAATCGTGCCTAATTACCTCAAGTATCTTGTAGATACCCACTGTGCACGTCAGCCGTCGAGGCGGCCACCCTTCTCCCTTACGAAGGCCTGGATTCTCACCCCGGAATGTCGGACTCCTCGCCTACCCCCGCCTCGCCTCGCCGATCTGACTCGCAGCGATAGCCCCGATGTGTAGCACAATAAGGAGACTCACTATATATTTAGCTAGAACCGCATTAGAGCTTCCATATTATACTCTCCTGCCCGCTTGATACATTGCTGGTTGTCTGCCGTCTTAGCTCAGCTTGCAACGCCAGACTGCAAGTACTCGATTGGAAGAATCCTTAGGCTCTATTCAGAGCCATATCGACTCGGCTTCGAGCCCCCCCGCCGAGCGGGAATATCGTTTCGCAGTGGTTTGACCCACCCATCGAGTGTTGAGGCATCTCCACATGAGTTTGCGCTGTGCAGATTTGTAGTAAGGACTCTCAGGGGTGCCATAGCGGTCTCGAGTCGACACGACGACGCCTTTTCGGTTTCGATTTCCTGCTCCAGAATCGCGAGAACAGCGCCCGGTTGTATAATCAACCCTAATATCGTCGGAAACAGCTAATGTAACGCTTACCAGAGCTCTGCATTTTATCTGCCCTGTCCTGTGTGAGCGAGGCTCGCGAGAGAGAGCCTTGTGACGCCGATTGATGCTTCGGGGTGTGACTCAGAATTTGCAAGGCTCTGTTTGCATTTGAGTTGACAATACGATACTCTTACTCTCTATTTAGAAGAGTTAAATCAAATGAGAGTGTCGAATCTCCTTCAAGACTGGAAAATCGAGTTGCAGCCCTCCCTCTAAACCAGGAACATGGAGAGGATCCAGAGTGTTGTCGCGCAGATGCAATCTACTATCTGCAACATGCAGGGATCTGCCACACTGTTGATTGCCTTATTGGCAACTGTGCCGCTGTTAGCTTCTCTGACGAAGCGAAACGATACCAAACGGCCTCCTCGACTGAGAGAGACAATTCCATTCGTGTCTAATGCCTGGCAATACATGACAAACAAGAAGCTGTTCCTCGATCGAGTAACGTAAGTAATTAATTAAATGCCAACCTAAACACAATTGGGGATTGCTCACGATGGACACAGCCAGGCTCTCCAAAGGAGCCCCGTCGTAGAATGCCAGCTCGGCCCCGTGAAAGTCTACTTCATCACAGGTGGCGTCTGCGTCTCGACCCTGCTTCGGTATTCTTCAACCGCTTTTGTTTCTGAGCCATGGATGCTGCTCATACTCAAGAACGTTGCGGGCTACACCGACACGGACTTAGCCAAGCTGACTGAAGATCAGTCTGGTATCGCTAGGGTGCCGCACCCTAGTACGGAATCGATCGCGCCGGAAAAGCGTATCTGGCATGCTAAGCATAACATACATAACAAGTATCTGGCATCACCTCGGCACACCGAGGTTCTCGCTTCCTCCTTCCAGGACTTTTTCGGCCAGGAGCTCGACGCCTTCCCAGTCGGGGAGTGGGCTCAGGTGTCCGTTTTCAGCTTCATCCGCCATGCGATGGCAACTGCGGCGGTGTGCTCAGTCGTGGGTCGACGAATCCTGGACCAGAACCCAGGGTTCATAGATATGATGTGGCTGTATGACAGCTACGCTGAAAGCCTGGCGTTTGGTCTTCCGAGTTGGCTCAACAAACGGGGTGTAAAGGTCCGAGAGGAGTTTCGTGCCATGTGTCTCAAGTGGTATGAAGAGTCCGATCAAGAACTCGACGGGAACAGCACCAAGCCGGGTGAAGAATTTGACGATGCTTTGGGCTCGCCACTTTCCAGAGAACTGGGTCGGTGGGCGAAGACCTTCGGGTTCACGAAAGAGAGCATGGGTGGTGTCTATGCTTTTCTCTTCCTTGGGTAAGCTAAGCTCCCACTTTCAGTAACGAGCGTTGCATATCTCTGACAGGTTTGTGCGTACCAGACTGAATACCAACACCATTCCGGTCTGCGCTTGGGCCTTGATGGAGGTCATTAGGGATCCAAAGTTGTTCCAAGCCACGCGAGAAGAAGCTCTGCAAGCGCTTGTCACTGATCCCGTGTCCGGAAAACGTACACTCAACACGCAAAAGTTAGCGTCACTTCCTCTGATTCAATCCATTTACATTGAGTCTCTGCGCTTACACATGAGCATCAATGTTACTCGTACTGCCATGGAAGAGTTCACTATGGCTAGTTATACTCTGCCGAAAGGATGTACCATCCAGGCACCGACTCAGATTTCTCACTATGAAGAAGCTGTGTGGGGTACGTTAGAACATCCAGCCTCCGAGTTCTGGGCCTCCCGTCACGTCAAGAGCTCAAGGGTCGGCAATGCCAAAGGTGAAAACATCGAGACAAGGGAATTCTCGTTGGGAGGTCGCACAGGGTCCTTCTTTCCATATGGTGAGTGGCAGATCTACATAGGTCACGCAGCAAACCTTAACAATTAGTAATTATAATAACTTCCGAAGCCCAGCTGACAAGTGACGTGGAACAGGTGGTGGAGCTTATATGTGCCCTGGGCGAAACTTCGCCAAGCAAGAGATCCTGCTCGCGATTGCAATGGTCGTTACCAGGTTCGATGTTGGGCGCGTGGAATGGATTGAGATTGACGGATCTCCATCTGAACGTCCTGCGCAGAATGATCCAAGCTATGCGGGGGCAGGGTCTGTTCCGCCCGACAGAGATATGAAGGTCCAGTGGCGAAGATTATGGTAAATCGACATGTACTCAGAGTTTCCGCGTCATGGGATAAGTTGACGTAAGTTTAAACAGAAGAGGGAAAGACCCAATACGTGTCAAGTTCGATATTACACAATAATCGCAGTCGACTCTATGGTTCCGCAGCGGAAATGCGTAATTCGGTTTTGGCTGTTAATGCAGCAGGTGGTTTTGTCAGTTACCTCAGCCAGCTAAGACCTCTTAGGCTCGTTTCCCATTTTTCTCAAAGTTTCTCAAAATATCGCGCCAAGGAGCTAAGTATTAGTGGCGCACGAAAATCGACACACATTGAGCTTCTACATATGAACAAAATTAGCCAAAAGAAATTTAAAAAAATAAAGAAATAGAAATAAAAATAAAAATCTTAAAATTTTAAAATATTTATAGGTTTAATTATAACTTTAATTGAAGTTAAAGCTTATTGTAATAATCGTGACCTTTTTAAGTTATTCTAAAGGATGTAGAAGTATAATATTTAAAGAAATTCAAAATATATTTAAATTTAACTTGATTAAAAAGTATTGTATTTTATCTTGCCAAATTTATTAATAATTGTGATATCGAAGAAATGAACTTAATAGTTAAAAAAGTTCTGTTTCATATAAAGGTTTACTTTAAATCTTTAATTATAAAATTGTTATAAGCGAAATAATTATATAAATAAGTTGAAGGCTTTACTAATCTTTAGCACCACCTGTTCCATAACGAGCCAGCGAACTACCTTACCAAGGTCAGGCTTACCTTACTTAAGTCAGGCCCTATCTTTAAGGTTGAGGCTGTGCATGTAATGCAGCCGTAGCTAGCGCTTCTTATTAAAATATATCTGTAAAATCTAACATATTAACTAAACCTTTTTAAGGAAACTTTTTATAAAAATAATAAAACTTTAAAATAAGGCCTAACTTCAAGTTATAATTTTTTCGTTACGTTTTTCTTGCGCTTATATAAATCGTTAGCAATTATTAAAACAAAATATTAATTTTAATTTTAATTTTATATTTTTTAAAATCGTGAAAATTCGACACAAAACTAAAATCTGTAACTCTTTATATATGATTAATCTTAACTAAAACGAAGTATTTATTATTAGCTTAAATAAAGAACTACAACTTCCGTTTTTAATATATTAAAACTATATAATATTCTTCCTATAATATAATAATAATATAACTTTACGTGCCGTAATAATAATATATAAGGTTTAAAATCGCTTATAATAAGCTTCGAGATATATTATTTTCTTAATTAATTAAGTATAAATAAAATATTCGAATGTAACGGCTGGGCTAATTAACTGTGACGGCTGGGCTAGTTAACCAACTATTAAACCTAGTCGTACGGGTTTATGTTGGCAGTGGTACTGTGGGAAACTGAATAATAATGAAGATACTAGTTACGTCTGGTAATATCAGATAACTAAGGGTAATCTGGGTAACCAAGTTGTATTACAAGCTGGTGCTATCTAAAACTATGGGAAGTAACGAGCGTATATATCCTTTCTGCCAATCTACAGTGATCACTCCTGATCACTGTCGTTACGGTGATCATCAGTGATCAACCCACTTGTGATCACTCCTGATCACTGGATCCACCGTGATCACAAGTCACGTGACCCGAGCTTAGGATCGGAGCTTGTCCTCTTGCAGTCTCCGACCGTTTGGAGGGGCCAAGCCTTGCTGGGCCATAACATTAACCAACTATTAAACCTAATCGTACGGGTTTATGTTAGCAGTGGTACTGTGGGAAATTAAGCAATAAGGAGTAAACTAGTTACGTCTAGTAATAATAAATAACCAAAGGTAATTTGGGTAACCAAGTTATATTACAAGCTGGTACTATCTAAAACTATGAAAAATAATAAACGTATATATCCTTTCTGTCAATTTATAGTAATCACTACTAATCACTCCGGATTACGATTAATTATTGTTATCGTAGTAATTACTAGTAATTAAACCACTATAATCACTTTTAATTACCGGATCCACCGTAATTACAAATTACATAACTTAAACTTATAGTCGGAATTCGTCTTCCTGTAACTTCCAATCGTTTTGGAGAAGCCAAGCCTTACTAAGCCATAACACGATCTTTTTCTTTCTAGGATTTTTGCTTTCAAAAATTAATTTGTTTGTTTGTAACTTCTAATAAGTAACTTCCTCTCCTTACCATCACTTTTTCTAGTAACTAATATGTTTAATCGAAAAAACAGAATTCGTTACAAGTTACGTTTTTTTACCGTTCGTCGTACTAAACTTATAAAAGCTTTTAACGATTTTGATTTCGAAATTATGCCTTATTCTTGGTATTTTTCAAAAGGATTAAAATGTAAAATAATAAAAAATGTATCGCGATATAAGGAATGTATTTCCCGAAGCCGTTCCTATAATAATACCGGGATGCCGATATCTTTTTTGCAAAACATTCGTCGGAAATACCAACGCCTTAAACGGAAAAAAACGCTCGCAAAAAAACGTTTTCTAAAACTTTAATAACGTCACTTAAAAATACAACGTCGATATCAAAAAGAAATAAATAAGGCTTTGGCTTATTTATTTCGGCTGCGTAAACAAAAGGCTTTGGCGCACTTAAAAAATGTAACCATAATCCAGCGTAATTTCTAATCACTAAATAAGCTAGAAAAAAAAAGACGAGAACAGGCAGGTTTAGAAACTAATGCCGTTACGCTAGCATAAGTTTTTGGTCCAGTGGATTGGTCGGGTATTGAAAATATCAACTGGTCCATTATCAACAGCATTGACTGGGGTGTTATAGCTGGCGACTCCGGCGTTATTGGTAAAAGTTCTTCAAAAGGTACTGGGCGTTTATGAAATTCTTAACGGGTTCTTAGGTATTTTCGGAATCTAGGTAATTTTTCCATTTAACCAAGTATTCAGTAAGTCCGTTTTTTTTTTTTTTACGTACGTCCAGGATTTTTTTTGCTTTATACTTTTATTTTATATTAATTTTAATGGTATCTACTGCTAATTCGAATAAAAGAATATGAAAAATTGGATAAAACTTAACCTTTGGAAGTAATTTTAATTCGTAGTTATTTTCTGAAATTTTCTTAATAACTTTATATGGGCCAATATATTTAAAATCAAGTTTTTAATTTAAGCGTTTGGTTTTGATGTTTTTAGTAATTAGATAAATTATGTCTCCCTCCGGAAAAGTTAATCCCTTTAACTTTTTCTGGTTATAGTATTTCTTTATCTAATTACGTACGAATTTAAGTTCTATTTTCATTTCCGCATGTAATTGTTTAAGTTATTTTAACGTTAAAATGGTTTTAGTATTAACCGGACCGTTATTACGTATTTTCTTATAAACTTTTAATGTAAAACCGGAATTAACATTCGCTGGGGTTATTTTAATATTTTTATAATAACTGGTATTATAAACCAATTAAGTTACTAGTAACTTTTTAACCTAATTGTTCTGTTCGTAATTAATATAGCATCGTAAGTAAGTTTCGAAAGTTTAATTTAACCGTTTTATTTACCCATTTATTTAAGGTTTAAACGCGCTGGATAACTTGTAATTTAGGCCGATTTATACTATAAGACTTTGCTAAAACTTAAAAATAAACGTAATACCTTTATCTAAGATAATTTTTGTTAGTAATTTATGGATACTAAATATATATCGAAAAAAAATATATATTATTTGTTTTGCGTCTGTATTTTTATTATATGGTAAAAAATAAGAAAATTTCGTAAATTAATCGATAATTACGAAAATGCTGTTATAGTATATTCCTATTACTGGATTTTGGAATAAGGGAAACTTAATAATAAAATCCATAATAATCGAATCCCATGGTTGCTGTAAAACTGAAAGTAGTTATAGTTTTTTATATGGTTTGTGCCGTAAAACCTTTGCTTTAATGCAAACGTCGTATTTTTTTTAACTTTTTGTACTGTTATTTTTATCTTAAAAAAGTAATAAGTATGTTGTAACCGTTTTAAGGTTTTATGGATCCCTGGGTATTCATAAAATAAGTATTGATGTATATTTTATATTAGGTTTTGTTAACATTTTTTCAATACTTAAATTTTATCTATTTTCTAATCGTCAGGTTGGTTATCGTTATATTGCTGTATTTTCTGGTATAAATTAAAAGGTACTGTTTTAATTGTTACAATTTGTCGTAATTTCAAGTGTTTTTTAGGTGTAATATTAAAAATTCGGTAATTAAACTTAATTAATTTCTTTTAGGTTAAGTCGTTTGTTAAAAGCATCTGCTCTGCCGTTTTTAAAGCTTTTTTAATAAATAATAACAAAGTCGTATTTCGTTAATTCCTTTACATAACGTAATTATCGTTTAGTAAATTCTCGGGTAATAATAAAACAGGTAAGGTTTTTATAATCAGCATAAACCTTAATTTAGTAAAAATTTCCTTTAAGTATATACCTAAATTTTTAGAAAGCCTTAATAATAGTTATAAATCTTTTATCGGGAATGGCGTAATTTAATTTTGTTCCTTTTAATTTGTAAAAATAAAAAGTAATCGGGTAAAGTACTCCTTAATTATTTCGGTATCCAATTACCGCACTTAATATATAATCCGAAAAATCGGTTTCCAATTCAACTGGGCGTTTTGGATTGTATATGATCAATACTGGTTCGCTGACAATTACGTTTTTGATTTGTTAAAAAGCTTTTTCTGTGTCCGTTATTTACTAGAATTCGTTTTTTTCTTTTTGGTAAAATTAAATAATAATGTTGTAATTTTACTGAAATATCTAATAAACTTTCGGTAGTAATTAGCGAATTTAATAAATGCCTGTACCTTTATAACGGTAATAGGTATAAGCTATTTAATAACTGCTGCAATTCTTTTCGGATTTATCTTGATATATCCTGGGGTAATAATATATTCCAGATATTCCATTTTTTGGGTATAGAACTAACTTTTTTCGGCATTAACTAACAGATTAACGTCCTATAAAGCTTAAAGAACTTAATAAACGTGTTTTGCATATGCTTTTTTTAACTTTAAAAAAATTAAAATATCGTTTGATAACATATAACGAAAATATCCAGATATTTTCGAAACACGTAATTAACTATTCGTTAAAAAGTTACTGATACGTTCGTAAATTTTATTAGTATAATTAAATATTTATATAGTCTGTATTTTGTTTTAAAAGCTATTTTCCATTTATGTTTTAGCTTAATCCGTATTAAATTATAGCTATTTTTAAAATTTAAAGCGGTAAACCATTTAATTCCTTGTAAACAATTCTTTATTTCGGTAATTAATGGTAAAGGTGTTTTATATTTAACAGTAATATTGTTAAAATATCGATAATTTATTATTAACCGAAATTTGCCGTTTTTTTAATACAAAAAACATAGGATATCCAGCTACAGATATGGATCGTCGAATCTATCCTTTTTGGAGTTTATCTTCCAGATATACGCGTAAGGTATAAAGCTTTGTTTCGTTTAGGTTGTAAATAAGGTAAAATTTAGGTAAGGTACCTTCTTTAAAGATTATTTTATGGTTTTATTTGCTGTATTTCGGTAACTTCGTTTTAAGCTTCTTTTGAAATAATCGTTTGTACTTGCGATACTGTGGTAATACATTAATTATATCTTTTTTTTTAGCTTTTCGGACAAGTAGTTTAAAACTTCGTTTATGTTGCAAAGTTATGCCCGGATAATAGCTATAATACGTCGGATACGTCTATCATGCCCTTTTTTTACGTTTTATTTCTTTAAGTAGTAAAGTTTCTGTCGTATCCTTATGCCTGTATTCGTTACTTTTTTGCTAGTTAATTAAGTGTAAACATTTCGTTCGTTTTTCCTGCTTATCGATAAGGTATAAAATAAATTTTACCTAGCCAGTATTTTAATCGATTAAAGGGTTATATTAATATAATTATAGCCTTCTTAAAATTATATCGTAATTCCCAAATAGAACGATGTCGAAATTAACTATTTAAATTCGTCCTTTAACAAAAATCTCGAAGTAATTAATTTTGCGTGCAATTTTTCCGTTGTTATAAGCAAATACCTAACCTTCGACGTTTTTGGCGATATAAGGGTTCTTTTTATCTTTCCATAGCAATTCAAGCTAATTTATTAACTTCGGGATAATGTAATTAACATTTAAAACTTTGTAGTTTATTATTGCGATATACCAGTATATCCCAATTCGTATTTTCAAAGTAATAAAGTCGTTGTTAGTTTTTGTTGTCGTATTTAAAGCCATTTTAGGAAGTTTTTGCTGTTGTTTCCAGCTTGCGTTATTTTAAGGCTTTCTTATAAGTAACGTTTTCCTTTTAAGGACTTTATGAATTGTTGGATTTGTTTTGTAAGTTGTTTACACATTTTTTGCATTTGTTTTATTTGCCCTTTTAATAACGCAGTTAAGTTTCGAATTAAAAAGTTTTTTCTTTCTGTCGATATAGCTAAGTGGAGATTTCGTAAATATCCTTTTCGAATCCTTTTATGGCTTCCTATCCTACATAAAGGGTTAATTAACTTTGGTTCGAAAACTTTGTTAATTTTTCTTATAATCTCTTTCGTTTTTAAGGGTTTGTTTCGAAGGTTAATTGTAACTAAATTTCTGTAATAACCTGCTAATAATGTTTGTTAACAGTTTTCTAAATTAATTCTTTCTAAGTTTAATGATTGTACTATCCGAAGTAGTACGTTGGATTTTTTTAGGGATATCCCTTGCTTTCGGGCCATGTCAAAACTGGTGCTGTATTTTCGACTTTTTCTTATTTAATGGAGGCTCGTAATTCCCGATATTACTATTAGTCTTTTTGGTTATATCTCGTCCGGGTATAAAAGTCGAAATTTTCCTTCCATATACGGGTAATTCGTTTATAATTTTTTTTTTTGTGTGTGCAGGGCATTAAAATTAGTTATAGTTAACGAAGTGGAGGTTCGTATGCTAAGTTTCCCGCACTTATTATTTTATTGCTGCCTATAAAAAGGCCTTAGCCGTTTTTAAACTTTATCGTATTTTCTTTTATTTATCGTCGGGACGTATACGGATTATGTTAACTTATTTATTATTATTCCAACCTTTCGGTAATTTTTCGGATACCGGGATTTAATGTATTTTTTGTCGGTTTTCTGCGGTATCTTGCATCGTTTAGCAATATATCCTATCTTGTTACAATTATAATACTGTACTTAACTTATATTTCGCCGTTAAGTAATGCTAAATTCCATAAGTTCTAGAGTTGTTTTATAAAAGGTAAAAGGTATTTCGCGCCTTTTTTTAATTAACTTTAAAATGCTTAATTCGTAAAATGAAATATTTTTTTTTGTCGTTTTTTGAATTGCCGGTTATTAATTTTTATTACTGCCGTAATATACTTATTAAATGTCGTAAGTTGCGGAAATTTGATAATTTCGTCTTTAACGTTTTTTTAAAACTTTTATAAAACACATCGATTAAGGTATCGTTTTCGTTATTCGTTTATCTTGTTCTTGTTATAAAGTTTTTAAACTTTATAGCATATTTGGAAACTGGTCCCTTTTAACGCAATTAAAGGATTTATTAAGCTGTAACTCGTTTATTATCCGAATTTTCGAAATTGCTTTTAAGTTTGTTTTCAAAATTGAGATAACTGGAAAAGATCTTTTAGGTGGTTTTTTTTAATTGGATTTCCCGTTTTCTAAGAAGTTTTTTATGGTGGGTTCGAACCAGTTAAAGGCATTTCCTTTTAGATAAACGGCAATAGTAAGGATTTGATTCGCAGGGTCGGTAAGTTTTTCAAAACGAAAATAAACCCGCGCCTGGGTTAAAAAACTTTGAACGTTTCCTTTCCCGTTATAAGGCTGAGGTTTTTTAGGTTTCATTTTACGAAATCTTACTTGCTAAGCTGTTACTACCTTATTAATAAATTACTAAACCGTAATTTCGAGCTTTTCTATTTTGTCTTGGAATTACTAAGCCGTAAGTTCCGGAATAACTATTGCTGGTGCATTAGTTAACATATTAACGGTTCGAATATTACTTAAAGTTTAACTGTATTACTAAATAAAAGCTTATAACATATAACGGCTGGGCTAATTAACCAATTATTAAACCTAATCGTACAGGTTTATATTAGCAGTAGTACTGTAAGAAATTAAGCAATAAGGAATAAACTAATTACGTTTGGTAATAACAAATAATTAAAGGTAATTTGGGTAATTAAGTTATATTATAAGCTGGTGTTATTTAAAACTATGGGAAATAATGAACGTATATATCCTTTCTGTTAATCTATAGTAATTACTATTAATTACTCCGGATTACGACTAATTATTGTTATCGTGGTAATTACTAGTAATCAAACCACTGTAATTACTTCTGATTACCGGATCTACCGTAATTACAAATTACGTAACCTGAGCTTATGGTCGGAATTCGTCTTCTTACAGCCTTCGACCGTTTTGGAGAGGCCAAGCCTTGCTAGGCCATAACATCGAACGTTTAGGATAAATACATTAATTCTTTAAATATTTAAGTATATTAAACAAAACGTTTGTTTTTATTCGATAACTTTACCAGTTTTTTGTTAATATTAATAAAATTAACTAATACATTAATATTAATTGTATCATCAAAAGCTTTACGGAAACTTTACGGCGTTAATTTATTTGGTTTATATTAAGTATTATATTTAACAGGTAAGCCCGTATTTTAAAAAAAGAAAATAAGTAAATACGGTACATAATTTGTATTCCGAAAACCTAATATTCTTTTTTATTAAAACAAGATTTGAGATATTTTTAATTGTCAAACACCTTTTCTAATAACCGATTAAATTATTATCTAAATTGTATTTTTAGTTAAATTAACCGGAAAAAAACCAATTCCTATATTAGTAATATTATCTTTCGTTTTTATATCAATATGTGCAATTACGAAAGGTTTAATCTGAAAATATTCAAAGGTATAGTTGTTAAATAATATAACTATATTATTTTTACTTTTACATAACTATTAAGTAATTAATTGTAAACTATTGTAATAAAGTCTGTTATTTAACAACGATATAATTTTATTATTATTAATGAAACATATTTACTAATAAAATAAAAATCATCCGATTTAAATATATTCATATTGGTAATTTACGCTTTATTTAATTAATTTAGTATATATTAATTCGCGTATATAATTACAATTAATAACGTAATAAGAGCAAATCGCGAAATATAGCTGATTTAATTAAGTAGACGTTTTAGTTAAATATGTTTATAAAACGAAATTCTAGCAAGACAATATTAATCGCCTCGAATTAATATTGTTATTATTTTATAATTGAAAGTTAACGTTCGAATTGGGCGTACTTGGATTTCTAATAATTAATATATTCGAACTGTTTAATAACAAGTTTAAAACTTTATTTATAATTTATATATTATTATGAAAACTCTTCTTTATAGTAATAATAGGTTTAAAACTATGTGTAATCTTAATTACTTAATTAATATTATAATAAAAAGGTTATTAAATATTATAATTCCGCAATATTTTACGGGAATTAAACTTGTGTTTATGATAAATTAAAAAAGGCTTCACGGTTTTGTTTATATTATATTTTTTACTCTTGCTTTTAAATGAAAAAAGAATATTCCGTATATTAATCGAATAATATAATAAAAAATACCGAAAGGCTTTTCGATAAAGGTGTATGGTAGCTATTTAACTAAATAGATCGTAATTATAAACGATGGAATATAACTATTTATAGGAAGGTTATATTATCTATAATTTATTAAAACTTTAATAAGAATAGAACCGAACCTTTTATATTACAAATAATTAAAATAATGAAAAAAAAGTTAAACTTAATAAAGTAAAAGCTTTATTATAAAATTGAAAGTAACAGTCGATATAGCGAATTCGGATAATAAAATAAAACAATACGTAAAGTATTACAGAAATTTAAATTAAGAAGAAATAATTATTAAAGATAAATTCCAGCTTTCGACTAATTAAGATATTATTTATATTACCCATAGATTTCCGAAATAAAATAATCTTCAATTTACAGCACAATATGAAAAAAAAAGTTTTAATAAAATATATTATTTAACAAAGAATGCGTACGTTAAGTAATATTAACATATTAAAATAATAACGAGATTGTTATATTAAGAAAACAGTAATAATTCTATTCCGGTTAAACCTTATTATGATTTATAGACGCCTAAATTTATTAATATTTCCGAATTTTAAATCCGAAAGTGTTAATATAAAAATAATTAAAAGCCGGTTCGATAACACAGTTAGCTTAAGGAATATTAAGATTTTAATATAAATAACGAACAAAAGAATTATTCTTTACTTAATTATTATCCTCAAACGATTAAGATATTAAAAAGATATTTTATTTTATTAAATTTAAAATATATTTATTCCATATATTTTCGAAAAACTTAATAGAAATTAAACGTTGTTATTTAATTTCCAAAGTAATCAAATGAATTAAACCGGTTTTCAGATTTCATATATGATAATATTAAAACGTTGTAATAAACTATTGTTTATTTGCGTTGTATGTAATTTACGAAAAGGTTGAGCAGTTTGTTTTAAAAATATATAAATAACCTTTCGTAAATTATAGACTTTGTTTAATTTATAATAATAACGCCGTATTTTTATCTTATGTATTAATTTATAAAAAGTACGGACTATTACCGCGTATAAACTTAATAAATAACAGAGAGTATTAAGTAAAACTCCTATATACCGTATATAGTTTTAGTTAAAGTATACTATATGTAATAATTCGGTTTAAATTAATAAGACAGGATGTAACGATAATTTTATTAATTTAAATACTAAGCCGTTATATGGTGTATAAATTTTTAAAATATGAAATTGCAATATTAGTTATCGTAGCGCTGGTTGCCGTATACGTAATATGCGATATATTAAATAGCCTTAATTACAAGGGTATTTTCTTTCCGTTATTTACAAAATTAACTTGAAATTTATACTTTATTAATATTTTTAATTTACTAAACTCGCTTTTATTATTGTATCTGTTAAGGATTATTCTGTAATATATTGTGAAAACTAAAGAACTAGAACTAGAATACAAAAGTCGGTAAAACAGTTAGCTATATATGGGCCTGCCAAGGTCTGCCAAGGTTACAGCCCTTGGCGTATCTCATAATCCCTAACAAATGCCCCCTTAAACAAAGAATTACAGCTATCCCAGTTGCTACGTATCTCGTTCGTTATCCTATTCATCCAAATATCTTTATCTTCATACCCGTTGTAATCGTCGAAGTTAGCAAAAAAAAAAAAAAAAAAAAAAAAAAAAAAAAAAAAAAAAAAAAAAAAAAAAAAGGTAAATCTCCTAACCGTCGAGTTAGCAAAGCTTAACGTTAGCCCCGTTAAAGTTACCAAATCCGATATTACTTTTTAATTGTAATAACAATTTGTTATATATCAAAGCAAATTCCGCCGCCCGTAAGCATCATATTTTCCAATATACGAAAACATCTAATTATATCGTCGTCGAATATAAAGTAATTGATAAGGTTACCGGTACAACAATTATTATTAAAAAACTGTCGGTAAATAAATATCGGTAAAAAAGCTATCGGTTGGATTATCGGCAATTATCAACAAGGTCAAGGTCGTTGACTTGATCATAAGAAGGTATTTTCGGTTAACTACCGAATAAAAGTCTGTTAAGGTCGAATTATCGGTATTATTAAAATTAATAAAACTAATAATTCTAATAATAGCTTTAACAGTATAACTAATAATGAAGACGTCTGCGACATTGGCAAGGTTAGCAAATATAATACTAGCTTTAACGATAATATCGGCGAAGTTCACATTAATAGAATTATCGACATCGCGGCTAATTAAGAAACTATTAATTTAGATATGGTTCGACGAAATTAACCCGTATTGCGGTATTTGCAACGTATTGTTTTCCTACTATCTCCTCCTTCGGCGATAATGCACAACGTATGCAAAGTCGACAAGAAACGAAGAAATATTATATTAATAAAAGCTTTTACTTACATATCTTGAAGGCCTTTCTTTTTAACAACGACTAATTTGCCGACCCGGATAATAAATACCACTTATTAAAGATTATTCCGTAATATATTATTAAAATTAAAAAACTAGAACTAAAATACAAAAATCGGTAAGACAGTTGGCTATATATAGGCCTGCCAAAATCTGCCAAGGTTGCAGCCCTTGACGTACCCCATAATCTCTAACAGTATCTGTATTTGCATAATTATTTATTTTTATATCATTACAGAAATTGCCAGCATTACCAGAACGTAATTATTCGTAACCTAGCGTTATAAATAGTATATCGAGAAATAAAACCGAAGAAGTATTTCTTATCAAAGTTAAAACATTTATAAAAAATAAAAGTATATTAGTTAACGAAAATGATATCTACGATTTTAAATTGAAAATTAAAAAGTTAAGCCTACTCGATTTTAATTAAAATAATAAACAAAAAATACGTTCAATTTCAAAAGGAAATTAGATTTATATATCGTAATAAACATAAGTATCTATATAATATCGATTAAAAAGACTTTTAAAAAATGTTAAAAAACAGAATTATCTTTAACCTTTTGAAATATATTTTAATTAAGTGGTATAACGTTTATTTATCAATCTAGATTATTTATAAATAAAATATATTACAAATCAAAACGAAAGTTATAATTTTTAACAATTTTTAACCGTATATTTTCAACTTGCTTATAATACGGAACCTTATTAATATATTTAAATGATTTATTTAAATCCGAATAGATACTACTTTTATTGAAACAGTTTAATTACGTAAAGATTTAACTAATTAAGTAAAGTTATTAATATTGTTTTAATTAAATATATTTAATAGTATTATCAATTTCTAGTTTATTAAAACATTATTTAATCTTAATTTCTTTTAATCCAAGTCAATTATATATAATAATTATTATGGCACCTATTAGGTGCACCTTTCTACCAAGTGGTCTATGTTTTGATTAGTGGTTTATACTATAGAAGAAACCTACAAGGCCTAGCTTACCAACATACTTCTAGTTTATCTAAATGCAAGGTAAATATATAGGTCCAAACCTGAAAAATAAGGCTGAGCCAATATATAGAAATTATTCCACGATAAATTTCCACGATATATATTATACCCAGTATTTTCGAATACGATAACTCTTCAAATAGTTTTTTACGGTTTAAATAAATTGCGCATTTTAGTCCCGTACCTTACTCCGATTCCGACTAGTGGTTGCCGACAAGCTTTGGCCCTAGTAAATCTTATGCCCGCTGGCCACGGTTTAGCAAGGTTTTTGAAGTAATAACTTTATATGGTAAACCTTAAAGATAGATTTTAAAAACGTATGAAAAGCTTTACAAGCCTTTGCCAGTTTTACAGCTAGGAATTCCAACTTCGATCGTTTCTATAACACTTTCTTAAGTTTCCATCCATCAAAATAACAGCTGAATACGATATATCACGCAACTTTTAATATACAGTACCGGTTTTCCGTAACGGGAAAATTTACGCAGAAACTATTACGTTTACAATAATTAATCCCGATAAAAATACCGGATTATTCAAGGCCGTTAACGTTACTATCGACTTAAAAGATTTTTCATAAAAGAATCGAATTCGGCTTTTTATTTTCGGATATTACTTAAGTTTCCAAAACAAAAATAACCGATCTTTCGAATAGCTTATACGGTGTAATCTTACTTTAACAAAAGTACTGCTAGCAAAACTAAAAATAAACAATAACGACTGGTTTAAAAATTCCGAAATACAGTTGTTAAAACAATGCACGTTGGAAGAATACAAGCGGTAGTTTGCCTAGTTTATCTAAATAAAGAAATTTCTTTGTTTTTCCTTTTCTTTTTACTTTAGATTTTATATAATAAATGGAAATCTGCTTTTATTGCGCCGAACTTTATATGCCGTAACATAATTTAAGGTTATTTTTATTCGCTTAAGAAAGCTTTATAATATCTTAACTTTTTTTTCAAATCTAAATTAATCTATTATGGCTATAATTATCCGAAACGTGCTATCTCGAACTTAGATAAAATTTACATTACTGCAGTAATAGCGTAACGGAAAAACTCGAACGAATTACCTGAACGAATCGGAATTAATAATTTGCGAATATTATTTAAAATGGCGCAATTCGCAGAAAAAACAGCCGTTACCGCGTAACAGGTTCGGAAAAAAAATATATTTCGATTAGGAAACTTTCGTTAAAACGTAGCTTAAAAACGATAAAACTTCGAAAATAAGCTTTCGCCGTTATTCGAATAATTTTTAATACCGTTAAACGAAACCCCGAATTTACAGTTATTTTAAAAAAGGAAATATTAGCTAACGATAGCTGAATAATCGAAAAGGTTATTACTATCCCCGGATTTACGCATGAAAGCTTTAAGCAAATCGCTCCCGTAACGGAAACATATAGGTTTGTCGTTCTAAAATTCGATTTAGTAAGCGATCTAATAAAGAAAATAAAAAAGGTCGTCGAGATTTACGGCAAAAAAGAATTGCGCTTTTTTTCCGTTTAAACCTATATTAAAAAAAGACGTAAAATTTGGCTAAATCTAAATGGTACCATTAATTACGAAAGATATGTAAGATACTTAAAAGATATTCCAAAGCTTTTTTCGTCGAAATTAAGTTTCGAGTTTTAATAAACCTAGTCTTTAAGTAACAAATAGAAAAGCTATTATTATTATAAAAAATATGAAAAGTAATATACTTACCTTTTTCGACTAAACGTATTACTTAAGTAAGCTAATTAAATAACTCGTTGATTAAGCTAATAACGAAACCTAATATAGTAACGAAATAGTTACGGTTTTTATAATACTTAAAAATAAACAATAGAAATTTAACGATAAACAGGCCGAAATCAACGTTTTGAAAAAACGCTTACGTATAACCAGCATAACTACTAATGTTTCAACTTCTGAAAATGAAAGCGGTAAAATTAATGTTTTAAATATCTATACCGATAAGGATAAAAATACGATATCGTTCGAAAGTTATTATTAGCAAATAGAAAATAAGTTAATAATTAATACGGATTATATTATTAACAATAAAGCTAGATTAACGCAAATTAAATCCTATTTAAAAAACGAAATTATAAATACTACCTTATTTTATTTATAACCCTCCCATTTTAATTAAATTATTTCGTTATAAGTTTTCGTCGTTTACCTTTAGTATAAATCTATTAATCCGAATTCTCTCGAAAAAGCTAAAAAACAATTTTGCGTTTTCCGAATAAGATAATATAATAATTATACCGCTTTCAAAAATAAGTTCGTTTATTTGATAAGGGAATATTAAGGTAATAAGAAAATCTGGAAATTTAAGTTTAAGATTAAGATTTCGTATAAGTTACGAATAGCATTAATCTAATTATATTACGATAAAAACGTCGAATTTTATCAGTACGCTTAATTGGTTACGGAAATTACCTTAGCCTATAATTAAAAAAAGTTCGTTAGTTAAGTCTAGAAATATTTAAAAAAGGTTATAATGCTCGAAAAGCTGCAGGTAGACGAGACGGCAACGAAACGTCTACTAGTAATAGCAATAACGGTGATTTAACGAATACCGGTTAATAAAACAACAGTTATTTTCGACTTTTTGTTAACCAAATTAAATAATATATTACAAAAAACGATATTTTCGATATTATAAAAAGGGATATATTTTATAAAAATATTCTAAAAATCTATATCTAATACGTAATTTTTTGGAAAACATTAGGTTAAAATTAATGTTATTATTATCCGTTATATAACAGCCGAATTAAACTTTATAAAACTAAATTAAAAAACCGACGACGAACAAGAAAAATAAATACCTTAAGGGAAATGGATTTTATCCCAGGAAAGCTAACAGAAAAATTTGGCGTTAAGATACCTTTTAATTTTTTATAGCAAATTTTCGGTGAAGAACTTTTGTTATTTTCAAGTACCGTAATACTTAATGAATTATTTATAATTACTAAATCTACTTTTGTTAATACGGAAGTAAACAGCTACTTATTTTTCAATATTGGATTTATTAAGCGAATTTAGAAATATTTAGAATTACGTTTATTTATAAGTTTTAAGCTTTCTTGAATTAAAAAATTAATAAATAAGTTATTTAATTCGTTAATATAATTATGGTTTTAAAATTTGGCATTTACGAAAAAACGTTATTATGAATCCCGTTTATTATTTTCGATATAAAATGGGATATTATTAATAATCGTACCTAATTTAAGTTGTACCGGTAAATATGGATATAATTAACCGTCGTTTGTTATTTCTAGAAAACTGGAACTTAACGCCGTTATAAAATATTTCCATAAATTATATAAGAAACCTTATAACCAATATAGACCGAAAATTCCAAACCAATGTTTAAAAAAAGAAACGTTTAATGGATTGAAAAAATAAATGACGTTGCAATGGTTAACGATTAAGGAGGTATTAAATGAATAATTAATACCTAACGTTCGTTAAGTTTTAACTTTTATTTTCTAGTAGCAAATAATATTTTATAACGTATTTACCAAAGGATAAAAATATTAGAAACAGTTACGGAATAGATATTTTCAAATATTAAAAAGCCGAAAAGAAATTTGCCGATACAACCGAATTTTATAAATCCGTAAAAGCAAACGCCTGTTAGTTATTACAAAAAAGAACGCGTAATGTAAGGACGATTAACGAAGTCCGAGGAACTTAATACGTTGTATAAGAAAAATAAAAACAAACTGAAAAAGCCTTTGCGAGACGTATAAGGTCTTTATATATTTAGAAAAGATATTTATAAATAATACCGATATCAGCTAGATATAGATATAATAAACGCAATTACGTTTTATCGCATTATGTAAACTGCAAAAGTTAAAATATACGTAATTATATTATATACAATCGATAAGGTTATTATTTATTAATAAAAGGAACTTTTATCAAAAAAAACCGATTTATGAAAACGTATTCGAAGATTTATACCAGAAAAGCATTACGAATACCTAATTTACGAAAGTTAACGCTGACGAAAAACGAAAATTGATTATTAATCGAATTCTTAATATGCATATACGAACGCTTTTTGGCCGGTCTTCGCATATTGAAAATATGACGCATTTATTGCTTACTTAGCGTCTTGCAATACCTATCAAGATTAGCTAGGCATCGAATTTTATTCGACGGTAAAAAAAAGAAAAAAGCGTTTAAATCGAGAAATCGATCATTAAAAAGTATTATATAAAAATGTAGAAACTTTTTTAAGTAATTCGATAATATTCGAGCTGAAATTGCAATATATAATAACGTAATAAAGGATATTTATAACTTGAAAAATTTAGGGCTTTTAAAAGGTTTTTAATAACATGTATCGTCAGTTGAAGTGATTTGTTGGAAGGAGCGGTGAAAGGAACAAACGGGCTTTGATGTGGCCCTAGGATTGCAAGGACAAAGGAGCTGAAGCCTATATGTGGCTGCTCCCCCCCACCCCTAGTT
>QJOB01000401.1:0-26202 GCA_004155035.1 Monosporascus sp. 5C6A | reverse complement strand
GAGATTGGTTCACAAGTTTTTGCGCTGAGAATGTCGCTCCCTCTACAACAACATCCACATCAGCAACCTCTTCGGCCACCAGCGGCGGGAGTACCTCGGCAGGGCAGCAAGGAGGCGGTGGTACTTGGTAGGTTTCACGATGCCGGCTTGAAACTCGGTCTATTTTCTAATCCCGCCACTGCAGGTTTGAGACGCACGTAAGATGGGTCGTCATGATTATTATTGTCTTTGTCGGTATTACGGGAATCTGGATCGGGGCCTGCATCTGGCGGCGCAAGTATCTAAAGAAGAAGGACCGGATGTACGAGCTTGGCAAGGGCCTCCCGAGCTCCATTGCCGTCAACACCCAGGGAAATCTAGTCGGCCCCGGAGTTTCGAGGAACAGCAAATACGCCAACAGCCCGGGAATGTTCATGTCCGGACCTAACGCAGAAAAGACGAGGAATTAGAGGAAAGAGCTGGTCTTGGACTCGGCGAATCAGACTAGCGAATCGCTTGGCCCTGGACAATCGCACAGAAGGCCGTTCTTATCCTGCCAATCTGCCACTCCATTGGGCGACCTAGCTCGCCCGTGGCAGCTGGTTGCATTATCGCCATAACTACCCTGGAATCCTGGATGGGTCATATGCGGTCATCATAGTCCGGATTTAAATTATTATGGGGGCGTTGGGGCGGACAGGTGGTCCTTGTGAGCCTTTATACCAATGTTTCTCCATTTTCATCTGTTTTCTGAGTAATGTCGCGGCCAATGGGTTGTTCCCCTTTTTCACTCTTGTTTCGTTTGGCGAGAGGAGTGCGGCACGAGAAAGATTGGATGGATGGATCCTCTACTGCGTGTCTCAGCCTTCTATGCTTAGATATGAGGTCCGCAGCCGTTGTGTAGTGTGAAAAGGGGTGGAAGGCTTCTATACGAAGAAGCTTTCTGTCAAGGTAGCCGGGGCAGCCCTACTCCCCGCAGCACCTAGGTCGTTATACAAGCGGGACTTTGAAGCGACAGCATGGGCGGTATCGACTTCCTGTGTTAATATATTACTACAGGTGGATGGGTGGTCCATGATTTACTTCAAGTATGACTTTCTTCTGGCACTGGAGTTTCTTCTAGGTCTACTGCTAGGTCGACCCCTGTGGTAGAACGAGTATCGACTACCAGCTCGGATTCAGGGAAGCTACGACAGACGGTCAGCCAGCCTTGAGAGGCTAGCCAGTCGTCGCGTATGCGAGTTGCCCATTACCGCGGAGCCTTCCCCTGAAATCACGGGGCAATCTCTGGCTAAGACAATGGACCGCGGAGTCGGACTAGAAGTCGACTGGCGCTAACCCGAGACTGAATGAACCGGCAGACTAAACTGATCAGAGGAGCGCATAGGCTGCCTTTCGAATAGAAATGACCTCGTTGCCCATGCATAAGTGTATACTTGGTTCTCTTAGCTATATCCGGACTATTTCGGTGGGGGCGGGGGTGGAAAAGGGGGAGGGCGACCGGAAAAGGAGAGAAGTGTGGGCTCAAAGGAGAGAAGTGTGGGCTCGATGGATGTCCGTTTGCGTAGGTGGTTGGCTTGCTGACGCAAGCGACGGCTTTCCTGGCCTCATTCGGATTACTGATAGACTTTTAAGAATCCCCGATCAGATCACGTCTTCAAATTCATCTTATAGCCCAATGGGTCTGGTGGTTGCCGTGCTAGTCGTTGTTTTGCCGCCCGCTATTGCGTGGCAGTCATATCGTTTATCCACTACTGCTATAAGTCTATGCTTGTTTCTACCGCCTCTGCCCTATTCCACTTTTGATACTGTCGGTGTGTACTGCCCTACCCGTCTATCTCAATCTCATCCATCTACACCTGCTCCTTGGCATACTCAGCAGCATCCTTGTACAGATCAATCATGCACCCGGCGCTCCAAGCCTGCGTGGGGCAAGAGTCAGGGCACTCCTGGCCGTCCTTCTGCGTGAGCTCCGTAAGCCCAGCCCAGACGCTGCGGCGTATCATGTCCTTGCAGCCCTGAAGCCTCCTCGTGACCTGCTGGAAGGCCTCGACACGGCTCTCCTTCGTATTCCTCCTCTTAAGGTCGAACTTAAGCAGCGCGCGCAGGAAGAAGCCCGTCGGCCACAGCCACTCGGGGCCTTGGTGGTAGTTGCGACCCTTAGAGGTCGCGAAATCGGTAGAGTCCTCCGAATTGACGTAGTACGGGCGGTAATTGAGATCTGCAGGATCGAGCGTCGCCATGCCCGTGGGCCCTCGCAGGACCTTGTCCGCGAGCACGAGACAGCCCATGGCGTGATCCGGATCGAAGAGGTCGGGGGCTACCGTCATGGCGATAGCGAAGTTGGGCCGTAGTTGGTAGTCCTCATATTCTTTGCCGGAACGGAACAGGTCTTTGTAGATACCACGGCGATTGACAACCTTTGTGTTTATTGTGTACTGGCCGTCCTCCGCTGGGTCGAGTGGCACGTAGTAACTATGCTCGAAGCTAGCCTTGAGCAGGTCCGCCCATGCCGAGAAGGTGATCTCGGAGCCGTCGGGCTTCGTCACGCCCTTGTACGGGTATTTGCGCTCGGCGTTCAGCTTGTCGAGCCAGACTAAGGTGCTATAGAGCAGACCGGTGATCTCGATGGCGGCACCATCCCGCGGAGTGCCGGGGATGCCCTTGGAGCCCGCGCGCTCGCTCTCACCCATCTTGTCCATCCACGTGCCACAGTTAAACTGGTTGCCACCAAAGATAATCCCATTTGACCAGTCAACGAAGATCTCCTGGTTGAAACCCTCATCGCGCATTTGGGAGTCGATGCTAGGCCCAGCGTTGGCCTCTCGGAATTTCATACCAGACGCATGGCGTTGCATGGCCTCCTGGATAACATCCTGTATTAGACTCTCGGTAGAGTAGGCTCTGGGATCCTCTGAAGGGAACCATGTATCATCATAGGGTAGGAAACGCCGCTTGACCTTTTTCGATAGCAGGCTCAACCCCTCCGGTGCAAATTTTGTGTAGTCTTGAATGCACTGGAGGAAGAACCAGACGGAATCACGGCTATTGTACCGAGGAAGGTTGCCGCTGCTGAGGAGGTTGGGGATCATGCCATGCTTCAGGACACTGGCGAATGCGAGGATGTGTTCCACCGCTTCGTCAAAGCGGCCAGTCGCAAGGTACAAGCCACGAAGCGAGATGAAAACGTCGCGACCCCAGCAACGTGCCCACTCGACAGTGAAATGAGGCAGCCCGGCCGCCAACGAGGGTACAAGCTTCTTCGGCCATAGAGACCCCGACTTGACAAGGCCGGTCTGTTGAACGCTGACCATGGCCAGGCTCTGGAGGAACCATTGTCCATGACGCACAGTGTCATTCATGAGTTCCAATCCGCGATTCCAAGCCGCGGTGTAAATGGTCCGCACCGCGAGTGCAAAGTAGCGAGGTAGAAGGAAGCTCGGGATGCCACGAATAGCGTCAAACCGCTCCTTCAGCCACGCCGCTGGTTTAGCAAGGTTACCGAAGTGCGGCTGCTGGCTTATTCGCTCCAGTCTGCCAACCGTATAGTCTAACGCCCATTGACCATCACGCAGGTTTTGGCAAAGAGGATGCGCGAGATTGTTGTCTTTGATGATGTCCTTCAGCAGGCTCCACCACCCCTGTAGACCAGCGTACACAAGCCGGCCGTAGCCGGGGATGTCATAGCCGCCATCCCTGCCCTCACTGCCATCGCGTTCCTCGGGGTCACATCGATAAAGCAAAAAGTTGAGATCGACTAGATCGAGTTCTGCCACAGCTGCGTTTGCTCCCGAGGTAACATAAGTGTCGAGGCCAGCGGAGTGTTCCGCGGCAGGGATCCAGGTTTCGAATAGAGCGATACTCCCCGGAGGAAACTTGTCACGGACCGTGATGACGGTTTCGTCGCCTTTCGCATCCATCCGAATGCCTCGGACATCAGCCACTCGACATGGGAGACCTCTTAGGTAGGCATTGTCATTTTCGACTGCCTTCTTCGCTTCATCGCTATCATCGACTTCCAGCATCCAGCTGCCCAGGTGGCGGGCCTTGGTGCCCGTGAGATGTACTGCGTTGAAAGCCGCGTTTCCATTCCCATACCCAGGGTATGCGGTGTGCGCTATCAAGAAGTAGCCTTTTCTTGATTCGGGGTGGACTCTGTGTACGGTGATGTACTGGTCCTCGTGGTGGACGTGGACCTCGTCGTACCCGTCCTTTCCCATCAAGGTATGTATCTGATTAAGGAGTTTCTTGACACCGCCGATACCACCCTTGCCGCCGCCAACCTTCACTTCTTTCCCAGAAGAAGACTCTGATGTGTAGAGCCTCGTCTCGTTGACGAGGTCGACGAGCTTAGGGTATACCTCATCGTATCCCATGACGCTTCCACTAGCACTAGCGCACATGCATACCAAGGCGGCGTTGGGCAAAGTGTCCCGCGCGTCCCTCTTCTGGGCCGGGACTTCGTTGTCGTGTGTGCAATCCATAAACAACGCTTGGACGGCCGACGGCTTGATATTTCGTATCACCTCCCGCACCGATGGCAAACCGGCCAGGCCATTGATACCGGGGCTACTGGGGGCGCTGGCTTGGGAAGAAACCCTGGTGATTTCGTCGACTTCGAAGCTGCCAATTGGCCGGCCACCATAGCGGTGTACCAGCCTGCTGAGCTCCCCAGTGCTCCAGGATTGCATCGCCTCTCTGATCAAGGCACTCAGGCCGAGCCTCTTGACAAAGACGTAGTCCATCTCCTCAGAACCGGTAAAGAGCTCTGCTACGACGTACAAGTTAGGTCGAACACGCCGGGCTTCGTCAAGAATGTATTCCGCGACGTGGATGGGGGTGGAATGGCAGTTGTCGATGCGGAAGCCTGCGAAGTACTTGGCTAACATACGGGCGTACTTCGTCATATGCTCCCAAAGCCAAGGACTATCTTCGGGGCCACTGCCGTATCGGAGTTTTACGCAGTCTCCCCAGACTATCACCTCACGGCGCAGGTAGACACGCGACTGAGGACCCGCGTTATCAACCAGGGCATTCCCAGCCCAGACCCAGCCATTGTTCACGAGCACTAGATCTTCCGGTTTAAGGTCCCTCGCAGCTTCCGAGTTGGCCAGCCGGGTGAAGTATGTCTCGATTAAGGGGTTATCTTGATCGATGGGGCCAAGCTTAGGTCCATGGTCGTCTAGCCGGACATACTTGATTCTATTGAAGAGTTGCTGAAGTATTTCTGTCATCTCCTTGTCGTATTCCTCGTAAAAAGGCACGTTAACCACGTCGAAGATCTGGGATAACTTGGAGCGGATGGCAGCCTCAGCCGCTTCTCCTCGGCACTTGCCGAAGGTCGCCAGGATCAACGCAGCAGCAACATTGGGGTCTATGCGCCTGCGGAAGCGCTCGCCAAGCCTGTCATTGCCCAATAGGCCGTTCTGCACTAAAAATTTGGCTTGATCCTTGATGCTGGCATCTTTGAGGTCGTCAACGTTCGCAGCGTCGGTTCCTTCAGGGACGGAGGCTTTCCCCGCAGCCCAAGCCTCGACGGCGGCATCGACATCCCTATCGACGTCTAGCGCGTAATATTCCCAAAGGCGGATTTCGGCTATGACGTGCTTCTTGATGCCGTCCATAACCTCGATAAGATCATCGACAGATTTAAGCGCTTTAGGGTAGCCCAGCTCTTCCAATCTGGAACCGAAATTCATGAGCTGCGTGTCAAGCAAATATGCGGATTCTAACCAAGGGGCCGTAGTCAGATTGTACCCGGCCTCCGGGTGCTCCAGCAACCACTTGCTATTGTTCGCCGTGTGATTTAGGACAATGTCCGTCAAACTCAAGAGCGAGTGGTTCTCTTCCAGGCTGTCGACCATCTGTTGCACGTCCTCATCGCCATTCTGAAAGCACTGCGGGTCCCACCCTAACTGGTCGTATAGGCTGTAAGGGGAGTTCGACGCCCCACGAACTTGTAAAGGCGTAAAATGGATCATATTATAGCCGCGGCCACTAATGCCCTGCAAATGTCTCTCCCAGTCCGAGGGATATTTTCCCATGAACTTGCTGATGACTGAGAAGACGGATAGAGCTGGCAGGGGCAGGGGCCGGCCGTCAAGCGACAAGCGTGGGGCGACATCGATATAGTACAACGGAGTCTTCTTCTTCTCAGCCAACGCCGGATCGTTGGGAGCTAGCGCTGTTGAGAGCTCAGGAAGCTCAGCGTACGTAGTGTAGAAGGCGAACGCGCCAGCACTATAGATGGGAATGGAGATTTCGAGGGTGCGGTTGAAGTCAGGTATCAGTCTAAAGGGGTGTCAGGAGCTTGTAGGGCCACTAAAACGCCATGATGGGCCTACTTGTACTCTCGGAACCGATTCCTGTGGAACTCGGAACCCTTCTGCGGAATATTGACCCATAGACTACCTTGTCGACATATGGAGGAGGTCCCCTCGATGGTGAAACGGATCGTTATAGGCTCGTCCGTCCTCGTAGCCAAATAGATGTACTCGCCAGGGACATCCGGGGCGCCATCGTCCTTCAGAGGAAGGACATATACCTCGTTCGAGACCATTGTCCTGGGAGCCATGGTGTTTAGTATCTGCTCGAGGCCTGGTCATGTGAGGTGGCTCGCGCTCAGAATACGGAATGAGACGTCACAGGCAGTTTATGGCAGCGGCATAGTAGAGTAAGTGGGGAGGACGTCGGCGGGAGGAACTGGGTAGTTGGCATCAGGGAGAGGGCTTCGCTCACAGGTTGGTAGAGAGGAGAATGAGCGAGGACAACGCAGAAGAGCAAGTCAGTGAGGGCGGAGGACGGAGAGAGCTGGTCTAATAATGGAGAGATGATCTGGTGGTGCGTCGTCCTGTGCGGCTGCTCCTTAGGGATACGTAGGCAGGCAATGACCAGGGCAAGCGAGGAGTACACGACACAAAGTGCAACTAGCGTAAGGGGACGCAAATAATAAATCTTGGAAGCACCCTAGGTAGTCCCAGTTAGTAGTCATATGGGAGAGAAAGTGCACATATAGGTAGGGAGGTAGGTGGGCGGTTGGGGCTATCATGAGGTGGAATATAGGGCTACTAACGGCGGTTGAGATGGAAACTCTTTCGGCCCAACGAGACAAATGACAGTAGACAGGCAGACTGCTTCCTCCGGAATGACGGGAAAGTGGTTGCCGCCCAGAGCACGGCACTCAAAGCAGGCGAAGAGCTATGATAGGCAACATACTAGGTAGGTAGGTATGGTATGTATGTACCTAATATACGTGCAAGGTAATATGCGTCAACATAGTAGTAGCAGATCAACCCGAGAAAAATGCCTTTTTGGGGGGGTTAAGGCACTAATAACTATATAGAGCTGCAGCTCCTTCCTTGCAGGGCGGGGAAGATATTGGAGATAGAGTAGGTATATCGTATATGTAGGTGTATACATATTTATGTGCAGGAAAGTGCTAATGTTCAATATGCTTTGCAGTCTACATGCAAGGTGGTTAACAAATTTTTTTTTAACATACTTCTAAAATACTCCAGGTTCAATTAACAATCAGCTATTAACAAAAGCAAGTGAAAAATGACTTGACATATTACCTTAATCCCTAGAGTCCGAAGATTGTATTTCTTGTTTTATTTTGTTCGGAATAAATAGTTACGGCGTAGTTATTTATGGAGCTAAACATAAGTATTTCTAGAGTATAACAAATTTTGTTCAACCACCTTAACATGTAATTGGTGAGTTGACGTCGCAGGATGATGACGTCGTTGTGAGCAGGTAACTTTGTGGTAACTGCGTACTACTCTGTATTATGTAGTACGTTGTGTAATATCAGTAAAAGGACCTAGTAAGCACCCGACTTGCAATGGAGAAACTGCGCTAAAGTGGGGGGGGGGAGCAGTGCAGGGACAAATAGACCACAGACTGTTGGGGATAGTCCAGGCCTTCAATGTTGGTAATAATTAGTAGGGCAAGACGTTGTGCTACGGTTCCTGGGTATTGACCCTACCTCTAAGAGTTTCAAAGGCCGCAATGCCCCCCCAAGAACACTCGAAGCTTGCTTAACGGCGATAGACGCTTATGTAGTCCTATATAATATATACCTGGTTTCGCACAAGTTATTAAGACGGAACAGCACCACTTATTGTGACTTAAATATAGAACAGACGACTTCCAATCGCAACATATAATACCCAGGTATCTATCGGAGTACCTATGTACCTATATCTAAGGCCTTGCTTGGGCTTGCGGGAGAAATAGACCCCATGGCGTGTGAATAACCTTACCTCTTATTACTGGCAATGATGGCCCACCGAGGGCCATACGATTCGTTTTCACATGCAAGACGAAGTACGAGATATGAGATTTCCTGCAACGTCGTGCTGACAACCGACCTCGATACCTGCTCCCCCATGTACCTACTCAGATCTGGAACGGCCGAGCAGAAAAGCTCATGCTCCTCGGCCCATACATCGTATCGCAGGGATTTCGGACGTGGCCGTCTTTCAACGATCCCGCCTACCTACTTACATATGCATATCTACCTTAGGTAGCGCTCGATATTGATGTATTGTACAACGCAAACGGTACGCATCCAGGGGCTCCATGGAAAACAAAACAAAAATTGGACCGAGCCATAAATGTAAAACAGAGGTATTTTTAACCTTGATTCCTTACCACGGTGATCGATTAAAAGGATTTCATTTTGGTGATAGACGGAAACCGCTTCTTGTCAACTGAATCATATAAATTCTAATGTGTTATTCGCGTTGCTATTGTATAACGACAAACGTTTGTTGCAGCACCTCGGAGGTTTGGGGTGAGGTTTGTGAGCCGGGTCCATTTTCTTCCGTCGACCCCCCTGGCATCCAAGCTGCGGAAAGTGTGAGCCCTAACTCTGCCTAGTTTAGGCAGGCGGTGAGAAGTTGCTATGTCGTCATTGCCTAGGTACAGAGGTACCTCAAGCGTCTTAGGAGCTATGGTTGGGGGAGGGAGATAGATACCCAGGTAGGCAAGCGAGTGATACGTAAGCAATTCGGAGAGCAAAAGGTTATTACCAAACACCACCTATCCTTGTGGCCTGCGATGATGCGATCGACTACCTCAGATCGATGAAACTTCGTAGCTATCAGGTGAGGAAGGTATACACACCTAATAGTAAGTGGGGTGACACGGGTCAGCAAAAACCTTGAAATTCCTGAAGTTCCTCGGCTCTCTGATTATCACGTACCCTAGCAGCCTAAGTACTAGTCCAGGTTACCTAGGTAGGTAGTCATAACAAGAGAACAGACAGGTGCTCTCACCAAGGCAATACCAAACTCAAAAGACCTAAAGCGCCTTCATCCATTACATACCCAGTATTTATTACAGCAGGCCCAGATACCTTCCAGCCTCTCTCCTACTTTCTTGGCCTACTGCATTAGTACAATCTGTACCTATTTCTTTTACCTGCAGTTCAATGGGCTTTTAATGCGAGTTGTATTCTGCCATTTGGTATCGCGGTCCCCCACATCCTCGTTTACAGCTAGGAAGCATATATTCATCCGTACGTCCTCCACATCATTGCACTTCACGTGGTGCTTCTCATCTCAGTCCTTCAAAATGGCAACGCCGCATATTGAAAATGGCGAGCATTACGAAAAGAAGCATAAGGTGACGGTGGTGGGCTCTGGTAACTGGTACGTACGTACATACATACATCTCTGACCGGTTTTTCCGCCATTTCTTTGGTCCGTGAGAGGGACGGGGACTGATGGTAAACACAACTTCAGGGGTTCAACAATCTCCAAGATCGTTGCCGAGAACACCAAGGAACACCCTGAGCTCTTCGAGGAAGACGTGCAGATGTGGGTGTATGAGGAAGAGGTCGAATACGAAGGAAAGAAGCAGAAGCTCACCTCTATCATCAACCAACATCACGAGAACGTCAAGTATCTGCCCAACATCAAGCTCCCCACCAACGTTATCCCAAACCCTTCCCTCCTAGACGCCGTCAAGGACTCGTCTATCCTCATCTTCAACCTTCCCCACCAGTTCATCCACAGGATCTGCGATCAGCTGAAGGGCCACGTCGTGCCTTTCGCCCGCGGCATATCCTGCGTCAAGGGAGTCAATGTGTCCGATGAGGGCATTGCCTTGTTCTCCGAGTGGATAGGCGAGGGTCTGGGAATCTACTGCGGCGCCCTGTCCGGAGCCAACATCGCCTCCGAGATCGCCGCCGAGAAGTACTCGGCCACTACCATCGCATACGACCCACCTCCCATGGACAGCTCCCGGAACCCCTCTCAGAACGCCACGCCCCGCTCTCAGACTCCGGCGCGTCAGCCAAATGGTGCCGACCAGTTAAGCGTCACTCCCCTGGCCGACATGCACCATAGGGACGCGCGCGGCAGGAAGAGCAAGACGAAGCTGACCCCCGTGCCGCCTGAGTATCCGCCCCTCGACCACATCACCTTCAAGACCTTGTTCTACCGGCCATACTTCCACGTCAGCATGGTCTCGGATGTTGCGGGCACGTCCCTCGGCGGTGCGCTGAAGAACATCATTGCCGTCGCCGCGGGATTCGTCGAGGGCCGCGGCTGGGGCAATAACGCCAAGGCCGAGGTGATGCGCATCGGGCTCCTGGAAATGGTCAAATTCGGCAAGCAGTTCTTCGGCGAGACAGTCGAGGAGAAGACTTTCACGGTGGAAAGCGCCGGAGTGGCCGATCTGATCACCTCGTGCCAAGGTGGCCGCAACTTCCGGTGTTCGAAGCTGGCCGTCGAGAGGGGAGTCTCGGTCCAGGAGGTCGAGGAGACGGAACTGAATGGCCAGAAGCTCCAAGGCACAACAACGGCCGCCGAGGTCAACTCGTTCTTGAAGAGGAGGGGTCTAGAGCAGGAGTACCCCCTGTTCACGGCCGTGCACGATATCCTGGAAGGGCGCAAGACGGTTGATGACATCCCTACTTTGGTTGCCTCGGATCATTGAAGGTCTAATAAATGCTGGACCAATCAGCCGTCGCCCTTGGATAGTGTCGTGTCACATCCCAGACAGTGATTATCCGTCTAATCGATGACCTGGTAGATAATAATACAAGTAGGATAGAGTTAATGAAATGCTCTAGACGTGTCGCTCAATTATGCCAGAGATTGTGCCTAAAATTTGTCAACCAACATTGAAGAATTCTCCTCACTCCAAGCACCATGCCTCCTGAGTCCCCTCCCTACGGACATCCCATCACCATCATCTCCCTCCTCCGTCCTCTCACCTTCGCCAAACAAAGGCTTGAAAACGGCATCATGGCTCATCCACATTAGATTCATAACAACCGCCATCGCGACAGCCACCCACCGCGGCACCCGGCCCTCGTCATTATCGGCCAGCAGCCGGCTCAGACTGAGCACGGCGAGTAACAGAGGCGCCCATGCGGTGAGAAACAGTAACCGCCCGATCTCCTGCCGCCGCGTCGTGATGGTGTATGGCTGGAGCTGCGCCAGGTAACTCTGGTACTCCTCCGGCAGGCCGTGCTCCGCCGCCCCGTCCCGGATGAGCTTCAGGTAGCGCGCCGAGGGCTGCGCGTACGAGGGGTCCGGACGCCGGACGGGAAGGGCGAGCTTTATGAGGGCTTTGCGCAGGCGGCGAAGGCAGGCGTCATCGTCATCGTCGCCGTCGTCGCCATCGTCGTCGCTACCGCCGTCGTCCGCCCGCCGGGTAGTGTCGGGTATGCGCGGCGCGTACAACGTGTGGGCGAGGAACGGCTTCGGCAGCCCCGGGACGGGCAGCTTCTCGGGCACGTGCAACGCCGGCGGTAATGGGAAGCACGGCGTCTGCACGTCGCGGTACGAGGCCCCGCCGCCCTCGGTGCGGATGATGGTCGCGTAATCCTCGCGCGTCACCTCGTACACGACGCCGTAGAGGCCCTTGGCCCAGGTCGGTCTGCCGCGTTGCGCTTCGACGCCCCTCGCTCCACATCCAGGTGAACGTACGTCTGCGTCTACATGCGCCTCGCGCTCTGCGCCACTACCCTCCTCACCCTGGCTAGAGTACGGTGCCGGCGGGTTCGCAGAGTCACGCGGGACGGGGGGCAGATCGGGCATCTTGGGCGGCGGCCTGCCGACCTCCCGCGGCGCCGTGTTCGCAAAGCACGGCTCCTGGTACGGGACTCCCGGCAGGTCGAACGTCAGCTCGAATGCGGGCGCGCACACGTTGATCTGGCTCAGCGGCTCAATGCCGCGGGTGCCACGGAACGTCTCCGCAGATAGGTTAGACCCGTATGCCAGGTAGAGGACTGTCTTCTCTTTCTCCGCCTTGGCTTCATCATCATCGGCGGCGGCGCGGGCGAGGCGTTCCAGCGAGGTCTGCGGGATCACTGCGTGCGACGGGGCGGGATGGCGGCGGGTGAATGGCAAGGAGGAGACGAAGTTACTGCGGATGCGCTCGAATTGGCATTGCGTGCGGGACTGCGCTTCCGGTAGCGGCTGGTCTCGGTGCTGTCTGCGGCCTTCTTCTATGGCGTGCTCGGTAGGGTTCATGATGTGATCGGGATGAACTGTAATGCGACGTGATGTGATACGATAACCTCAGAGCTTCATTTATACAACGCGCACCAATAGGAACCTCAGATGAGCTAGAAAGTGTTATTTGTACAAACGCCCCTGGTTAATCAGGGACGAGAAAGTATAAACGCAACAACTTCTTGGTTCCTTTTAACGACAAGCCAAGCTGGACCTCTATGCCATGTGATGACTTCCATGATGCGCCTGTTAGTTCTTCGGATTACCATGACGGATGATGATTATAAATCAAGATCGGGCATCGTTTGGCGGCTTATTGCATGCGAAGTAGCAGGTGGGCCGAGGTCCGCGCGGGTCACGCTAATTGGTTCCCCCTGGCATACCCTTCATACTGTCCTTTCAACAACTGCCTACGAAATATCAAGTCCTTGATTTCGCCAGTCGTATTAAGAAGGCTCACGGAGAATTGTTTCTGTGAAGGGATCATTTAAAGTCGAGTGCTCATCTAACTAAGCGGGCGATGCAATTCACAAGCAGCTCAGATTTCGATCCAGGTCTCCTCGCGCTTCATTAATGTAGAAACGTCAGAGGCAAGTACTGCCGGTCACCGGTTTGTCGGATATTGAGGGATTTCATATAATTCGCGGCTCCTCGGGGTTCTGCTTAAATATAGTCCGCATACTCCTCCTTCTCGCCCATTCTGAGATGCCCGGCCAATCCTTCGCATCAACCCATGTCATCCTTATTATGTTCTGAGTTTTTAGGGCATATTCCACAGCGTGGAGCTTGTGATATACAATGACCGTCCACATATTTTGGTTGAGGCGATACCCAGCGTTCCTCCTGAATTCAGTCTCAAAGAACTCGCTTTTTAGAGGTCCTACCAGGACCACCTTGGGGAGGCGTGCACGTGTATACGCATCCAACGGCTATGGCGTAAGAGTCTCACACCTGCCATGCTAGTCAGCGGATGACTTAGGAGCAACTCGTACATGTGGTTTGACTGTGATTCGAATGGGCTCATGCCTCTGTTGAGCTGTTCATAAATTTGTCATTGACATCCCTGATTCGTCGAATGGCAAGACGATGCACATTCTTCCCTCGGAACGTCTAACTCGTTCCGCGTACGCATTAAAATCTCAAGATATTATGGGCAGGGAATCCGCCTAATTATAAAAGGTCACTATTACTCGCATGTAACTCAGGGGTCAGCGAGTGGTCGAGCGGCTGTGGCAAGTTTGCCTCCTTGATTGGCTGTCAAAGCAGCGTCATCACTCTTTTGCGAAGGTGGGCTTAGATCACGGTTCTTATGTCCTCGGACAGATCGGCAATCCTCACGTCTATATCTGGCCATGTGCACCTTAATCTTCACAGGCCTGGAATCACGAGGGCAAAGTGTTTTGAATAACTTCATGCGACCCGGTCATACACCATAGCCCCCCTATTTGTAGCAGATTCCATTAGTCAGCAATCATAACATCTAATCAGGGGTGAGAGCAACGAGGTGGCTAAGGCAGTCGAAAGTTATACGACACGGATGCCTTCAACCAGTATGAAGTGAAGGCGTTGTAACATTATTCATCGTGACTTGCACAGGCCTGGAAAAGCCTACCGCTTATTACCACTATGTCCGAATAGCTGCAGACGATTAGTCATGCTTACTCCACATCATATGCTAAGTATACGAGATCTCGTAATAGGAGCCGCCGAAGGATCCGCATGTTGGCGTAAGCAGCCTCCTTCGCTACAGTTATGGGGTCTATAAGTCTTACCTGACAACTCCTATGTCAGTCATTCTATGTACAAAATGAGAGGTCCAGGAGGATACCTACCCAAACAGTTGTCCAGCAATACAAGCCAAATTTTAACATATCTGCTCTTCAGGAATCTCAGGTGACCAACTGACCAGCCGTCAAGAGCTCTGTACCCACGCGTCATTCGGACGCATATGATTTCCTATCAACGGCGAATACCGACCTTGGTGGAAAGTCAGTCCTCATCACCGGCGCCTCGAAGGGAATTCGGGAGGGGGCATTGCCTTGAGGTCCGCCAGGGCTGGGTGCTCGCAGATCGCTGTCATTGCTCGCAGTAGCCTGCCAGAGATTGAGCAAGAGATTCTAGCAACTGCCGCGGAAGCTGGTGCCCCCAAGCCCCAGCTTCTCACCATCCAAGCTGATCTCACAACTGAAGCCGGTGCCGCTTCAGCGGCATCGAGAATCTCTGTCGAGTTCGGTGGCAAGCTCGACATATTGATTAATCACGCTGGACGATGAGACACCGTCGCTCCTATTGCTGAATCCGTTGTCGACGACTTCTGGTTAACGTGGCAGTTTAAGTAAGCAACTGCCGGTCTCACTCTTATCCCGTTATCTCAATTGTACCTTGAGCATCTGCCAGTCGGGTTCTCTCAGCTACCATAGTTCATAAGAAGCCCTATCATTCCATAAAACACTCTGCCGTATCCTAATAAAGATGTGACCGATTCAGAATGTTACAGTTAAAGGCGCGTATCTCGCCACGGGTGCTCTGATCCCAGCGCCTCTCAAGTCGCCAACGCGCACTCTCCTTACCATCTCGAGCGCTGGAGCGCATATGTTGCTAAAGCGGTTGTCCGGATATCAAACTTCGAAGTTCGCTGTTTGTCGCTTTACTGAGTTTATCGCCAAAGAGTGCGTAGACGAGGGCCTAATGGCAATTTCTGTCCATCCAGAGGAGGTTTTGACCGATTTCACCTCGGTTCTTCCGAAGGAGCAGCATGGGATTTCCGTGGACAGGCCTGGATTGTCTAGTGACACTTCGGTATGGCTCTCGAAGGAAAGAAGGGAGTGGTTGAACGGCCGGTTCATCAGTGTAACGTAGAATATGGAGGGAACTAGAGGGGAGGAAAGGGGATATCGTTGAAAGGGATCTGTTGAAAGTCTAGGTTGATCATTTCTTTGGTTTTATCCGGTAGGAGCCATGAAATGACTCTAGTCACGTTGCAGCGGTGGAAATCTATACTATCTCAACTCTCCGTTCAGGCGCCCTTTTTTCTAACAATGACGGATACACCGGCATAGGCCGCACACGGAGAAGGGAGCCGGGTGCGCCGTCATCCTCAGTTAAACGCGAGACTTACATCCGTCACAAGCCTCCTGTCGAGTTGGACTAGGTAAACGTCGCGCTCGGGTTTAGCAGATACCGTAGAGATACAGTTCCCCGGTACGTATCAGAGGCAGTGGCAAACTAGACCGAGAAGTCGAACTGCGGTACGTGCTTCTCAGGGACTTAAAAGGTCAATTACCCTCCGATATTCCATCATGGTTTAAACTTTGTCCTGACCCAGCCATCCGGTTTGCCATGGCTTTCGAGAACATCGCCATATTTATTGCACACGACCGAATTGGAGACGCCATCCTCCGAGCACTTTTACGAAACAACAAGCAACAGCATACCATCATCGCCTTGACTCCACCGGATACGGATCTTAAATGAAGGCAATCAGACCAAAGAGCTCGGTCAAGGATGTAGACCTTGACAGCGTCTCACGAGGGGCACCGGCCTCGGCGCTGATGGTTGTGGATACAGTGGGCAGCACACGAATGCTCTGGAAGTCCAAGTTGTGATTCAAGATGCCGCTGCAGACACCGGCGTCCAAGGATTCTACCCTAGCGAGTACGGGATACATAGCATATACAGGAAGCCTAACGACCCTCGAGGTTATGTCCACCCGGCAAGAGGCATAAATCTCCCTAGCAAGTTGTTCCCTAATAGGCAATTCTTCTAGATGTGGGACGCGAAGGGCTGGGGAGCGACGGAACGCCGTGGGAGTTAAGATCAGCCCAGTAACCAATTTCTTCACGGCCTTAACAAGAGAAATGCCCTCTACTCAGTGGTACTAAGCAGTAAAAGGACTTACACAGCTCTTGGCTGTGGAGACTTCTATGGCAAAGATCGTGAACCGACATGGCGTCCCTGGACTCAGAGAGATGCTGAAGAGTACGTACTTCACATCATCAATGGTCCAGGTGCTAACGCGCACTACACGTATCTGGGTAATGTCGCCAAGCACCTCCATGCGTGCCAACAGTGGACTACCCCTTAGAGCAGCGCCTGTGAAGCCTGCGTTGGCAGCATCGGTGCCAGCGGCAGTACCTGGAGTCTCCTGACCACCGCTCGAAGATCCTGGTACAGTCCGTAGAGAAGATTGTGGAATAGACGGCTGTCATCACCGTGGACACCACGACGGCTGTCACGCCGACGGGCTTGTCATACGGGCGGTCAAGCTGGAAGGCGGAGCGCCCCAGTCCCCAAAGATATGGATATATCTAAGGACGCGGTCTGTTACCCTGGGTAGAACATCTGCGTCTGGGTCTTTGAATGAGTGAAGACAAAACAGTTTTCTTCCTGAATTGGGACTCTCAAAAGCTAACCAAAGCCCAACTGAGAACTTCTTTCCCTTCCTCTCCTACTATCACTCTTCTTTACCCACCGATCACACCCCTTTGTCCATCTCCATATCATTTCTATCTATGCTAGCCCCAAAGGTCGCTTCGCGGATCTTAACTGGGCGGACCGGAGATATTTTGCACGCATTTCGGTCATGTCAGGCCAAACCCTGGTCAGTCGGTACGGGAAGCAGTTCTCCCCCCAAGTAGGGCTACTGGGGAATGGCAGGGGCACGTAGGTGTCGCCGAAGCGGTCGCGGTGCACGTCCTGCGTAGACGTCAACTCCGCGAGGATAGGGTCCCCTATCTCCTGCGCGTGAGCGTCTATCATGACGAGTACCCCCTGCCGCCGCTCGTAGTGGGCGCGCACTCCTCCGGACGGCAGCGGAGATTGGGATTCAGGAGCAGGTGCTGAGCCTGATTCAGATTTGGTTTCGGCTGGCCCTACCTCGACCTCGGCCTCGACCGCGACCCCGGCGAGCATGCCTGGGACCACCCGCGCGACGGCGTGCATGGCCTCCCTGCCACCCCGTGCCACGTTGATGCAGTATCGGTTCCGGGCGATGCCGACGGGGAGTGGCGTCAGCTGCGGATCGTACGCCCAGCCGGACTCGTAGTCACCGTCCGAACCACCGGTCTCGGCACTCGCCGTGAAGATCTCTTCGTACGGCAAGTTAAAGCTGCAGTTCTCCAGCGACAGGCTCAGGATGTCGTCCGCGTGTACGTGGATGACGCGGAAGGCCTTGGGCATGTGGCGTATTACGGCAGCGTCGGCACGAGACGACGAGTATCCCCCCTCCCCTTCCGTTGCCGCCATGGGTGTCAGCCGGCGCAGCTGCTCATCACCGGCACGGATAAAGAGGCCCCGCCGAGGACGCGTGAGTACCACCGTCGCCTTCTTGTCGAGCGGAATGGCGCACACATCTCTTGCCTCGCGACACGTCCGTCTGATAGCGTTGCGGGCCTGCCAAGCGCTGGGGTCATACTCGGAGACCTCCTCATCTGAGTCCTCAATGGCGAGGCGACGCATGTCCAGGTACAGCCATGGTGGCGAATCGCTGCGGTTCACTCCTGCATGGTCCCCGGGGAAGCTGTGCACGTTGAAGAAGTTGATCCCCGGTGTCGGGATCGCGGCTCGCCAGATCTGGGCTCTGAGTTCGGGGGGCAGTGATGCGAAGTACGGGAATGAGTGGGAGTCTGAGAAACCACTCCGATAACTTCTGTTGTGGTCGTCGTCATCGCCATCATAACGAAGGTGTTCGTGTTCTACCATATTCTAGACTTTGGCTGAGCTTCCGACTTCTTGCATTCGAATCACCGAGGCAGAGCGGATGAGTTGGTTATATTACTCTTCTCTAGAGGACAATACAAAACGGATGTATGTGAGATTTCAAGCGCGGTACCTACATATACAGTCCGTATGCGATATTACGTTGATATATGCCCAAGACGAAGATCTTTGCCCCACCGCCACCACAGCGCATTCCCCCCGCTAAAACCTGCCCTAATTTAGACTATAACAACGGTATTCTTGGTACATGTAGGCAGAGGGTTCGTGTAATTGCACTCGAGTCATCCCCATTAGATGTAATTGCTAGCAAGGTTGCCTAGGTTTGATAAATGACTGAGTAAGCAGCAAAGTCCTGGGTTGGACGTTAACCGACTGGTCTATATGAGCGTTGGCCTTAACGTGATAGCATGGCGTCAATTGAACAGCAAGCGATGTGAGGTGGCTATGTCAAAGGCAGGAATAAGACTGATACACCGCACGAGCTATGTTTCATAAGCCACTTAAAGTACAACAACTCACTTTTATGTAAGTATGATCATCTAGCTAATTCTTCGTGTATGTTCACGAAATACCCTTGAAGCGTCCTTTGCAGAGTCCGCCGTAGCCAGGGCATGCGTCTCCTTTTGTCTCCATGGGCTTATGATGCGGTCGACACGCGGAAGGCTATCGATGCCAGAACCGGGCACACGATGGACTTGGGAAAGTCAAAATCGGATGTAGAAATTTCTTTGGGGAGCTTATACCGGACAGCTTTTATGTAATCCCAGCAGACTTTTCTCAGGCAAATGAGTAATAAGTCGCTTCACATAAGCTCGTGCGGCTTCTTATCGTCTTCGTTAGGTTCCTTAGTGATCATAGGTTGCGGACATAAGGATAACTCGTGGGTGTGACACCAGGCATGGACCCGGACGTGTGATGATAGCAACGCCATCGTACAGACACAGTCTCAGATGCCCTACATATCATGTCCACTCCACCAAAGCATCCACGAGCGTCCTAGCATCAGAGAGCAGTCTGTTGAGAAAGACCTGCCTCTCTGAAGATCTGTGACTAGGGATCATCGATGTGTGGCGATGCTTTGAGTAAGCGGCGAACACAATGCCGCGATTGGGGCTCCTATCTTTTGACTGGGACTCTCTTGCGGTAGTTGAGTGTGGGAGAGGGACATAGTCGGCGTAGAATGAACCGGCCCATCCTTGAGATAGCTCATCAATATCTGCTGCCTTATTTCTGTATTCCTCCCATTCGTTAGATTTGAGCCGCTTGAGATGGGCGTCAACTCCGATCTGGAAGGGCGACACAACCTCGCTCAACCCATAGCCAGCCAGCAATCGGCCTGTCATCAGCAAGTTTGGACGTGTCGCCACAGCGCAACCTGTAGACGGAGGGCCGAAGGTTGCTATGTTGGGCGAATCCGCAAGTGGACGTCTTGATGGATCCCAATGGTTTCCTGCGGCAATAGGCCATAGGCTAACCACGTATATCATGTCGAAATGATATTTCTTTGCGATGCGAGCGGCCCATATGGCTCCTTGCGTCGCCGCGGCTCCATTCAGCGGACATTCCAGAGTAAGGAATTTAAAATCAATAGGTGTATAAGGTGGGGTCATCTCGCCAGTTAAAGAGTCTACTAGTGGGGTCGGACGAGGTGCTTTGACAGGGAGACCGCGAAAGGGAGAATTGGTATACGCGGGCTTGGTAGCATTCTTAGGAGACGGCTCTGGCGCCTCTAACGAATTTAGAATAGGTGAGGGTGCTTGAAACTCCGCGATATCATCGTCGCTAAGGCTGTAGAAGTCATCCAACGTGGGCTCCCGGAGTATCCTTTCGCTGACGATCTGTAAAGCGACTGAGGATAACGTAACTGCGCTGGTGGACCTCTGCAGCAGCCGTGATCGGAGTACACCCTCGCTACTTATTAGGACCTTATCGCCTGAAGCCGGATCCCCTTGACGACAACCCCATGTCTCTCGTGCTACCCCTTTGTTTTTCTGGTCTTCGTCATCGGGCGTCCAGAATCGGGAAGGCGACCCGAACGATGGACCAACTGAGCTGCCCGGTGTAGGTAGCGAGGTAGTTGACATCAACGGTCCGATTTGTAGGGCTGGACAGTCTTCCCCGTTATCTGAGGCAGGCGGCGAATCGATATGAGGCACCTGGAAGGGCGGAAAGGAGCGCTGTTTAGGAAATAAGGAGATCTTTGGCTGGACCACGCCCCTTGAAGGAGTGGTAGGTGAAGGTGTTGTCAAACCCGAACTAGCACTACGTTTTTTCCTTAATCTGACTGTGCCGGATCTTGTTATTATGGGTGAAGGCAGAAGTCTCAGGCACTCCGCTGGATCATCCTTGGTTCCTTCGCCACTTTCTGAGTTAATGTGAGGCGGTTTGAACAGGGCAGATATGTGATTCAGCGGGTAGTCGGGTGGCCTCTTCTCGTCAGAGGATTGTACCCTTTTTAATATGTCGCCGCGCGGTGAACGCTCCAACGAAGTTGCTGGGGGCGTTTGTTTTCCAGATATCTGCATAATTTCGTCATGCAAGAAAAGTGAATCTTCGGGAAACCTGAATTCAGAGAGCCGCGGCGCGACGGATGAGTCGTAGGGGAGATCCATCTCCGAGGGCAGGGTAGAGGAAGAGCCGTTCTGAACTTGGAGACAGCCGGTCTGTTTCGGTGAGGCCTGTTCTGACGGCATCCTTCCGCCGTCACGATATGGGCCAGGGGCACTCTGAGAACGCCCTTTATCCTCTGGATGCCGCTCGTAGTCCTCTCCACGTGGGTCACGGGGCGTCATATGAAGTGATGTCGGCCGTAGGTACGCCGGCGACGGGAAGATTTGGGTGGGCTCCGGAGATTTTTTCTCCTGAGCTGCTTTCTCTTTCCTTCTGGTACCGCTGAACAGCTTCTCCAGCCGGTCCAGTCCATTCGCCATAATCATCGCAAACTGCCCGAGGAATCGTCGCTCTGAAGCCAAGATTAGCTGTGTGAAGGAAATGTTCATTAGACAACGGAGGTCGCATACCTGGTAAGGGGTATATGGCAGGCGGCTTGGCATAGATTACTGAATCTTGGTACTCTGCGTTTCAGAAAGGCAGGTAGATGCAATGGTGTCGGATATTGGTTAAGGAGTGAACGGCCCAATAAGGCCGGACCTCGGCATCGAGGAGGGTTTAGCAGTGTTTGGTGGGAACAGAGGGGCGTGTTCAGCGAAAATCGAAGATGAATCACAGGAGTCAAGGGAAGCTCGTGTCGTACCCGGCCAATACGGGATCACAACTCAGGCACAGATGCTGTGGATGTCATTTCGGATGTCGAGGGCACCAGCTTTGCGCAACTCGGGTCGGCCACACTCGATCCCAAATAGCACAGCAGGAAGGTCGAGACACTCTGAGCCCCTATATAGGTTGAGCAGTGGTGAGTGAAGCCACGCTCTCTTCTGTCAAATAACTTCCACAATACAATCTGACTTATGTAAGCACCGAAAGTGGGAGAAGTTCAGGGATCTACCTGCCTTCGGAGGCCGGATACCTCTCAGGGGGATTGACTGATATAGACTGAGGGAACTGTCGAGGCGTCTGGGGAGGTGCTATGCCGGCCGATCAGGGACTATGTAGGTAATCAATCACCCGGATGTAAGTCAGTGGCTATGAGTGTCAGATAAAAGCAATTTAATGATCGGGGGGATACATTCAAGTGGGTGGAGATGTAAATCAGATGGAAGCTTATCATAGTTTGCTGCTAGTACCGTGTATAGGCGAGCGACTTAACTGGCTGAGTTATATGGGAGGGTGATATTGCAGTAATTCTCTCTAAACAGATCCAAGAACTAGGTAGATAAAGTAGGAGCTATGTGATGTGACGCAGTATGCAAGTATGTATCGGGGTTGGCAGACGCCTAGGTCTACTTACCAACATGAACCTAACTTACCTGGTAGTACCTAAGTAGGGAGCTTGGGCGCATGTGCAGGTGAGTATTGCCGTGTGGAGGCTGAAAATGCAAGTGCAAGCCAAAATATTGCATTACTTATATGTGATTGGTCGAACTGGCTGGCAACAGGTCGAGTTAGGAATGCGCGAATCCTGGGCCGCAGCTGCCATCAAAGAGACCTCAAAGCGTGTCTGTAAGTACGTACATACAGGTCATACATAGCCTTCCGAAGCTGGGGGAACACGTGGATGTAGGAGACGTCTTATATCATGCCAACGCCGTACAAATTACTAGCCTCAAGCGCTATTTTCCCTTTCTGATACTTTTCGTCTATAGACTGGTCGTTGGAGAGGTTATATCTTACTAACGCATGCTTCGTAACACGTGTTGCCCAGGTCTTCAACCCGCTTCCAACCGAAGTACAATCGCTACAAACAATTTGAGTGTGTGTACTTATGGTATGCAGGTTTTACAGATGAGCTTGGAACATACTTATCCATGCAGCTAGTATGGAGTTGTACCGCAAACAACTCCCACGAACTCCATTGCATAGCAGGATCTGGTCTAAGTCAGAGCTAGACTTCCAGCTGATCTTGTCAACTGGCCATGAGACAGAAGGGCAGCCCGTGTCCGCCACGGCGTGAAATGGGCGAACGCCTGACTGGCCACTAATGCAACGCCATCGTGGCAGAAGCAACAAGAAAAACGATCTTCTCGGCCTTCATATTCGAGGCTCATCCGCTCCAGCCAGAACGTGCGGATAACTTCATAACCCAAGATCGAGGCTACGTTTAGTTTTATAACGGTTGCCATTCGCACGTTATTGATCCTTCTTGCAAACTGCGTATTGTCTCAGATAATCACTATTCCGCTGCGCTCAACAGTCTAACAGGGTGGAATCAACTGCAGAATCGGAGATTCATTCACACAACCCGTGCTAGCCAGGGAGTTATTCGACCTGTAAGTTCTGACTGCCCGAAGCAGGGACGCAGTGAGTAATATTTCGTAGTGCGGAAAGCATCCGACGCGAAGGAGCAAGCCCTAAGACGTATTGTCAGTTGGCACCCGACCGCACCCAAGTGAGACCTGCATACATTGTATGCGCGATGGAACAGCACAAAACAGGTAGTCCCACCGGGGCGAACTACCTGTTGAGCAACTTCAATAGAGCACCTTGACACGGAGAAGAGTGTATCCGTGCTGGACAAATCTTCGAGTCTCCGGGTATGAAGCTTAATCCGCAAGCTGTCGCCTCCCGGAGGTAGACATCTCCATAATCGCGTGATGTCCTCTACAGAATCTTAACGGAGTGGGCTGGATTGCTTCTCTCGTAAGCAGGCGAGGAAATCCAGGAAAAGGAAGAAAAAGAAGTGATCAAAGGGAGACAAGCATTAGGTACTGCTCGCCGATGTACTGTGATAGCTCGGCTCGTGGGCAAGGCAGGGATCTACTAGCTAACTAGCAAGGCTAGATACCTAGTATAATAATGCTTAGCGCACTTGCCTGCCTAGCCATCACTTCCATCAGTGGGCCCCCACCGCGGGCCCAATGCTATTCTCTCGCTACTCCATTAGTGGACACCGTTCCGTTCCGTTACCTCGGGCCAGTTAATTTGGCCACCCCGAATCGTTAATCGCACCACGACTTAAACCCTTTCTGGCAACCCCACCGGAATTGTCATTTCCCCCACACAAACTAAGCTGTAGCTGCGTCAGGGTTGGTACTTTTGCAAGCCCGTACCTAAAGGTTGCTTTTAAAAGCTTCGAAAATATGCGCGCCCGAAGTTCTTACGATAAGTAAGGACGATTAAGTATTTATAGCTAAAACGTTATGGGCTTTAGTTTTATAAAGATTCTGAAAAATATTACGTAATATTTAGACCATTAGAAATTTAATAAAGCAATTCCTATATTTTTGCGATATTTTTGGAAAAAGATATAAAGAAGTAAAGTTGTGAATATAGGAATATGTTAGTTATAACACATATACAACAAGCCACCCTTTGACAGAAGTACGAACCCTAACGCCGCTACAGCTTAGTTTGTGTGGGGGAAATGACAATTCCGGTGGGGTTGCCAGAAAGGGTTTAAGTCGTGGTGCGATTAACGATTCGGGGTGGCCAAATTAACTGGCCCGCGTTACCTTACTATGGTGTTATGGGTAAGACTGTTACAGTGCCCCTGCGAGTTGTAGGTATGTGGGCCGCAAGGCCCACCTAGTAATAACCCACCTTGGATTAGCCTAGACGTTGCAAAAGCGCTGCAATTATTCGCATGTACCTAGGTAAAAGCTACACCTAATTTAGGTAGCGTAGCTTCTAGCGCGACTCACTAGTACCTAACAGTGTTTTAAATCTTTTTGCCTCATACCATAGTACTCAACCTGAAGTTCCTCCATACAGCCCTCGAGTTATCTGCGCCTTTCTTGGTAGGTGTAGTTCAAACTCACATACAGCACGAATTGGTAAAGAGGGTCGCAAACTCCTCATCGCGGCCTGCGGCGTGTTTTCTAGGTAGTGGTCACTCTACCATATTTGAGGCCTTTACATTAGCCCGGCCTCCTCGGGAATCACTCTAAGACTCTTGTCTTCCTCTTGTGTCTTACTCTCGATTAGGGATCTGCGCAGTCCAGTTCGGCGTTTCAGGGGCTGGAGCAGCTCTGAGTATACTGTCGGTTCATCTGTGCCATTTGCCGTGTCCCCATCTATCTTCAGTACGAGCTAAAAGGTTCCAAGAAGATCTACTAGTGCACAACTCTGAAGAGTAAGGCAGTCCTTGACAGGGTTTCCTCCTTTTCTTTTCTGTTGGACATCTTGGTATGTGGCTATCGATGACGTTGCGTCAATGTTAGTACGCCCGTGCCTTAAGGTGAACTCATCTGGAAAGATGGACAGGAGATGGTGCATCACTCAATGTCGCGTTGCAGCGATCCGGCAATATATCTAATGCACAGCATGTCGCCGACCAACACGCTGCCGACCAATGGTTCTCGGACAGAAGCGAGAGGGCCGGGCCGCCGGGTATTGGCCATGTAACTCTGTTGCATTTCTATAAATTGGCGTGCACAAGCCGACGCGTGGAATGTTGAATAACGGAGGTCCCCTGGACCCAGCTGAGCAGCTGCGCGTCTGCTGTGCAAGCCAACATACTCCCATCGTGCCAGCCAGTTACGCAAGACGAGTAGCGCCTTTAATCTCGTATACCGGCTATGCGTAACGGGCGTGCGGCGTAAGATCCCCTCAGATTCTTCACAGCTCTCCGCTCTGAGCATTTCCCTGCAAGATCCTGCCCGCTGCCCTGCGCTTATGCAGGCACAGTTGAAGCTTAGTGGACTGAAGCCTTGGGTACCGCCCAGCCGGATCTCACTAAGCTGCACCGTCGAGGCGCTTTCATACCTGCCGTTGATCGATCAAATGTAAATAGCACGCCTACCGAGCACACGATAAAAAGGTGATGAAACTATGCAGCAACCGCTTCACGCGGCACCCGCAACGAGCTCAATCTCCGATGTACCAGCGGCCACAGCAGCACAAACAGAGCTGCTGTAGCGCCGTTTCCGCCATTTACTATTTTGTGAACGACACCCCCTCGTTGAACGATTAAAGTGACGCAGCCCACTGAGACTGTCTTCCATCGTCATATCAATCAATTCCCGACGTCCTCCACTATACACGCGACAGAAATGGCATACCGCGAGCGACGGCTGGGTGGGTGCCTGCCCATTGCCATGCAGTCGAGACTTTTGCTGTCACTCAATATATTCAATGAGTCGTCTAGGAGAGCTCTAGCGGGCGTTTTCATTTCGTAGGCCCCTCACTGTAGACATAGTTCTTGTCGATATTGAATGGCAGGGTTACATATGCATGTAATCTGAGAGACTACACTACTACTCCGGCTGCGAAGAACTCCTCAAGCATAGCAGTTTCTACCGATGGCCCGTTCCTTCAGGCCCAAGCGTACTCATGTCACATTTGGTGTATCGGTATTTCTGCTCGGAACTTAGTGTTGGGAACAGAGCATCTCTTGCGGATATCACGCCTTGTTGTGATGCCGTATGCGGCCTGCTCGATATTCAGTATACAAACGTCATCGGCTCCGAGCTGTTTT
>QJOB01000794.1:0-11341 GCA_004155035.1 Monosporascus sp. 5C6A | reverse complement strand
GGCCACGAAGTTGAAGCCGGCCTGGATGAACGTCCCGACCATTTCTGGATTGGGACCGACGATGCCGATGGGCTTGCCGATCGCACGTGCGCGGCGCGCGGCATCAAGAATCATCGCCTGCACACGTTCGTTCTGAAGATTGCCGATGTGGCCCAGCGCTGCCGACAGGTCTCCGGGCCCGACAAAGAGCGCATCCACGCCCGGCACGGCAGCAATCTCTTCCAGTTGTGCGATTGCTTCGGGAGTTTCCAGCTGGACGATGCAGGCGGTTGCATCATTGATCTCTAGGCTGTACCCATTCCAGGTCCCGTAGCGGCTGGCACGGTGCATGGCCGCGTAGCCGCGCGTGCCTTCCGGCGGGTACTTCGCAGACGCCACTGCGCGGCGAGCATCCTCTGCATTCTGAACAAACGGGAACATCAGCGTAGGCGCCCCCATGTCCAGCGCGCGTTTGGCAAGCACTGCGTCGTTCGCGGCAAGGCGGACGACCGGCATCGCATTCGTGCAGCCCACGGCTTGCAGAAGCTGCCACGTGTCACGAAACTCGATGGGCACGTGTTCCATATCAATGACTAGCCAGTCGAAGCCGGCATGGCCGAGCGCCTCCGCCGTACTGGCGGCACCGGACATCAACCACGTTCCTACGGGCACGGAAGAACCCGCGATGGCCGCTTTGAACGGGTTCACAATGGGGGATTCGTTTTTCATGATGGCTGTTGCTTAGAAAATTGATGGCTCGACAGGCGGTTCGTGTCCCATCAGAAAATCGAAGTCGCACCCTTCGTTGGCCTGGCGCACATGGTCTAGGAAGATACGCGTATAGCCGCGTTTGACTGTGCGCACAGCAGGTTTCCATGCTTCGCGTCGACGCTCCAACTCCGCTTCGCTTACACGCATCTCGATACGACCGGCATCGACATCCAGCTCGACAATGTCGCCGGTTTGGAGCAAGGCAAGCGGCCCTCCCACAGCGGCCTCCGGAGCAATGTGGAGTACGCAAGTGCCGTAGTGTGTTCCGCTCATCCGGGCGTCAGACAGTCGCACCATGTCTCGCACGCCTGCTTCCAGCAGCTTGCGCGGAATGGGCAGGTTGCCCCATTCCGGCATGCCCGGTGCGCCGACCGGCCCACCATTGCGCAACACCAGCACGGTGTTCTCGTCGGCGTCGAGATTGGGGTCATGAATGCGCGCGTTCATCTCCGCAATGGAGTCAAACACAAGAGCCGGCCCAACATGTTTAAGGAACTTGGCGCTGGCCGCACTCGGTTTGATGACAGCGCCCGAAGGGGCTAGATTGCCGGTGAGGACGGCAAGCGCGCGCCCATCCGTTACGGGGTTCTCCGTGTTGCGAATGGTGTCCGCGTCGTTGCAGGATGCGGCTTGAAGGTTGTCGCCCAACGTGCGGCCGTTGACCGTCATGCAGTCCAGGGCCAACTTCTCACGGATCTCTTTCAGCAAGGCGGGCAGCCCGCCCGCGTAGTAGAGGTCTTCCATCAGCCGATCGCCCGACGGAAAGATGTTGGCCAATACGGGCACCCCGTGACCCTGACGGTCGATCGTCTCCAGGGTGAGCGGCACGCCGCCTCGGCCGGCCACAGCAATCAGGTGGATTGCCGCGTTGGTTGAACCGCCCAGTGCCATGTACGTAACGACGCCGTTGCGTACCGAGTGCTCATTGAAGAAGGTGCTCGGCCGCAAGTCTTCCCACACCATGTCGACAATGCGTGCGCCACTGGCAGAGGCCATCCGCGTATGGGCCGCGTCCATGGCGGGAATACTGCTCGCCCCAGGCAGCGTGAACCCCATTGCCTCGGCAATCGAGGTCATCGTGCTCGCAGTCCCCATCGTGTTGCAGGTGCCGGATGCGCGTGTCATGCGGGCTTCCAGCGCAATCCACTCCGGCTGGTCGATGTTGCCTGCCTGGTACTCGTCCCAGAATTTCTTGGTATGCGTCCCGGCACCGACCGACATGCCGCGATGGCGATCGCTGAGCATGGGTCCTGCCGGTACGAAGATACATGGCAGATCCGCGCTGATGGCGCCCATCAATAGCCCGGGCGTTGTCTTGTCGCAGCCGCCCATGAGGACGGCACCGTCGATGGGCAGAGACATCAGCAACTCCTCGACCTCCATGGCCAGGAAATTGCGGTACAGCATGGTCGTCGGCTTGACCATCACTTCACCCAGCGACATCGCGGGCAACTCGAAAGGCATGCCGCCGGCTTGCAGGATGCCGCGCTTGACGGCGTCGGCACGCTCGCGCAGGTGGGCGTGGCACGGCGACAGATCGCTCCACGTGTTGATGATGGCAATGACCGGCCGCGACATGAATTCTTCACGGCGCAATCCCATCTGCTGCAAGCGCTGGCGGTGTGCAAACGACCGCATGTCGTCCGGCGCTAACCACCGTTGGCTGCGTAGATCCTTGAGTTGTTTTCTTTGCTTGTCCACGGGTGAGCCGCTCTAAGAAATGTTGCTTGGCACTGATGGTACCGCTACCATGATTTAGTATGTGATAGCGCTCACATTGCGTCAACGTGCATTTTCTAAGGATTACCCTGACTCCATGAATCAACCTGTGCGCAAACGTCGTAGTTCCGGTCGCATCAAGCTGCGTGACGTGGCCGAGCTGGCCGGCGTTTCTCCAATGACCGTCTCGCGGTACTTCAGCCAGCGCGACCTCGTGGCGCCGGAAGCACAGAAGCGCATTGCCGCCGCGGTCGAGCAGACCGGCTACGTCCCTAACATGTTTGCCGGGGGGCTGGCGTCGGCCCGGGGGAAGACAGTGGGCATGGTCATCCCGAACATTGCTGGCGGTGTGTTTGCCGAGACCGTCCAAGGCGTGGCCGATACGCTGCGTCCCCTCGGCTATCAGCTGTTGCTGGCTTCAAGCAACTATTCGAGCAGCGAGGAGGAGGAGGCGGTTCGCGCGTTTATCGGATGGTCGCCGGCGGCCCTGATTCTGACGGGGCACCGGCATTCGGCAGCGACCGACGAGTTGCTTGCCAGTGCGGGAATCCCAGTCGTGCAGACCTGGGATTACAAGCCGGAATCCGATCATGTCCAGGTCGGGTTTTCCCACAACAGTGTCGGGCGCGACTCGGCGTTGTATCTCCACGATCGGGGCTATCGGCGCATCGTGTTCGTTCACACGGGGCAGCCAGAAGACTTTCGAGCGACGGAGCGTGCGCGTGGCTATGAGCAAGCAATGGAAGAGCTCGGGCTCGCCCCGTCGATCTTCCATTCGCCCATAGCGGCGGCGCTCGAAGCCGGGAAAGACGCGTTCGAGACCCTGTTGCGAGGCCGGTGGCCTGCCGAGGCAATCATTTTCGCCAACGACAATCTCGCGGCCGGCGCGCTGCTGCATGGCTTGCGCGCCAAGATTGCGATTCCGCAGACCTGCGCGGTGATGGGCTTTGGCGATTTGTCCATCGCCGACAAGCTGATTCCGAGCCTGACGACGGTGCGCCCGCCCCGCTACGAGATTGGGCGGATCGCCGCTGTCCGTGTCATCGAATCGCTGCGCATGGAAGACGGCGAATTGGCACAGGGCGCGGTGCAACGCGACAATCTGCTGCCTTATGAGATCATCGAACGCGAGAGTACGTAGTCAACGCAGTTGCCAGCCACTGGCGAACGTGGTGAATGCCGCGACCTCGCGCGCCTGCCAGTGGGTGTCATGGTTGAGTTCCTCGGCCAGAATGCGGGCCACCTCGGGCGCTGCATCACATGCTGCACGTGCGTCCAGAAACAAGGCGCGATTGCGCCGTGCGAGCACGTCCTCCACGCTGCGCGCCAGCTCAGCCTGGGCGGCATAGCGCACATGGGCTTCGGTCAACCCACTGGCCGGAATCAGCACGCGATCGGCCCCGGGCAGATGTGCGATCGACGCGGCGTCACTGCCGTAGCAGCGTGCGGCGCTGCCAGTCCTGGAGATTTCGTTTGCTGCACCGTCTGCCGGCTTGGCGCCATGCAGGGCAAGCGTTTCGGTGCGGCACGGTGCAGCCGGCAACAGGCCGGTGCTGATCGCCAGATCGATGACTTCCTCCGCCATGCGGCGGTAGGTGGTCCACTTGCCTCCGGTCACGGTGATCATTCCGTCCGGGTGCGATTCCAGCGTATGTTCGCGCGACAGCGAAGACGTTGCGGCCTTCGTATCGCGCTTCACAAGCGGCCTGAGTCCGGCCCAGACGCTCAGCACGTCGCTGCGCGTGGGCGGGGTCGACAGGTAGCGTGCGGCCGTCCGCAAGATGAAATCGACATCCTGCTCGCTTGCGTTTGGATCGAACGGCATGTCGGCGCGGGGTGTATCCGTTGTGCCGATGATCGTGTGCCCATGCCACGGAACGACGAATAGAACGCGACCATCGTCAGTGCGTGGTACCAGAATCGCATGGTCGCTCTGCAGAAAGCGCGCAGGCAGCGTGAGGTGAACCCCTTGGCTGGGGGCAACGATCGGTTGGACTGCCGGCTCGACCATCGCCCGAATGGAATCCACCCACACGCCTGTCGCATTGATCACGCAGCGGCTGCGAACGTTGAACTGGCTGCCGGTTTCGACGTCCTCGATGCAGAGCGTGTGCTGGCGCGTGGCGGTGTCGGCATGGATGGCCCTGACGGCTGCATTGTTCAATGCGATGCCGCCCAGATCGAACACCGTACGCATCAGGCTGATGGCGAGTCGCGCATCGTCAAACTGGCCGTCGTAGTACAGCATCGCGCCGCGCAGGGGCCGATCCTGCAAGGTATTGGTCAGTGTGGGCAGAAGCGCTTGCGTTTCTGCGATGCCTAACTCGCGAGAAGGTGACAGGTTCAGCGAGCCGGCAAGCCAGTCGTAAAGCTTGAGTCCCGCACCATAGAATGGCTTATCCCGGCGCCGATATGCTGGAACCACAAAGCCGAGCTTGCCTACGACATGCGGTGCATTGCGCGCCAGGAGCCCGCGCTCGCGAAGTGCCTCTCGAACCAGCGAGATATTGCCCTGGGCGAGATAGCGGACACCGCCATGGACGAGCTTGGTTGCTTTGCTGGACGTGCCCTTTGCAAAGTCGCGGGCCTCGACCAGCAAGGTGCGGTAACCGCGTGCCGCCGCATCGACGGCGGTGCCGAGTCCGGTGGCGCCGCCACCGATGACGACGACATCCCAGACCGGTGTCTGATCGATTTCGCGCAAGAGCTGCGCGCGCGGCGCAGGATGGATGTTGGACATGGTGATAAGCGTTCTAGGAAATTGCGGGAGAAGCGGGGGCGCCCCATGCGCGCACGTGCTCGATGGCGCGGCGCCATTCTTGGATCCGAGCTGCACGTTCGTCCTGCGACATCGCGGGCTCAAAGCGGCGTTGCGTACGCCATTGCTGGGTGATTTCGTCAAGGCCGCTCCAGAAGCCCGTTTGAAGGCCTGCCAGGTAGGCGGCACCGAGGGCTGTCGTCTCGGCCACCTCGGGTCGCACGACAGGGCGCCCCAGCAGGTCGGCCTGGATCTGCATCAGCAGGTCGCACTGAGACGCACCGCCGTCGACACGCAGCTCGCTCACCGAGATGCCGGCATCGGCCTCCATCGCGCTGAGCACATCAACGGTTTGCAATGCAATCGCGTCGAGCGCAGCACGTGCGATGTGCGGGCGCCCCGTGCCGCGTGTCATGCCCATCAGCGTGCCGCGGGCATAGGGATCCCAATGCGGCGCACCCAGGCCGGAGAAGGCAGGGATCAACCAGACGCCGTCGCTGGTGGTGCACTGCGAGGCCAGTGCTTGAACATCACACGCGCGTTCGATGATGCCCAGCCCATCGCGCAGCCATTGAATGATGGCGCCGCCCATGAAAACCGAGCCTTCAAGGGCATAGTGGGTCCGTCCATCGAGTCGCCAGCCGATGGTGCTGAGCATCCGGTGCCGTGACGGCACCGGCTGTTCGCCGGTATTCATCAGCAGGAACAGTCCTGTACCGTAGGTGTTCTTTGCCATGCCGGGCTTCAGGCATGCCTGGCCGAACGTCGCCGCTTGCTGGTCACCGCCTATGCCGCTGATGGGCAGGGGCGCGCCAAACAGTGCGGCATCGGTTTCGGCAAATGCGCTGCTTGACGGCATGAGTTCGGGGAGCAGCGCACGCGGGATATCGAACAAGCCGAGCAACTCGTCGTCCCAATCCAGGGTGTGGATGTTCAGCAGCGACGTGCGCGCTGCGTTGGACAGATCCGTGACATGCCGGCGTCCTCCGCTCAGGTTCCAGACGAGCCAGCTATCGACGGTACCGAAGGCCAGTTCACCACGCGCTGCACGCGCGCGGGCGCCCGGGATGTTGTCCAGCAACCAGGCAAGCTTCGTGGCGGAGAAATACGGGTCGATGAGCAACCCGGTTTTTTGCGTGATCCGATCACCGGCGCCGCTGGCAGCGAGGTGCTCGCAGTGTGCCGCCGTGCGGCGGTCTTGCCAGACGATGGCCGGGCCGAGCGGCTTACCTGTTGCGCGCTCCCACAGCACCGTGGTTTCGCGCTGGTTGGCAATGCCGATTGCCGCAATGTCGGCAGCCGTGGCATGAGCCTTTCGCATCGCCTCATGGGCGACGTCCAGCAGCGTCTTCCATAACGCGTTCGGATCGTGCTCAACCCATCCGGGCTGCGGGAAATGCTGGGCGAACTCACGTTGCGCCGTGGCGAAAGGGACACCGTTGCGATCGAAGAGGATGGCACGTGAACTGGTGGTGCCCTGATCGAGCGCGAGAATGAAGCGAGGTTCGCCCATGGCGCCAAGACTCCGGAAGACAGTTGTGGATGACCGGGCTAAGTCGATGCTTGCAGTCGGCCCCGTGCATGCGTTGTAGTGTGCGGTGTATTACCGGAGTGCCGGCAGGACGAGGCTGCTCCCTGCCAGCACGAGCAGTCCGAACACAACTTTGCGCACCGTCGCATGCGACCACTTCGGTGGTCGCACCCGGTTCAGCCAGGTCAACCCCATCATCACTGGCAGGGCTTCCAGGCTGAGCATCAGAGAAAGATGATCAAAGCGGCCTTGCCACACCACCATCGCCAGGCGCAGAACCGCGTTGACCGCGAAGAGCAGCACCAGCGTTTCACGGATCACGTGTGCCTTGAGTGGCTGGCGGTACACGTGGAACACCATCGGCGGACCAGCACTTGCGAAAACGCCGCCCATCACGCCCGACAGCCAACCGAAGCCCGCGAAGGCCCAAGCAGAAGACAGCGTCTGCCGGGGCCGTGCCTGCATGATCAGCAACAAGCTGCACAGCAGGATGGCGACCCCCAACGCAAGGCGCATCAGGTTCACGGCGTTCTCGCTCAGCCAGTTCAGCAGCATGACGCCGATTGCCACGCCCACCAGGCTGCTGGAGAGCGTTGCGCCCAGCAGCGCCCCCGGCAATTCAGGGCGCCGCCGGACAATCATTGCGGCGTTGACCAGGACCATGACCGTGACGACATTGGCGCCCACCGGCAGGGGTGCCACATGCAGCAGCGCGACGAGCCCAAGCAACACCAGGCCGAACGCGAACCCTGTCAGGTTCTGCGTGTAGGTCGCCAGGGCGACGGCGATCAAAAACAGCCCATGCTGCTCGAACGTCATGGCCGACTCAGCACGTCGCCAGGGCAAGCAGCGCATCGCGCTGCGCGCTGTCGGCCCGGACAAACACCGGCGGCTCACCCAGCGGTGCCGGCACGGTGACGCGACGGCCGCCTTCATAGGTCTCGCCGCTCCACAGATGGATCCACTGTGCACCTGCAGGTAGATACGGCTGCCAGTCAGTGCGTCCTGCCTCGTGGACCGGCGCGACGAGCAGGTCTTCTCCATACAGGTACTGATCCTGGATGGTATAGGCATGCGCGTCCTGCTCGAAGTGCAGGAACAGTGGCCGCTGCAATGGCAGGCCGCGTGTCTGTGCATCGTGCATCAGTTCACGCACGTAGGGCACCAGGCCCACGTAGAGGCGCGTCATGCGGGCGAAGTGTTCGAGCACCGTATCGTCTTGCCAGAACTGGAAATTCTCGTCCGGGCGGTTGCCTTCGTGCGTACGCATGACAGGGGTGAACGCAGCCATTTCCGCCCAGCGCTGGAACAGCTCGGGCGTGTGGCGATTGCCGAACAGGCTGGTATAGCCGCCAATGTCGCTGTGGTGATAGGCGTTACCCAGCAGCCCGGAAGACAAGGCGCCGCAGATCACCGTTTGCAAGCCGTCGTGCCGCGTAAAGTCGACCGACTGGTCGCCGGCCCACAGGAGCGGGCAGTGCGCCTGGACGCCCGTGTAGCCCGCCCGCATGAAGAACACGACGTCGCCGGTGCGGCCAGCCTGTGCAACGGCGCGTGCGTTGACCTCGGCCCACAGCGTCGGCCACGCGTTGTGCATGATCATGGCGTCCACGCCGTTGGCCAGGCGCGCATCGGTGGGCAGATACTCGCCGAAGTCAGCCATCCAGCCATCCAGCCCGGCTTCGAGCATCTCCTGGTCAATCACCCGTTGGGCGAACCACTGCGCCGCGTCCGGGTTGGTGAAGTCGACTACGCCGCACCAGAACTCGCCGAAATCAACAAGGTATTCGCCGCCGTCTGCACTGGTGGCCAGGTAGCCGGCGCTGCGCGCCTCCTGATACAACGTGCCGTCATTGCACAGATATGGATTGACGTATCCCATGAAGCGGATCCCGCGCTCATTGAGCGATTTCACCCAATTGCGTGCGTCGGGATATCGCGTTTCGTTCCATCGCCAGTCCCAGAACAGCCGCTTGCCAAAGGAGGTCTGGCGCAACCCAACCCAATCTTCGCACCATAGACCACTGATGCGCACGCCATGCGCCTGGCTCTGTTGGATGATGCGCTCGGCATGTTCGAGGCCGTTCTTCAGACCGAGGATGGCGCCCCCGAAAACCCAATCCGGCAGCGCCGGCTGTCGCCCAAAGCGGGTCGAGAGTTTCGACACCAACTCCACAAAGGTCGGGGCACCATAGAGTTCGATGCGTTCGGGCACGTCCCAGAACTGAAGCTCGTGGAAATCAGCATGCCGGAAATCGAAATCCGCATATGCCGTGGTTTCCGCATGCAACGCATACCGGCCGGACGAGAGGAAGGTCGGTTGTGGATAGTTCGTGTGGTAGTAGTCGCCCCCAGCCTTGGCGGTGACGTCTGCCTGCCAAGTGATGTGGGTGCTCTTGTCGCGGCCGACGCCGGGCTCCGAAGTCCACAGCGGAAAGTGCCGCCCGCGCAGGTCGAGGTACGACATCTGCTCGCCGCATCCCCAGACATGTTCTTCGGGCGTCGCAGCCACGCGCCACCACAGCCGGTTGATCGAGTCGGCCGCGTGCTCGAAGCGGATGATTGCCTCCGCTTCATTGACCTGGATGGTCAGCACGACATCCGGCTCGGCGGCGGCGCTGCGGTGCAATGCGATACGAAAACCCGCGTCTTCAGCAACCACGACAGCGTGCGAAAGAGGCACGCGTGCGTCCACATAGTCCTGGATGTCAAAGTTGCCGCGGTACATCGCAACCGATGCGGTGCCGTGACCGACATAGCAGCATGGACGATCGGGCTGGTGGCTGATCAGGACGCGGCCTGCGTGCTCGAGGTGCCAGCTATCTTGGTCGAAGACGAGTTTCATGGGAGTCTTAAGAACGGATGTTGACCGAGTGCGTTACGGATGGATCAGGCCAATCCCAGGCACACGTATTTCATTTCCAGGTACTCGTCGATGCCATATTGCGAACCTTCGCGGCCGAGGCCCGATTGCTTGACACCGCCGAACGGCGCCTCGGCCGTCGAGATGAGGCCCGTGTTGACCCCCACCATCCCGAACTCCAGCGTTTCGGCCACGCGCCAGACGCGCGCAAGGTTCTGGCTGTAGAAATAGCTCGCCAGCCCATATTCGGTATCGTTCGCAAGCCGAATCACGTCGTCTTCATCGGTAAAGTGGATGATCGGGGCGATCGGCCCGAAGATTTCCTCGCGCGCCACGCGCATGTCTGGTGTAACGCCGGTCAGGATTGCCGGCTTGAAGAACTGGTCTGTGAGTCCCGGCAGCGCAGTGCGCCCTCCAGGAAGATGCGGGTGAGCGCCGTGCTGGATGGCGTCTTCGTAGAGTGCCTCGGCCTTGGCCATGGCACGCTCGTCGATCAGTGGGCCGACCTGCACACCAGGCTCTGTCCCGCGTCCGATCTTCAGTTCGCTCACGCGCGCTGACAATTTCTCGACGAAGGCGTCGTGCACGCTGTCCTGCACGTACAGCCGATTCGCGCACACGCAGGTTTGGCCCGCATTGCGGTATTTGGAGATCAGTGCGCCTTCCACCGCTGCATCCAGATCGGCGTCGTCGAACACGATGAAGGGTGCATTTCCGCCCAATTCCAACGACAGCTTCTGGATGTTCTGTGCCCCCGCCGCCATGAGCTTGGCTCCAATTGCGGTTGAGCCGGTGAACGTCAGCTTGCGCACGAGCGGATTGCTCGACAACTCATGTGCGATCGGCTCCGCGGGCCCGGGGACAACGCTCAGGCAGCCCGCGGGCAGGCCGGCCCGTTGTGCAAGTTCCGCCAAGGCGAGGGCAGAGAAGGGAGTCTGTGCGGCAGGCTTGAGGACCATCGTGCAGCCCGCCGCCAATGCAGGCGCGGCTTTGCGCGTGATCATTGCTGCCGGGAAATTCCACGGCGTAATGGCGGCACACACGCCCACAGGCTGTTTGAGCACGATCAGGCGGCGGTCCGTTGCAGGAGACGCCAGGACGTCGCCGTCGACACGTCGCGCTTGCTCCGCAAACCAGTCGATGAAGCTGGCAGCAAAGGTGATTTCGCCACGCGATTCGCTCAGCGGTTTGCCTTGCTCAGCGGTCATGATGCGCGCCAAATCTTCTTGGTGCGCGAGGATCAGGTCGTGCCACTTGCGCAGGATCTGGCCACGCTGCTTCGCGGTCGTCTTGCTCCACTGCGTAAATGCTGCCTGGGCCGCGGCAACAGCACGGCGTGTCTCAGCACCACCCATTGACGGTACGGTACCAAGGCGCTCGCCCGTAGCCGGATCTGTCACATCAAGCGTGGCGCTGTCATCGGCGTTGCACCAGGTATCGCCAATCAGTGCTTGTTGGCGCAGCAGGGTCGGGTCGTCCAGCTTCAGCATGCCTTGTCTCCTGGGGAAAATTGAGCGGCGGCGGCAGAGCTGCCGCGCTGCATGTAGTGGGGTTCTGGCAGGCCGGGCACCGTCACGCGCATTGCAAACAGGCCTCCCGATTCGGGCATTGCGCGCAGTTCGTCTTCGGGCCGGCCGTGTCTTGCTGTCGTGACGTAGAGGGTGCGCAGGTCTGTGCCGCCGAATGCGCACATCGTCGGGCACCGTGCGGGCAACGGGTA